>OX411544.1:39962413-40371106 GCA_948146395.1 Fragum whitleyi
TTTTGACCAGAGTACCATCAAAAGCCGAATCACACAAAAATTGACCCAAAATTATTACACTTACGTCCGAGGTACTTTCCAGTTTACGGAAAAGTCAGAGCGATGTTCCGAAAGAGTTATAAATCCTCGAAATATAGCCCTAACGTTTTCCGAGGCGGAAATATTTGATTTTACAGAATTCTTATGCAAGTAATTATTCGCAGAAATACGAGTACAGAGTTATAGCAAGTATAGAGTAATCGAGTATTTACATATATTAGAGGCCTATCCATTATGGGGATATGAAGTAAAAAAAAATAATAAATAAATAAAATAACAAAAAATAAAAAAAAACAATAATGCGGAAAATGAAATTATATTTGATATTTTTTTCCTACCATGGCATTATTTTTTTAAGACTAATTGCAAATTTACCTTATTTTTCCTAGGTTTAAATCAAAACAAACCGCGTCCTTATCGTGAAGTTTAAAATGCTATATCTACAATGGTATTTTCTTTTTATAGGTTTACCCCTGGATTTTTCGTAGTCCTTGAAAAATCATTCACTAGAGTGGAACCAAGTTATTACTTTCGCTTTAGACATAAAAACATTCCATAGGCGTATCTAGAACTTTGAAATTAATACGCAATCAGAAGGCGACAACTAAAGAATATATAGGATAAAGGCGAAATGAGAACTGTGACAAAAGATGATTGCCATCCGTCTGCTCTTTTATATGATTTGAGCGTTGGTGAATGATCAAAACATCGTAACTGCAGCTTGAATAAGCTGTAGTTTCGATGCTATGATCATTCATCAACGATATTATTCAACAGAGGATTATTTCTTTTACGCACTTGCGTAAATTGCGTAATGGGCGCTACGCCCTTGCATTCGAGGTTGGCTAAAACCTCTCTTTTCGCGGAAATAATACAAGTGGCTGCAATGGACTAAATCTAATATTTAAGACTTAAAAAAATCCCTATCTTTTATCGGTGTTATATCGTTGTTTTCAGAATCGAGGGTCGCGTTTTATGGGTCTAACTTCTTGCACACTGTGGACTATTTTGTTGCGCATTTTGCTTCGAAGCCAAAAAAACGGGGAAGGTCGTGCGGTTATCGCTTAATTTTTACTTCCTTTATGTCAACAAACATTTTTTTTATCAAATCCTTACTGTCCCGTTTATATCAAAAGGGGTCTTATAAAATCAAACCTTTTTTATTATTACCGTAGTGTCTACAAAAAGCCAAAATAACCGAATGCGACGTGTTAAATGAAATAATTATGCGTCTTTCCTATATATACACTAAAAAGAGAGAGAGAGAGAGAGAGAGAGAGAGAGAGAGAGAGAGAGAGAGAGAGAGAGAGAGAGAGAGAGAGAGAGAGAGAGAGAGAGAGAGAGAGAGAGAGAGAGAGAGAGAGAGAGAGAGAGAGAGAGAGAGAGAGAGAGAGAGAGAGAGAGAGAGAGAGAGAGAGAGAGAGAGAGAGAGAGAGAGAGAGAGAGAGAGAGAGAGAGAGAGAGAGAGAGAGAGAAAGAGAGAGAGAGAGGAGAGGAGAGAGAGAGAGAGAGAGAGAGAGAGAGAGATATTTCTAAGTATTTCTGTATAGTAGTAGCATTTTGCTTATTGCGTTAAATTCGAACGAAATTAGCAATTTTTTTACCCCCCTCCCCTGCCCTTATTTTAAATTGACGCACCTGCTTCAATACTACTGGTGTTCTGTATACCTTTTACAATTAAAGTCACGTAAACCTGTAAATTGTGCAATATAACTGGACGCCTATGCTTGATCGTCACGAGCCGAAGTATCATCGGAATCTTATACATGGGCCTAATTATTTATTCTGCATAAAAGGTCAGGTTCCAGTTGATATGCCCTCGCTATATCCTAAAACCAAAAGTATCAATGTGCTGGAGCATGATTTAACATCTCAACACAATACTACCAAAACCCCGTAACTTTAACATGTTCTAAGCTGAAGTTACGAGAGTTTGATATCCAACGATGATTTTACTTTTCAAGCTGTCAATGTATTAAAAGATATGTATAGAGGTGAGTAAATATTTTTAAAAGGTTGTTAACCTTAAACTTAATTACAACAACCCGTTATGGGGCTGTCACTCCACAGCTTATGGCACCAACGTATGCGAACGTATGCTTATACGCTCTCATAAGCTGATGTACGCTGTGCGTTCGTTAGTCATAACTGGTGTACGTTATACGTACGCTGGTATACCTCGGTATACGTTCATATACGCAGAAGTCAAAAAATATTTTTGACATGTAAAAAAAATTTAACGTATGCCAGCGTTTTAAATATACGCTACCCATACGGTATGCATACGGTCAAAACGCTAGTATGACGACCGAGGTGCGTTACTCAAAAGTTCAGTACGCTTCTCATACGGCGGCAGAAAAGTATAATTTCAGCTGTAATCTAAGTCCTACAACTCTGTTATATGGTTGTAGGACTAATGTTTTTTTTTTGCTTTTTTAAATGAGGATTTGAAGGCAGGATGAGCTACAGGTCAAAGGGAAGAATTACGCTCCTACAGTTAATTACATCGTGAAATTGACATTCACATCAATCAAAACCATGCTAAATCGCTCACTCAGCGCTCCATTCACTCATTCCAAACACTCACTCAAACTATTCAAAAACGCTCAATCCCATTGAAATATATAGAATCCAGAACGTCATTCAAAATTAGTTTTGATATAGAAAAAGTGCGCTTTCACTGACAAAATTCAAATTGTTAGCGTCTCATAGGTTCTTGAATAAATAGGAAGCTATATATAGAACTTGTAAACTTTTTTTATTAAAGGGAGGTAATCAATATCGCAAATTTTGTTCGTCCTGAACAAAATTTGAGATATAGGATTACCTCCCATTAAATTCACTCAAAACTCGCTCCACACACTCATTCAATATCATTCCTACATCATTCCTAAACCATTCACCTCGTAAATTTCACGATGTTGTTAACTGTATCCACAATGAAGAGGAGAGAAATCGAGGCCTACAAACTACAACTTCGTCGATTTGCATTTGTTGTTTCCCAGCGGTCTTTTGGACCTTCTCTATTACATCAGCGGGATGAGCAACAACTTTCCATTTGCCCTTCGCGTGACAATATTTAGCTCTACTGACCTGAAGTTTTTTTGTCCATCCGCCCTTCTGTCCGTGCGTCTGTACTCCCGTTGACTTTATCTCGTAGTCGCAACAGAGTCAACAGAGCATTTGATTCTCTTCTAACTCGTACAGAATGAATGTATCATCGTAAGAATCCATCTTTTGAAAATGGACAAGGTCATTCAAGTATGACGGGAAAGAAGGCCTTATAAAATAAGGAAATATCGTTATCGCGGCAGAGTTTGCTGTTTTACTAAGTTCTTCTTCAAACATATACAAAATGAGTGAACAACGTATCATAATGCATTAAGAAAATCCAACCTTATATCATTAGAGTCCACAGTTTTCAATGGATTCTCTTTAGCGTTTCGTAGAATAAATGTGCTATATAATAAGCGGATCGTTCGTCTCGAAAGAAGTAGGTCCCTCATGGATCTTCTGAAAATGTGCTCAATGAAAATTTGTCAAATTATCATCCTGAATACTATGTAGTCAAAAGTTTTTATTGAATTCGCTTCAAACTGGCACAGAATGGTTTTACTATCATAGGGGTAGTTTCTTGTGCAAAAGGCTCAGGTGCGAAGGCATTACCGGAATATTTACTTTATTTATTCTGATAAACACACTATTACTCATGATTTTGAGTCAACTTTTATATATAGAGATAGTCTTTACTTGAAAAGTTTAATTTATCATGTATTTATCTCGTTTCATGCCATATTCAATCCAAGGGGGTCAGTAGAGTGTCTCATTCGGAACACCACTCGGCCAATCTCACGATCAACCTCGGATGTACAAAGACGGACTATTTTTAAAAAGTACGGGAAAACCTTAGAAAAACTCGATGACGTCAGTTAAAATGGCGTTAGCCCTCGAAACAGTGGGTGTACATTCGGCGTCGCCAACGCTACTCGTTTAAACATCTGACGTGAAATCATCGAATCCTAATGTAAATATCTTTTGATTCATAAATAACGGCTGAAAAAAAACTTTATTTTTGAGAATGATTTCCTTTGGACCTTAAAAATGTGTAGAATAGGTGTGAAAATTTTGAGGATGTTTAGATTTGCGCGAGAAGGTTCGCCAACCTAGAATATGAACTAAGACGTCTGTCAGTGAAATAAGAAACAATTGATAGAGATTTACTTAACAATTCAAAAGTTATAAAACGTCAAATTTTAGCAAAAAAAAAGGTTTCTCAATTTCTTTAGCAATACTTGATAAAATTTTGTGAAATTTTAAAATAAAAATATTATTTTTTTCTAGTTTTCGATAATGTGATCCAAAATACTAATGCGCAATATACAACAAAATAAAAAGTGAAAATCTGTGTGGAAACAATATCTGCATTTCGCGAATTTAAAAGCCAGTTTAAAAAATGTTTCGCTGCAGCCTTTCATTATCAAAATGATTATCAGAAATCATTTTATATTTAAGAAATATTTTTTTTCGTACATTCGTATAGATACAATTGAAAATATCAAAAATATTAAGATTTGTTTGTGTGGACATACTTTTCGAAAACGTATTGTTTTTTAACGTCTTACGTTAATACATTGTGCGCTGTCCTTTTTTTAGCAATCAATGAAAAAATGATGAAAGCTGATTGATGATAAAATTGCTTCCTGCGCGAAAAAATATATCCTGTCTTACTCGGTATGTTACTTATATATCAATTTGAAATAAAAACGCGTGGCAAAATCAACATGCGATAAACAAGAAGCGCTTCAGTAAAAAATACGGTGCAATAACGTCTAAATAGCAAAACGACGTTACAAAATGTTAAGCATTAGCGTGCGTGACGTCTATCGACTCATAGCTTCTGTTTGACTGAAAAAGTTAGAATAAAATAAGCGATATTGGATTACCTCTCTTTAATTTCACTCAAAACTTGCTCCACACCCACATTCAATTTCATTCCAAAATCATTATAAAATCATTCATCTTGTCAATTTCGGGATCTTCTTAAATGAAGCCTAGTGAAATTGACATTGAGAGCTTTGCATTTCCTAGATAAAAACTAATCATAAATCGCTCGTTCGGCGCTCCATTTATTCATATAAAACTCTTATTCAAAAACGCTCCAAAATCGTTCAAAACGATTGTCATTTCACCACCATCGATGAAATCTTGTCACGATTTTATTGGCTGGTGTGATTTTAAAGCGTCTGATTGGTCCATTAAGATGTCTAAACACTATAGGACATAATTTTTAAATGGTTGGGAATAAAATTCCGCCAATTGCGTACGATTGGACGAAATTAGCTATATTAGATGATCTCCCATTCTTTGATGCTTTTCGGTGGTTTATCGAAAGATAACGGTAGATTATCACTTGATAATCTCACCGCAATAGCAGTGAAATTATCAAAAACTTATAACCCGCTTTTGTGCATTTCATCCTATCTGACGTCATCTATGCGGGGCGAAATAAGTGACGTCACAATGAACGTTGCATAGCAATCACGTGCACAATGACGCGCTTTACGAAAATATGTCATAGAAATTTCACATTTTGTCTCATTTTTACATTAAAGAAATAGAATAATCGTTTGTTTTTCGTGTAAGATCGATTAATATTTCATTTCGTGAACAACAAAAGCTATATTTTCACTCGTGGCTCCGCCACTCGTGAAAATATAGTGTTTGTTGTTCACTCAATGAAATATAAATAGTTCTTACACTGAAACAAACGATTATCCTCTATTTAATTTCCTCTTCTAATCGGTAACTGTATTTTTCTCTCATTTCGACACATTTATAAGAAAAGAATTGAATAGATCATTACTTTTATGGAAAAAAAAATGAGGATTTTGGTAGAGGTATTTTTTAAAAAGGACCGACAAAACGATTGCTGCATAAAGAAAAGAAGACTTCAAACCTCCTTTTTGAAAGTCACAAAACTTGCAAACTGCAGGTAATTTTCAAAATCTGAGATGAGAAAATACCGCAATCACAATCCTTTCGATGCTTTAAAGATAGCTTCCGTGATAATTTCATCAGATTAAGATCCGAACAAGGCTTCCAAATTCCTGCGGTCAAAGGATTTGGTAAAAAATAATTTACATACAACGGATGTTCATTGTGGAATCAACTGTCAGTTAACATAAAATCTTTCACTAACTTAGTAATTTCTAAGGAATTGGTCAAGAAGTTTTATCTAAATTGATGCTTATATATTTCATTTGTTGCTGTCATAACTTCAGTGAATTTTTTTGATAAACTGTAATCCAAATCTTATATCAAACTTTCGCAACCAGAATGGAAGTAAACTTATTGTGTGCCCTGCTTTGACATGTCATCATTTCCTTTTTTTGTGTTATCCTTGATAAACGTAAGAATGTCCTACTACAAGATTAAATTAAATTAGGATTGAAATATTTATTCGACTGAAAGTACCATTTCTTATGTCATTTTATTTTTATTCTTAACAAAAACTGAATGTAGATATTTCTCTATTGATTCTTGTACTATGAATATGTTTTCATTTTTCTATCTATCTATCTATCTATCTATCTATCTATCTATCTATCTATCTATCTATCTATCTATCTATCTATCTATCTATCTATCTATCTATCTATCTATCTATCTATCTATCTATCTATCTATCTATCTATCTATCTATCTATCTATCTATCTATCTATCTATCTATCTATCTATCTATCTATCTATCTATCTATCTATCTATCTATCTATCTATCTATCTATCTATCTATCTATCTATCTATCTATCTATCTATCTATCTATCTATCTATCTATCTATCTATCTATCTATCTATCTATCTATCTATCTATCTATCTATCTATCTATCTATCTATCTATCTATCTATCTATCTATCTATCTATCTATCTATCTATCTATCTATCTATCTATCTATCTATCTATCTATCTATCTATCTATCTATCCATCCATCCATCCATCCATCCATCCATCCATCCATCCATCCATCCATCCATCCATCTACCTATCTATCTATCAATCTACCTATCTATCTTTCTATCTATCTATCTATCTATCTATCTATCTATCTATCTATCTATCTATCTATCTATCTATCTATCTATCTATCTATCTATCTATCTATCTATCTATCTATCTATCTATCTATCTATCTATCTATCTATCTATCTATCTATCTATCTATCTATCTATCTATCTATCTATCTATCTATCTATCTATCTATCTATCTATCTATCTATCTATCTATCTATCTATCTATCTATCTATCTATCTATCCATCCATCCATCCATCCATCCATCCATCCATCCATCCATCCATCCATCCATCCATCTACCTATCTATCTATCAATCTACCTATCTATCTTTCTATCTATCTATCTATCTATCTATCTATCTATCTATCTATCTATCTATCTATCTATCTATCTATCTATCTATCTATCTATCTATCTATCTATCTATCTATCTATCTATCTATCTACCTATCTACCTATCTACCTATCTACCTATCTACCTATCTATCTATCTATCTATCTATTTATCTATCTATCTAGCAAGCTAACTAGAATAGAAATGTGTTAAGAAAACATAATTAAAGACGTTAACTATTGTAAATGAGGTGAATTTATGAAATTTATGTCTCCCATCCACTGGTCACCAACATTTTGAAATTTGGGTTACCACAGAGATTTTGTTGATTAATTTCTTTTTCGCTATTTATCAAGTGAACGAGCTTCAGTTAAGAACACCGTGAAAGTGACAAGGTGATTTATTTTTTTAATGAAATTGAATGAGTGTGTGGAGCGAGTTTTCAGTGAAATTAAAGGGAGGTAATCCAATGTCGCCAATTTTGTCCAAGATGAACAAAATTAGCGATATTAATCACCTTCCTTTAGTAAAATATAAGTACATTTCTGTTTGTGTGTCTTCATGGACAAATAAGTCAATTTAAAATCAACACCAGCCATTTAAATCGTAGAATAATTTGGTCGGTTTAAGTAAAATTTTGATCGTCTTGAATGATTTCGAAATATTTTCTAATGATTTCATAGAGTTTTTGATCGATTTCAGTAGAGTGTACAGAATTATAGAAAGGAGAGCCGAGTGAATGATATAGAATGATTTTGATCGGAATGAGTGTTAATTTCACGATGTTTTCAACTGTATTAGGTCTCAAAAAACACTGAAATCTATCACATTTTTAAGTAATACTTTTCGTGCTTTATTCGAAAATCCGATTAGAAGTTGCTTTAAGTAGAAATCCAAAGAAATTCGAAGGTACCTTTAAGATTGGCTTTTCAAACAATTAGTTGTGCACGATTCATATCAATAAAGATTTGGCCTAACCCGCTTCAGTACAGACGGGATCAAAAATTCCATACATGGTTCTTGTTTCTGTATTGAGTTTAGTTCAAAATAAGCGTTTTGCCAAGTTGCCAAAATTTTAATGGCATGCGTCATTTGTTTTCAGAAAACCTGGTGATTAAGATATTATCTATTTTCGGAAAATTGAAGTCTTGTTTGGTTTATCATATACATGTAAAACACAATCCTACTTCAGCGAACAAATATGTATTACCCAGGGGCGTAACTCCCATAACGCAAATTACGCAAGTACGCAAAATAAATAATACTCCGTTGAAATTATCGCTAATGAAGGATCATAACATCTAAACTACAGCTTATTCAAGCTGTAGTAACGATGTTTTGATTATTCACCAACGCTCAAATTATAAAAAATAATTGGACGGAGGGCACTCATCTTTTGTCAAAGACCAAATATCGCCTTTATCCTATTTACTTTTTAGTTGCCGCCTTCTGAGTGCGTATCAATTCCAAAGTCCTAGATACGCCTATGCTACCAGAGGACATAATATTAGGTAAGGTAAAAATGTAAAGGATTAATTTGCTTTATGAAATTCCCGTTTTACAGAGAAGAAATATTAAATTTAAGTTTAAATTCAATTGTATTTTCAAATGTTGGAGAATCGGGAATTCTCTGGCTTCTTAAAGCGAATCCAATTCTTTGTCAAGTTACCGCCATCATAGCGACAAACAAACAAACAAATCTCTGCCAAGTTGCCTATGTTTTTATACGATTGTCAATGGTCCTTTGATTTAAGAAAAATGTGAACTAAAATCTATTTTCAGAAAATTAAAGTGCAATTTGATTTATAATCCGTCATAAATACAGGCCAACTTAATCGAGTAAAATTCTATCAACCAAACGGTATGATTTAACCTCGGTAGGATTATTTTTGATATGAAATCCCCGTTTTTCCGAGAAAGAATGTCGATATTGTAGTTGATCAAAAGTAGTTGGGAGAGTTTGGTACCGCCCAGTGGCGATATACAATGACATGTGTGTGTATTTCCGTTTATTTATCGTCGCTACCGTAACACATGCCCATATGAGCGACGGCCCCAGAAGACGGTTAGTTATTACGGGGGATAGTGCAAGGATACATGACGAAAGTTCTGCTGAGATCCACCATGGTTCTTTAACGTGCTCGGTGTAAAGGATTATGACAATTAGTTTTATTAGTGTACCAGCCCGGGAATCGAACGCACGCGGAGGAACTTCAATGGTTTTGAAGTCCGGTGCTCTACCAACTGAGCTAAGCGGGCTGGTAAACAAGTACATGCCTAAGTCCAGCGGAGCCTATGTCGAGGTTGTCCGTCGTTAGTCAAAGCGTCAATGCGTGGACTTTTCATTTAAACATTTTATGCTCTGAAACCACTGGACAGAATTTCAACAAATTTGATCAAGTGCGTGAGATTTCCAACAAATTTAAATATGCACTAAGCAAAGACTCTGACCAGCCTGCTCATCCGCGCAGTCTGGCTAGAGCCTTTACTATGAGTTTAGTAGAAAGATAATGTCTAATGGTATCTGTAGACCGTCAGGTAACTTTATATTTACAATATGACGCTGTTTACGTTACTGAGTGCTTCCATCTCGTGAGCAATTCAAAGAGTTGGAAATGTCACGCACAGGCTCATTTCACATAAATACTGCTTTTGAAAGGCTTTCTCAGATTCCTTCGTTAAAATTCTTACCAGGGCCCGAGGTTATAAAACTTTTCTCATTCTCAACTAAGAATATTCTCAAACTTAGAAATTAAATAAATTTATGAATATAAAAGATAATATTAATAAGTTGTCATTTATAACACCTTATTAATATAAACTTTAATATTCATATATTTATTACAAAATTATTACAGAATTATGGCTTTAATCTCAATTTGAAATTTAAGTAAATTCTGATTTGAACCTAAGAAAAGTTTTATTACCTCGGGCCCTGGTTGATGTCATGGGCGCTAAGGGCTGTCGCTCGTCTATAAATTTTGCCTGCATGTAGAAATATTGAAAAATCATCTTTTCTGAGATTTCTGTACAGAATTCATAATTCATAGGAATGATCTTTTGGACTAGCTCTTTCAGATTTCTTCGTTAAAATCTGATTGGATAGGTATCATGGCTATAAGGGGCTGTCGCGTCACCCCCAAAATGGTCACATGTGGTGCAAATAAAAAAAATAAATAAAAAAAAAAACTTCTCTGAAACTATTCGTCATATTTAATACAAGAGGGCATAGTGGCCCTAAATCGCTCACCTGAATGAACTGTCTTAATTTTTTTTTAAAGAAGGTTTAGAAAAAGAATGATGAATAAATGTCACTCAGCTTAGCCATGCTGTTGCTTCTATAAAATAAGAGATTCCTTTTTTACAATTTTTAGGTTGATTTACAAGGATTTTGTATGATTTGACTCTGTGACCTAGTTTTTGACTAAAGTTGAACCAATTTCAGACTCATTCAAAATTGCATAAATTCAATCATTCTGATCAAATTTCAGTTTGATCAGGCAAAAAATGTGGCCTCTAGAGTGCATAAAAGTTTTTTCTAGGATTTTACTCCCTGACCAAGATTTTGACCCAAGTTGACCCAATTACAATTTGTCCCCGAGATTTCATCAAGACAATCATTCTGACCAAATATCAGGTTGATTGGGAAAAAAGGTGGCCTCCAGAGTGCAAAAAAGGTTTTTCTAAGATTTGACCCCGTGACCTTGTTTTTGACCCCAGTTGACCCAATTTCAAACTTGTCTAAGATTTCACAAGGACAATCATTCTGACCTGATTCAAGTTAATAAGGTAAAAAATGTGGCCTCTAGAGTGCATTCAAGATTTTTCTAAGAATTGACCCCGTAATCTAGTTTTTGATCCCAGTTGACCCAATTTCGAACTCGTCTGAGATTTCATCAAGGCAATCATTCTGACCTAATTTCAGGTTGATCAGGCAAAAAATATCGCCTTTAGAGTACATACAAGGTTTCTCTAAGATTTGACCCCGTGACCTAGTTTTTGACCCTAGTTGACCCCATTTCGTCTTCATCTTTGATTTCATCAAGACAATCATTCTGACCAAATTTCAGGTTGAACGGGCAAAAAATGTTGTCTCTAGAGTGCATAAAAGGTTTTTCTAACATTTGACCCCCTTGACCTAGTTTTTGACCCCAGTTGACCCAATTTCAAACTTGTCTAAGATTTCATCAAGGCAATCATTCTAACCAAATATCAGGTTGATCGGGCAAAAAATGTTGCCTATAGAGTGCATACAAGGTTTTTCTAAGATTTGACCCCGTGCCCTTGTTTTTGACCCCAGTTGACCCAATTTCGAACTCGTCTGAGATTTCATCAAGGCAATCATTCTGACCTATTTTCAGTTTGATCAGGCAAAAAATATCGCCTTTTGAGTACATATAAGGATTCTCTAAGATTTGACCCCGTGACCTTGTTTTTGACCCCAGTTGACCCCATTTCGTTTTCATCTTAGATTTCATCAAGACAATCATTCTGCCAAATTTCAGGTTGATCGGGCAAAAAATGTTGCTTTTAGAGTGCATACAAGGTTTTTCAAAGATTTGGCCCTGTGACCTAGTTTTTGACCCCAGTTGACCCAATTTCAAACTCGTCTGAGATTCATCGAGGCTATCATTCTGATCGGGCAAAAAAAATGGCCTAAAGAGTGTATACAAGGTTTTACTAAGATTTGACCCCATGACCTAGATTTTGAACCCAGTTGACCCAATTTCAAACTTGTCCGAGATTTCATCAAGACAATTATTCCGGCCAAATTTCAGGTTGATCGAGCAAATAATGTGGCCTCTAGAGTGCAAAAAAGGTATTTCTAAGATTTGACCCCCGTGACCTAGTTTTTGACCCCAGTTGACCAAATTTCAAACTTGTCAAAGATTTTATCAAAACAATCATTCTCACCAAATATTAGGTTGATCAGGCAAAAAATGTTGCCTCTAGAGTGCATACAAGGTTTTTCTAAGATTTGACCCTGTGACCTAGTTTTTGACCCCAGTTGATCTAAATTCGAAGTCGTCCAAGATTTTTTCAAGGCAATCATTACTGACCAAATTTCAGGTTGATCAGGCAAATAAGTGGCATCTAGAGTACATTCAAGTTTTTTTCTAAAATTTGACCCCGTGACCTAGTTTTTGACCCCAGTTGACCCAATTTCGAACTCGTCCGAGATTTCATCAAGACAATTATTCCGATAAAATTTCAAGTTGATCGGGCAAAAAACTCTAGAGTGCATACAAGGCAAATGTTGACGACGGACGTCGCACGACGCACGACGGACGACGGACATCCACCTATCCACAAAAGCTCACCTTGAGCACTTTGTGCTCAGGTGAGCTAAAAGGAAAAAAAATACAAAAAACAAACTTCGCATGGATTATTCTTAAGGTAGCAATGGACACATGATGTCATTTTTTCCCGTCCAATGAATTTTTTTCTTGTTTACATATGTTATAGATTAACATTGTCTAGTCATTATATCAAAATTTGAAGGTACCTTTCCATGCTCGTTTTCATGCTAGAGTTATCTGCCCTTGAGTGGTATTTGCCATTTTTCAGTAAAACGTTTATATTCGTATTAGGTCTAGTTTAAACTAAGTACTAGCTAATAGTTATAAAACACATACATATTGACAGACCTTATACGTGTACACAATGGCTGCTGCCAAGGAAATTTCTCTATGATCAATTGCATTTGCACAATTTGCCTTCAAAAGTTAAAAATGCACTTATTTTTTGTAATTTTACAGGGTAAAAATGCCATAAAAATCTATTTTTTTTTAAGAAATTACCCAATGAATTTTTCTTGTTTTCCGATATGTTTAAACCCCATATTTTTCCTTTATTTTGTAAAAAATTCAGCATGCCTTTCCATGCAAATAAGAAAGTTTTTCGTTATTTTACAGTGACCTCTCCTAATTGAATGACGCTTTTAACGCATTTTATTGTTAGATTCAATGATCCAGTCATTCAATTGATATCAAATGCTGAAAAGAAGCTAAGTTATATAATTTAACCATCAATATTCTACGTTATTTCCATAACCAAATCTTACGAAAACCGGTCTTTTGAAACAACGCGCAAAAAGAGCCGTAAAATAAACGAAAACCCATTTCCGGTTTATAGAGTCGAAAGGCGGCTGTCCATTGCCACCTTAAGATATGCTCGTTGAGATTTCTTCGTTAAATATGACCGTCAGTGACCAATAATGGCTCGGCACGCTGAAATATAAAATCGAAAATTCTTCTTTCAATCTACTTGTATGAATTCAACCAAACCTAACAGGAAATGTTCTTTTAAGTTCTTTTTGTTATGCTCTTTAAATTCTGATTGTTTGGCCCAGGTACAATAAAGTACAATACAATACAAAATATTTTTTTTCCTGAATATAAGGCCTCCGACCCACAATACAATCAATTTACAACAACAGCAATGTTCTTTGTTATGCGCTGTCATTATTGGATATCATTTGCTTCGGGTTTAAAACATATAAAGCATATCTCCTTAGAACAACAATATTATCAATTTTGAAAATGGAGAAGAGATTTTCTTTGCCAGAAATCCCAGTAAACCAATTTAGTAAGTAAATTTGGCTTCTTTTCTGATATTTCTCACCGATGAAGAGTGCATGATACTCATCCTCTAAAACATAAGAATCTTTTTGTGAAAAAAAAAAAAAAAACAGAAAAGATTTTTAATGAACACGTTCAATTACTTATACTTATAAGAAAAAAATTGAATAGAACATTACTTTCATGCAAAAGAAAAAAAAAAAAAAAAAAACCCCAAGACAATCTCGAGGATTTTGGTAGAGGTATTTTTTAAAAAGGACCGACAAAACGATTGCTGCATAAAGAAAGGAGGACTTCAAACCTACTTTTTGAAAGTCACAAAACTCGCAAACTGCAGGCAATTTTCCAAATCGTAGTTGAGAAAATACCGCAATCACAATCCTTTCGATGCTTTAAAGATAGCTTCCGTGATAATTTTATCAGATTAAGATCCGAACAAGGCTCCAAATTCCTGCGGTCAAAGGATTTGGTAAAAAATAATTTGTATACAACAGATGTTCAATGTGGAATCAACTGTCAATTAACATAAAATCTTTCACTAACTTAGTATTTTCTAAGGAATTGGTCAAGAAGTTTTATCTAAATTGATGCTTTTATATTTCATTTGCTGCTGTCATAATTTCAGTGAAATTTTTTAATAAACTGTAATCCAAATCTTATATCAAACTTTCGACTGAAAGTGCCATTTCTTATGTCATTTTATTTTCATTCTTAACAAAAACTGTATTATGTAGGTATTTTTCCATTGATTCTTGTACTATGAATATATTTATATTTTTCTATCTATCTATCTATCTATCTATCTATCTATCTATCTATCTATCTATCTATCTATCTATCTATCTATCTATCTATCTATCTATCTATCTATCTATCTATCTATCTATCTATCTATCTATCTATCTATCTATCTATCTATCTATCTATCTATCTATCTATCTATCTATCTATCTATCTATCTATCTATCTATCTATCTATCTATCTATCTATCTATCTATCTATCTATCTATCTATCTATCTATCTATCTATCTATCTATCTATCTATCTATCTATCTATCTATCTATCTATCTATCTATCTATCTATCTATCTATCTATCTATCTATCTATCTATCTATCTATCTATCTATCTATCTATCTATCTATCTATCTATCTATCTATCTATCTATCTATCTATCTATCTATCTATCTATCTATCTATCTATCTATCTATCTATCTATCTATCTATCTATCTATCTATCTATCTATCTATCTATCTATCTATCTATCTATCTATCTATCTATCTATCTATCTATCTATCTATCTATCTATCTATCTATCTATCTATCTATCTATCTATATTATCTTATCGTATCTTATCTCATCTTATCGTATCTTATCTCATCTTATCTTATCTTATCTTATCTCATCTTATCTTATCTTATCTTCGAAATTTCAGCCCAGATATGGGATGAATTCTATATTTTGTCATAAAACAATGTTAGTGTAGTTTGAAATGTATTTCTCGGCATATAATAAAAATGCCCTATATTCAATTCAATATACATCTTATTTGTCATTTATCCCATACAGAGTGCGTTGAGAGGGGTTGTGAATAATCATTTGTGCGTACAAGATTTCAGTAACACAAATGAAATTTATGTCTCCCATCCACTGGTCACCAATATTTTGAAATTTGGGTTACCACAGAGATTGTTTTGGTTAATTTTTGTTTCGCTATTTACCAAGTGGACGAGCTACAGTTAAGAACATCGTGAAATTGACAAGGTGATTGATTTTTAATGAAATTGAATGAGTGTGTGGAGCGAATTTGAGTGAAATTAAAGGGAGGTAATCCAATGTCGCCAATTTCGTCCAAGATGAACAAAATTAGCGATATTAATCACCTTCCTTTAGTAAAATATACATGACGTCGCGCACGCTAATGCTTAACATTTGAAATTGCACATCTCCCGTTAAGTTCCATCTGCCATTTTTCCGAAACCTGTTGGTCAATTTCCATATTCTTTATACCAACAGAACTACAAGAAAGCTTACTTTTATAGTATATTTTTTAGGTGAATTGAGGAAAATCATAGTCACGTTTAGTTAAGTTTCTTTGTCACCGAAACTCTTAATTAACGTCTGTAAAACGTAACAAATTATGCGAGGGTAGATTTCTTTAAAACCCCTAAGATGCGTAAAATAGTTCATGGAAAATGTTGAGAATCCGAAGATTTGCGCGGTAAGTGACATCATGTTAGTAGATAAACTAAAATGATCACCAGTAAAATAACAAACTTTTGATAGAGATTTATTGTACAATTCAAAAGTTGTAAAACGTCAAATTTTAACGAAAAATCGGCGTGAAAAATGGTAAAGTTATTCCAATATCTCTACAATTAATGGATGAAATTTTGAGAAATTTAAAATTAAAAATATTATTTTTTTCTAGTTTTCTTTAATATGGTTTAAAATAATTATACGTCATATACAACAAAATAAAGAAAGAAAATGTGTGTGGCCACAATTTCTTCCACACGCGGATTCTAAAGCCGGCTTTCAAAATGTTTAGCTGTCGCATTTCATTATCAAAATGACAATCATAAATCATTTCACATTTTTAAAATATCATTTTTTCGTATGATCACTGGGAAAAATTTCGTAGAGATACGATGAAAGATATTGAAAATATTAAGATTTGTTTGTGTGGACATACTTTTCAAAAACGTATTATTTGTTAACGTCCTACGTTATATTAAATTTGCGCGCTGTGCTTTTTTCATAAATCCAAGACTGAAATTATTAAAGCTGATTGGTGATAAAATTGCTTCCAAAAGAAAAAGTGTATTCTGTCTTATTCGGTATATTACTTATATAGCAGTTAAAAAAACATGCATGGCAAAATCTTCATGCGATAAACAAGAAATGAATCGGGAAAAACACGGTGTAATAACGTCTAAATGGCAAAACGACGTTACAAAATGTTAAGCATTAGTGTGCGCGACGTCACGTACATTTCTGTTTGTGTGTCTTCATGGACAAATCAGACAAATCAACACCAGCCATTTAAATTGTAGAATAACTTAGTCGGTTTAAATAAAATTTTGATCGTCTTGAATGATTTCGAAATGTTTTCTAATGATTTCATAAAGTTTTTGATCGATTTCAGTAGAGTGTACAGAATTATGGAAAGGAGAGCCGAGTGAATGATATAGAGTGATATTGATCGGAATGAGTGTTAATTTCACGATGTTTTCAACTGTATCAGGTCTAAAAAAACACTGACATCTATCACATTTTAAAGTAATACTTTTCGTGCTTTATTCGAAAATCCGTTTAGAAGTTTCTTTAAGTAGAAATCCAAAGAAATTCGAAGGTACCTTTAAGATTGGCTTTTCAAACAATTAGTTGTGCACGATTCATATCAATAAAGATTTGGCCCAACCCGCTTCAGTACAGACGTGTTCAAAAATTCCATACATGGTTCTTGTTTCTGTATTGAGTTAAGTTCAAAATAAGCGTTTTGCCAAGTTGCCAAAATTTTATTGGCATGCGTCATTTGTTTTCAGAAAACCCGGTGATTAAGATATTATCTATTTTCGGAAAATTGAAGTCTTGTTTGATTTATCATATACTTGTAAAACACAATCCTTCTTCAGCGAACAAATATGTATTACCCAAGGGCGTAACTCCCATAACGCAAATTACGCAAGTACGCAAAATAAATGATACTCCGTTGAAATTATCGCTAATGAATGATCATAATATCGAAACTACAGCTTATTCAAGCTGTAGTTACGATGTTTTGATTATTCACCAACGCTCAAATCATGAAAAATAATGGGACGGAGGGCACTCATCTTTTGCCAAATATCGCCTTTATCCTATTTACTTTTTAGTTGCCGCCTTCTGAGTGCGTATCAATTCCAAAGTCCTAGATACGCCTATTCTACCAGAGGACATAATATTAGGTAAGGTAAAAATGTAAAGGATTAATTTGCTTTATGAAATTCCCGTTTTACAGAGAAGAAATATTAAATTTAAGTTTAAATTTAATTGTATTTTCAAATGTTGGAGGATCGGAAATTCTCTGGTTTCTTAAAGCGAATCCAATTCTTTGTCAAGTTGCCGCCATCATAGCGACAAACAAACAAACAAATCTTTGTCAAGTTGCCTATTTTTTATACGATTGTCAATGGTCCTTTGATTTGAGAAAAATGTGAACTAAAATCTATTTTCAGAAAATTGAAGTGCAATTTGATTTATAATCCGTCATAAATACAGACCAACTTCATCGAGAAAATTCTATCAACCAAACGGTATGATTTAACCTCGGTAGGATTATTTTTGATATGAAATCCCCGTTTTTCCGAGAAAGAATATCGATATTGTAGTTGATCAAAAGTAGTTGGGTGAGTTTTATACCGCCCAGCGGCGATATACAATGACATGTGTGTGTATTTCCGTTTATTTATCGTCGCTACCGTAGCACATGCCCATATGAGCGACGGCCCCGGAAGACGGTTAGTTATTACGGGGGATAGTGCAAGGATACATGACGAAAGTTCTGCTGAGATCCGCTATGGTTCTTTAACGTGCTTGGTGTAAAGGACTCGGTTTAATATCTCATCTGAGAGACAATTAGTTTTATTAGTGTACCAGCCCGGGAATCGAACGCACGCGGTGGAACTTTAATGGTTTTGAAGTCCGGTGCTCTACCAACTGAGCTAAGCGGGCTGGTAAACAAGTACATGCCTAAGTCCAGCGGAGCCTATGTCGAGGTTGTCCGCCGTTAGTCAATGCGTCAATGCGTGGACTTTTCATTTAAACATTTTATGCTCTGAAACCACTGGACAGAATTTCAACAAATTTGATCAAGTGCGTGAGATTTCCAACAAATTTAAATATGCACTAAGCAAAGACTCTGACCAGCCTGCTCATCCGAACAGTCTGGCCAGAGTCTTTACTATGCGTTCATAGAAAGATAATGTCTAATGGTATCTGTAGACCGTCAGGTAACTTTATATTTACAATATGACGCTGTTTACGTTACTGGGGGCTTGCATCTCGTGAGCAATTCAAAGAGTTGGAAATGTCACGCACAGGCTCATTTCACATAAATACTGCTTTGGAAAGGCTTTCTCAGATTCCTTCGTTAAAATTCTAACCAGGGCCCGAGGTTATAAAACTTTTCTCATTCTCAACTTAGAATATTTTCAAACTTAGAAATTAAATAAATATATGAATATAAAAGATAATATTAATAAGTTGTCATTTATAACAACTTAATAATATTAACTTTAATATTCATATATTTATTACAAAATTATTACAGAATTATGGCTTTAATCTCAATTTGAAATTTAAGTAAATTCTGATTTGAACCTAAGAAAAGTTTCAAACCTCGGGCCCTGGTTGATATCATGGGCGTTACGGGCTGTCGCTCCTCTATAAATTTGGCCTGCATATGGAATTATTAAAAAATCTTCTTTTCTGAGATTTCTGTTCAGAATTCATAGGAATGGTCTTTTGTACTAGCTCTTTCAGATTTCTTCGTTAGATTCTGATTGGATTGGTGTCATGGCTAAAAGGGGCTGTCGCGTCACCCCCAAAATGGTCACATGTGGTGCAATTAAAAAAAAATAAAAAAACTTCTCTGAAACTATTCGTCATATTTAAAAAAAATAAATAAATAAAAAAAGAAAAACTTCGCATGGATTATTCTTAAGATATGCTCGTTGAGATTTCTTCGTTAAATATGACCGTCAGTTACAAATAATGGCTCGGCACACTGATATATAAAATCGAAAATTCTTCTTTCAATCTACTTGTATGAATTCAACCAAACCTTACAGGAAATGTTCTTTGGTTATGCTTTTTTTAAATTTCCTCCGCCAATTCTGATTGTGCTTTAAAGACGCGTTCATTCAAATTGGCGGTAGGGTTACTTATTTGGCCCTGGTACAATACAATGCAATACAATACAACACAATATATTTCATTTCTGAATATAAGGCCTCCGACCCAGAATACAATCAATTTACAACAACAGCAATGTGCTTTGTTATGCACTGTCATTATTGGAGACCATTTGCTTCGGTTTAAACACACCTAAAGCCAATCATCTTAGAACAATAAAATTATCAGTTTTGAAATAGCAATCCCAGTCAACCAATTTAGCAAGAAAATTTGTCTTATTTCCTGAAATTTCTCACAGATGAAGAATACATGATACTCATCCTCGAAAACGTGAGATTTTTTTGTAAAAAACAGAAAAGACATATTCTGTCTTCTCGGTTAACATTATAATGACGGCAAATTTCAATATTAGGTTTGAAATCAGAACACCTGAATTGAGACAGAGCATATTTGTAATAATATTGTATATCGATATCTATATATCTTTCTACGTTTAATAAACTTTTCACATTTTTATAAAAGTCACATTTTGAAGAATTGATGATCTCATTATGCCATATTTATTGATAGAAGTCTTTAATTCTTTGTTTAAATTCATTAATGAATTGTGTCTCATTTCCAACATTCTGGGAAAGCCAAACACCACTAAGCCCGTAACTAAATAGAAATATTCTTATGTTAGTAATCAAGTTAATTCTCCCAATATCATCTTGAGATTTAAGCATCTGAAAACAATTTTGGGGTATCTGCGCTAATCCATAGGAAGTAGCATTATCCAATATTTGATGAATTTTACGTGATAGTGAATTGCTATTGGGAACCTTTCACATTCACCAATAGCCAATGAGTTTATTTGTTGTCGATCTTAGGCCTAAAAATCCTTGTAATATTTTTAATGAACATTTTCAATTACCTTGGGTATCTCACTTCCCCAGATTTCTGGACCATAAGTCAAAATAGGAGTTACCATGTAATCAAAATATTAAAATATTCCTTGTATCTGAATTTTCCGAACGGGTTTTGAAATAGTTTAATTTGGTTAACAGATTTCTGTGCCTGAAGTGATAACTTGTTCTTTGTCAAACTCCATGATAATTTAGGTGTTAATAAGACGCCCATGAATTTGTAGAATGAAGTAACATTAATATTTTCACCTCTTTAAAACCATTTTTCATTTTCTCTTAGGGGACCACCATTTCTGAAAACAATTATTTCTGATTTTTTTTTTCAAATTTATAGACATGTTTTTTTCACTACCAAACTCACCAATGACATTAAGCTGCTGTTGGAGATTTAAAACGGTATCTGTAAAATTTGCTATATCATATAGATTAAGCATAAAATATCCGGAAAGGTATATGAAATAAATATACCATTGGAACACTTTTGTCTTAATTTCAGACATACGAGGGATTATCCAGAATTTCATATAATCGGCTAATAATTTCTGGCTTGTTCAGTATATTATTTAGTGAATGTGCAGTTTGGTAGCTTTGCTGAGCATAAACCTTATTTTTTGTGCAGAATTATCTTTAGCGGTCTAAGAAAACGTGACCATAGTAGCATATATATGCTTGGGCGGGGGAGCGTGAAAAAATATTGAAAATGCGGTTAATAAATCGTGTTTTCTAAAACTTAAGTTGAAATTCCTTGGTTTAAATAAACTAGACGAAAATGGAAAATTTATTTGTCATATTTTAAAGCTTATTGTTTGACTTTTGACAGACGGAGGCAAAACTTAATAACAGAATATCGAGGAAAAAATAACCAGTCGACAACACCAAAAAATAAATACCGTTTATTTTTCGGAAATTGTCATGATCTATGGTATTCACCAACCCACTCATTTCAGGTAATTTAGAAAAATGACGTAAATTTGCAGAAGAGAACTTTTCCTAAATCTATCCCAGATATTCAAAGAGAGCCAGGCTTCATAGGAGGAATTAGAATGGTCCAATAGAGTTTCAACGAACGAATTTGTTGCAATTAATTCTCATTATTTCCCAAAAATAAAAGGTCCTGGATCTGGGTGTCGACTTTACTAGAATTACCATACATATGGAAATCGTAAACTAATTTGATTCCAAATGGTATGTAGATAAAACCTGCAAGTCGATGTATCGGGCACAGAAAGGCATGAGCGTTTGCGGAGACTATGTAGAAGAAAGTTAATTGAATGATTCCAAATGGTATGTATATAATTCCTGCAAGTCGATGTATCAGGCACAGAAAGGCAAAAAATTAGCGGAATTGTAGAAGAAAGTTAATTATGACGTCGCATTTGACGCTCTTGCTCCCCCATCTTCGTGATGGTCTCTATCTTGTTTTATGCACTTTACAGCCGCTATTGAACGTAAAAATTTAAAATTTTCCACATTTATTATACAGATGATGAATTAAAAGACTGTTTAATTTTTATTTTGATAGTTTATAACCTCATTTTAAGAACTTTTGGATCAACCCTCGCATGTCGTTAATAAAAATGTTGAAGATTGTCGAGAATATTAAATCACCTTACTTTAAACCCTCATTACAACGGATATGGGAAGTGAATTTTGGGTTTATCAAATGTATGCCTCATTGTCATTATATACAGAAGCTAAAACACGCAAAAAATTACTTGTTATATTATATTTATTAATACATTTGAATATTTAAATATGATTTAAAGAATCAAAAGACTTTTCAAAGTCGATATAAAGGACATAGAATTTCCCTTTGACCTTAACATATACTTTTTTATCATACTTTTTAAACAAAAATATGGTCGATTGCTGAGTAGTCACTTCCAAAGGCTGTTTGACATTCATCTTATGTATTAAAATCATTTATCAATTTTGTAATGCGTTCATTTAGTATAGACGAAAATATCAAATATATAACATTTAGTAAGGATATTCCTCTATAATAACTAGGATCTTAGAGCCAGATTCATAAATTGGCTTTATAATTGATTCACACCATGACTTTGAAACAATTCCTGTTTCAAATATTATATAAAAAGATATAACTGATATAGGGGATATAATATGGGAAGTGTTTTAAAAGATTCTGCTGGAATTCCATCTTTTCCATTAGCTTTACCTACTTTTAATTGTATAAATACTCTTACGTATCTCATGGAAAGCTTAAGGTTTATTTAATAATTCGTCCATTACTGTGTTAAAAAACTGTGGATCATCATTTGTGTTAAATTGACATTCTTGAGGTTCATTAAATGACAAAGCTTTAAAATACGTGATCTATTCTTGATAGGGTATCGGATCTTTTCGCGAGTGAAATTTGAAGAGTTGCTTCTGTTTTTTAATAAAGACCAAAATAATTTTAGGTCTGTACTAGCATCAGCCAAAGAATATCTTTTCTGTGACTGATCTGATAACCTCTTTCGACGGCACAACGCTTTGAATTTATTTTTAGAAGCTCTTTACACAATGAATTCAGTACGTTTATTTGTTTTCCGAAAATTTCGCAGAGAATAGACCTTGACTTTTTTAGATTTTGTCAAATCTGCATCCCACCATTGTGGCTGTGATGTTTGATAATTTGTCATTTTATTACTTTGGCACATATGTGTACTTATTGCAGTCGATTTGTATAGATTTAAAATTAGAGACAGTAAAGAAATAATATCAAAATCACCCGATACTAAAATCGAGTAATCGAAAACATTTTAATGGTCATAATTCGATAAAATTGATTCATCAGAATGTAAATGTCCAGACTGATTTAGAATATTTCTTTTGAGCGTCAGTATAGGCTTATCGGAAAATGGCCAGAAAACACTTTATCTTCAATGGTAAAATAAGTGAAAAGGGGAAAGAAATGTGACATGACTATGTGACTATACGACTAGTCGACGATACTGCATTCACCATTTGCCAAACATATAAGTTGACCGTCCGAGTCACCGTAAAGACGACCGTTAACTATGTGCATATTAAAAGTACACCAAAAATCAATCAGTATTTTTCCAAACGAATTAAGATTGCCTTTATGGCGAGATTTGCGAGGCATATCAAAACAATCCAAGTTATGATTTGTCGTAGTGTTAAACGCTAGATCAAACGATTCACTGGGTATATAATCCATTAAATCGCTTGTTCACGAGTTTAAATCCCCATCAAGGTTAAAAAAAGGGGAATAAGGAAAATAGCTAACTATTCTGGCTATGTTATTTTCTAACAACTGTATTCCATTTGTTAAATCTTTCCCTCTGTAAATAGAAGACCCTTCTGGCGACACACAAGCTATATACTTGTAATATGATATCATTCATTTGGTATTATGAGCTAACATTGATATGTAAAACAACAAAGTCTATATATTCTAAATACAATCTTTTGATAAAACCACTTGTAAATAGCTAATCTCTAATAAAAACGCTTACATCCCCACTGTTTCTAAAGCAGGAGTTTTTTTTTTATTTCTCCTCCACACCCGAAATGTTTATAGCCTGGGATACAGTCATCAAATTCCTTGCCAGAATAACCTCATGTTTCCAGAAGACCAATAATGTCAAATTTCTCTATATAACGTATGAAAGTTAAACCATTTCCATAACATAACATAACATAACATAACATAACATAACCTTTATTTCTCCAAGGTACATACATGGTACAACAATGGGAGATGAAATTATTACAAGGAATGGTGAGAGGGGGTACTGATTTTTTCACAACTTGTTTTCTTGGTAAATTTATGTTGTTATGCTATTGTTGCTGTTGTTGTTGTTGCGGGAAAATCCAGCGAATGACCGTGGTCGATTCGGGCTTGGCAAACCACAGGTATGTCAAGCAGGAATCACACACATACATTTTTTCTAGAAACATCATCATTTAATTGGACATGAATCCCGACCGTCGGGCCGTCAGGGTATCTTGCAGACACTCTGACGGGCCGCATGCCGAAACGCATGCCAGAATCGAGTAAGTCTAGTTGGTAAATTTAGGTTGAGATATTAGGTTTAAAAAGGGACGATGCGTAGCTATAAGAAATAATCAGAATATCAGAACTTTTGTTGATCTAAATACTATTTGTTGGTTTTTGGTGCATAATGGCCGAGACAACATAATTTAATTTGTTGTGACAACATAATTCAATTTTTAATTGCAGTCACGACCATTCAGCATCAGTCTTTTTGCATGGAGTAACTGTCAGTTTTCGGTATTTACGGGTTTTACTTTGGTCGATCCCCGGAGACCTGCATCTACACCCTGATTCATACAGGGTGCAGCTACGAGGTTTCAGGATGAACTGGCAAGTGAATATAATTGTATACATTCATGAATAATCACAAAAAAAGTTGACTCCGAAGTCTCCGAAGTCTCAAAAACACCATATTTACAGCTGTGGTTACGAGGTTTCATGTATGATTCGTAACCATTTAAGGATTTTACTTGCTAGGTAATGCTTTACATAAAATGTCATTAATTTAGTTTTATTTGAGAGGTCGAAATGTGTATTCCTAAATATTTTTAATAATTTTAATTGCATAGTTTCATTCTCTTACATTTAAAACGAGACATAATTCGTGGTTTCGGATGAGTCATTACCAGGTCGCAATTCGTTAGTGTGTATTGAGGTTACAGTTGTAAAAGTTGAATGGTTATATCGATCACGTGTCCTGTCGCGCTTGTGTGCACACAGACAATCGAGGTCAACACGTCTAGTCGGGGTTGCACGCTTTTTACACAGACGAAATAACGTTTCATAGACGATGAATGAAATTCCATTCGAATTGGACGTAAACAAATAGTAAGTTTGAAATATGTTTGTATTTTATAAGTGTTGTTTTTTAATTAATTTCCTTTATGATCAAGGATACAAATTTCCAAATATTCCATGTTAAAAGGCTAATTGTTTTAATTTCAACTGTGGTATATGTCACGGTTTGTTGACTTGTTTGAAACAAACAAAAATCTTTCGCTTTTAACACAAGGCACAGCTAGAACAAATTAGTTTGAGATGTCATTATTTTGTCAGTAAAGCAAGTTGTATCATAATATGTATGGCAAAAGTTTGACAGAAATCCATTTATGCCACGAAAGGCCCTAATGGCGACCTGTACACAAAGAAAATAATTTTTCTGCTGGTTTCCTTAGTGTAAATTTCGGTGGAACGATACTAAGCCCCCCCTGGGCCTTTTTTAAGTTTTAACGTTTGTTTACATGCACATGTATACATTCTCACATTTAACAACAAAATGTAAGTTGTACAATAATTAATTGAATTATCAGCCATACAGACAGGCAATCACTCACGTATGCTTTTTAAGACTTTGTTTATTATCGCACGTATGTTGTTTTTGAATACAAATTCAGAAACTGTTAAAATCACCTTTAAATTGATTTTCTTAAAGTTAGGGTACTGATGCCTTTATGAATTTTTACACAGCAATTTTAAGTTCAATGTTCTATTTGAAATAGTTAGAATATGTTTAAATTCTCTTTTTTAACTGCATCAGTCTCTTTATCTTTAAGGTATTCAACGATATCATTCTTGCCTTGCTCTATGGCAAGATCTAGAATAGTTTTCGCCCACTTGTTTCGCCAGTTTGCATCTACTCCTTGATCAAGAAAATACTTTAAGACATCGATGTGATGTCCTTTCACGGCAAAATGCAATGCCGTTTCGTTGTTATTTGAAAAGGTATCTTTCAGGTTGTCGTAATTTTCACAGAGATAACGGGCTATTTCAAGATGACCATTAACCGCTGCTTGGTGTAACAATGTACATCCGTTTTTTGAACGCTTTCTGACATCAATTCCTTGTTGTATGAGATACTTCAGACAGTCAAGGCTACCCCCATAGACGGCACTGTGCAAAGATGTCTCTCCGCGGGAGTCGGTCATGTGTATCATTTCTGGGTAATTTTCACAGAGGTATATAATTATTGGAAATGAACCGGACATGGCGGCAGTTTGCAGTATAGTATGGCCTTTCTTTGACCGGGCAAAAGGATCGAAACCATGTTTTATTAGTAGTTTCAGACAATTGAGTTCTCCACTACTTGTTGCAGAATGACAAGCAGAATAGCCTTTTTCTCTCGTATAAGATTTTGATAAATCAATCAAGCTACCCATTTCTCTACATTTATGTAAGGCATAATTAAGGATTGCCTCCGAACCCAGGTATGCGGCATGGTGAAAAATCGTCCTATGTTCGTAGTCACGTTTCGACATATCCGCTCCATGCTTAACTAGACATTCAAATATACTAGAATCACCATTTGTGCTCCATATTGCCTGATGAAGCGGTGTCTTTCCTTGTTTGTTGCATCGTTCATTTAAAAGTTTTGGGAAGGTATTGCATATATAGTCAACTATGTTTTCTCTTCCCTTTACAATGGCCTTAAAAAGTATAGTATTTTGAAAACGTGTATCTTTCTTGTAGGGGTCTAGACCTCGATCAAGTAAAAATTGCAAACATTCCAAATGTCCTCCGAGGGCCGCATAATGAGTTCCTTGGGCTCCATCTTCATCAGTCTCGAAGAGTCTCTCTGTAGATGTCTCAGCGATGTATTGAAGTGTACGGAGATCGCCATTATAGGCCGCATCGTGTACATTCGTGTCATTCACATGTCCATCTACGTTGTTTTCTGTTTCAACCGCATTGCTGATATTTGCAAGTTCCGAACCTAGATCTGGTGAAGGCTTACTTCGATTGTTGTTTTCCTCGCTCATTTTGCGTGGTTTATCTAGTATGACAAAAGGGATAAGTTGAAACGCAATAAAAAGATAGATTAACCCTTTCCTGTTTTACAAAATTTTGGACCTGTCCAAATTCAAAGGTTTTGCAGACGAAAATTAAAAGTGGATTTAATTTGAAAAATAACCATTCGGTAGGGTAGAAAATAGTGTGGCAAAAAGAAGAAATTGCTTGTCAGAAGCAATTTCTTCTTTTTTTCACAATGTTTCTCTCAATCATAAAATTCTAGACACGTAAAAAACAGGGATTAAACAGCAAAGGGTTAAAGATTTTCATGCTGTTTGTGTCATATTCCTGCTCAATCAAAGTTTTCAATACCCGAAGTTAATTAGAAATTTCATCTTTTTAAATTGATACCAAATTAAAATCATTTAACAGTATAAAGTTAATCTTCGACTAATAAGAAAATAAATGTATATCTACCCCCTAGCCACCTTCAGTAACATAGATTATAATATTATATTTCATTTCAAATTTTGGTTGTTTTCTTTGAGTTTATCAGAAATGTGACAAATTCTATTTTTTTCCACATTAAAACGCATAGAACGACGCAAACAATTTAACAATACATGTAGTTTGACTTGTTCGAAAACAGCCGAGCGCTAAAATGAATCGACTAACATTGTAAGTCTTGTCATTAAAAAAAAACCAGTCACCAATTGACGGATTGCGTAGCCGATAAACAAACGATGTTATAAAGATGCATAGCAATCACGTTCAAAAAGACGCGCTTTGACGTAACTCCCATTACGCAATTTACGTAAGTGCGCAAAAGAAATAATCAAACCGTTGAAAATATCGCTGATGAATGATCTCAACATCGAAACTACAGCTTATTCATACTTTAGCTACGTTGTTTTGATTATTCACCACCGCTCAAATCATAAAAAGAATGATACGGAGGTCATTCATCTTTCTTAATCCAAAGAAAAAATAAGACTTTTATGGGTTTCGCATATATCTATGGTAACGTTTCCTAATAATGATAATAATTTTTAAATACGAAAATATTTTAATGCCGTTAACTCCTATCCAACTAAGTCAGCGGCTATGTATAACATGTCATTACATGTTAAACTCTTTCTTATTTATTTACAGTCCACATTGCTTGAAAATATCACCCTGTTACAATACTTACGTATCAAGCTTGGAAGAAATAATCCCCTGTGTATAATGGTTAAACTTTATATTGCACCGTTCGTGTGTGAAATGCTTCGATTATGGTAGTTTCGCGACAATTGATGTTGACTAGTTGATATAGACCATATATCACTTTTTATCTTATAACTATACAAATATCCGTGTGATAACATCCCGTGTGTTATTTTTAAGATATCACATAGTTATTTTCAGAACATGATATAATGTGGTTATTTTTAGAAACTTGCATTTCAGTTAGAAACATCGATGAAAACAATACATAAAGGCGTTATAAGATAAGTGTATTGTATGAAAAAATAACTAACTCGGTTGTGAGAATTGATAATTGTCTCGGCAGAGCCTCGACAATGATCAATTCTCCCAACCTCGTTAGATATTTTTTTCATACAAAACACTAAGTACGTTTTATATACATATATTACCCTTTTTAAAGTTTGAGTTTTAACAGAGGATTATTTCTTTTACACACTTGGGTAAATTGTGTAATGGGAGCTACGCCCTTGCAAGATACAAAATTTTATCTAGTGTCGGTTTCAAAGTAACAATTGTATCATTATCGATGTATCGCTATTATCTGACATTAGTTGATATAGACCATATATCACTTTAAATATTACCCTTTTTAAAGTTTGAGTCCCTTGTCTAGTTAGTAGATTCAAACAAAAGTTCAAACCGAAACTAAATTAATATACAGTGCGGTTTTAGTTCTTATTTGTATGCACCAGTTTAATTCTGAAAGCTACGGTTTATAATCAGATATTCTCTTTAAATTTTGAAATCTTCTAACCTGTGAATAACAAGGAAAGACAGTTTAATTATTTAATTGGTCTATCCGATTTTTTTTATCCTAAATGCACCAGGATACTGCTAGTAGGATTTCAAAACTATTCAGACAGAAGCTTTTTTTCTATTCGTTTGAATTATATGAAACAAGAGACCAATAAGGGCCTGAGACCGCTCTACTGATTCTTTGAAAAGCCTATGTTTTGACAGTCAAAATATCAAAACAATTCAGACAAAACCTTCTGTCTACTCAGTTGAATTATTTGAAACAAGAGGCCAATGAGGGCCTAAGACCGCTCTACTGTCTGGTTGACAAAGCTATTCAAGATTAAACAAGAAAATATTTCATGAAAATATATTCATAAATGAAGGAGTTGTGTTGACTAGCAAATTTACTTAAAGGACCCCTTTCCCATGACACCACATCATTGCACCAAATGTTTAATTTGTGACCATGGTTAAATGAGAAATATTTTGTTTGAGTTTCGTGACTCGGGCTCATCTTGGAAAGGAACTTTTCTTGTGACAACACTTTTAATCGAGCAAGTTTTAAGTCAATCGGATGAAAATTGTGGACTTTAGCGAGTTAACGAGGATGTTCTTAGTAAATTTTCATAAGGCTCCTTTCCCAATGACGTTTGACCTTTCTGACCCATTTTCGAATGGAACAATCCTTTTGGTGGTCCAAATATTCAGTCGATCGGGCGATAACTGTTGACCTAAGAACGACAACGAGGATTTTCTAATTATTTGCTTCAAGTATTTCCATTTTGCCCCTTTTCGAAAGAACTACGCTTGTGAAAGCACAATCAATCTGAGCAAGTTTGAAATCACTCGGATAAAAACTTTAGACTTTGGAGCGTTTACGTTTGACTACTTTTCCCATGACGCTTAACGCATCCGACCCATTTATGAAAACTGTGGACTATAGAGCGTTAACGAGGATTTTCAAATCAAATTTTAATTACGCTCCTTTTCCCATGACGCTTGACGGATCTGATCCATTTTCGAAAGGAAAGTTCCTTGTGATGATCCAATCATTCTGACCAAGTTTGAAGACAATCGGACAATTGGAATCCTAAGGGTTAACATGCAAATGTTAACGGATAGACGGCAAGACGACCCGACGGCCAAACATTCAGACGGCATGGATGTTCTTTTGGTGACCCTTTACTTAAGGCCTTAAAGAAATATTGAATGTCTCCAAATATAGACGTGGCAGGACGAAGCATATTTTCACTATAAAATCTTTTTAAATCTTTCCCTCCGAACAATCAGGACGATTTCAATGAAACTTGGTGTGATATTTTTTGAGTGACCTATTTACTTACAGTTAATTACATCGTGAAATTGACTTTCATCTCGATCAAAACCATTCCAAATCACTCACTCAGCGCTCCATTCATTCAATCCAGACACTCACTCAAACCATTTATAAACGCTCAAACCCATTGAAATACATAGAATCAACAACGTCATTCAAAATAAATTTTGAAAGAGAAAAATCGCGTTTTGAATGATATTATTCGAATTGTTAGCGCCTCATAGGTTCTTGAAAAAATAGGAAGCTATGTATAGATATTGTATGCATATTTTATTAAAGAGAGGTAATCAATATCGCAAATTTTGTTCAACCTGAACAAAATTTACGGTATAGGATTACCTCCCATTAAATTCACTCAAAACTCGCTCCACACACTCATTCGATTTCATTCCTAATTCATTCCAAAACCATTCATCTTGTCTATTTCACGATTTTGTTAACTGTATTTTTTGAGTGACCTATTTACTTACTTTGTTAAAGAAATTTTTATTTACCCCCAAAACATTGGCGTGGCGGGCCAAACCTTTTTCACTATATAAATCTTTAAAGATATTTTCTCAGGGACAATTGGGCCGATTTCAATATAATTTGGCATTTGTGTTCCTATCGTGACCCTTTCCTTGAATCGACTAAATATTTTTGATTGACTCCAATATATGGGCGTGGCAGGGCGATGCTTATTCTTATTATATTTTCTTTAAAAATCTTCTTGTCCCAAACCATTAAGCTAATTTAAATGAAAATTGGCATAGATGTTCCTTGGGTGACCATTTACTTTAATTGAGAAAAGAAATTTTGACGAACCCCAACATATGGGCGTTGCAGGGCGGGTCTTTTTTTTTTTAACTATCTTATCTTTTAAAATCTTCTACCCTAAACCATAAGGCCGATTTCAATGAAGCTTGTCACGAATGTTCCTTTGTTAGTTTTGTTTGAGTGGTGTTTTACGCTGCTTTCATTTTTTTTCAGTTATATCGCGACTGCTGGAGCACCTAACAATGGATTCCTGGTATTAAAATCTCAATTAATCTCATCCTACCAATCAAATGGACTAATTTCAATAATTCTTGGAATGCATGTTCCATAAATGACGTTCTATTTATTTTGTTCCTGAAAATATGTTTAGAATGATCTACGTATTGCAATCACCCTAAAGCTTGTAATCAAATGGGTAAAGGGTATGCGGGTAAATGGTGATTAGCTATTTTGGTGCAATGTTGACCAGACCTAGTTAATAATTATGAAATAGTTCTAAAGAGACTTCAAAGTGTTGTTTTCAGTCAGAGTAAGCTTTGTTTAATGATATCTATACATGTTAAAGTCAGTGTAGCGATACATGCCCTCTTGGACCTCTTGTTTCAGTTAATACCTTCACATGCCCCATTAATTGATCATTTCATACATTGATTCGTACTCGCGAGGCTCCTGGAAATTGTCAGTGACTCGGAATGATTTTTAAGTTGTCAATACTGTGGATTTAGCGGAAAAACAGAAATAAACATTTATAATATGAACTAGGTCGCGGGAGTGAAAAAGCCCCATTGAATATTTTTTATAACACACGGGTGTTACTACTCTGGTGGAATAACTATGCAAAAGAGCTCAGAGCGAATAGCAACGCTATTTTGTTACCGCGAAAATGACGTCATAATGTATATACTCGTAATGTGACGTCGTTTTTAAACGGCGTTAAAAGTTTTCGCGGAGAATTGAAATGTTTAATTTCAAGTATTTTGACGATTTTCGCGAAAATTCGGGTCATATTATAAATGAAATATCAAATTTGTGCTCATAAAATACCGAATTTATTTAACTCGTCATCTAAAACAGATAAAAACTCGGCGCAGTCTAGTTTTTTCTGTTTCTAGATAACTCGTTTAATAAATTCGGTATTCCATGACCACTCATTCAATATCCTCTATTTTACCACGCTATGAATGCACACCAAGCGGACAATTCTAAAGATATGAATTAATGAAATGAATGCTAGTACCGTTTCAATCGGTATGTAGTGTCGTTCACGGTAGAAATCAAAGCGCTGAAGGCCTGGTTTATAAAGAGGCAAGGTGACATTCGAAGGCATGCACTCCAATGTCTTAACTGTTTTAGTAAAGCCTTTTTTAAGGCGAAGGAAGCCAAGGGTTCCGTTTACCTATAGGGATCGTAAACCACATTCCGAACTCAATTCAAAGGAAGAATGTCGACCGGTATGCTCAATATATAGCGCGGAGTCCGCCATAACAAATAATTCCCAAGGTATAGATTACTTCGCCCGATACCGCTTTGCAGACAGGAGCAACTCACGTTTTTTTTTTTTTTGTTTTTTTTTTAATCTTAGTTGAGTTGATTGGTTTGCCACTAGTCAGTCAATTTATCCATTCGATCATTCGTCTAACAATCGTAGTAATGCTGTTTTTCTAGGGGCACCAGCTCGTCGGCTTTTCTTTACATTGGATTGAATTCCATAAAGAAGTTGTATTTTACTGTGGGAACACAAGAAATTAATAAGGTCAACTACTCCCTTTCCCGCAATATGGTCCAACCTATAATCATACCCCATCATGTTTTTTAATATCTACCCTAGATATATATCAAATTAGACTCATGTTGATTTATTGTCTGTAACCTATTCCAATTTGGCCTAGTCTAAAATTTTGTCGTCTGTTTAAGGGTTTAAATTTTTCGAATTTAGATTAATTCATCACAAGATAACAAATGACTAGACAGGTCCAAATTGTAAATGGTTTACATATCATATGTGGGCAAATTAGTAAAATTTGTAGCAGAAAAGGTAGATAATATTAGGGAGAAAGGTGAAAGTGTTTGTTAGCAGCATTTTCTTTTTTTCCCTATGAGCAAGGTCATCCATCAAGGTCAAATATAAAAGCTATGTATCTTAAGCATATCAGTGATTTTGGCAGTGATAAGTAAGAAAATATCAGGTATACATGATAAGGACAAGGTGAATAATCAGAATTGTATTCCAGAAAATTGAACTCGTGTGTTCTTTCGTCTATTCAGTTCCCTCGCCTTCAGTACTATCAGTACTTTGATTTTAGCATAGCGTAGTGATATGCAAGCACTGTGCACACAAATCACTTCGTGTCTCACAAAAGTTGATGACGTATACTAGACCTATTTTTTCCTCGCGCATGAGCACATACGGCTACGTAGTACACACGTTGCTCGGTTTTTGACTCGATTATTTTTTTCTTAGGCAATTTCCAGGATACAGGGTTGTTTCCTATGGCCTGATAAACCAGGCCAAAAACAAATAAAACTCTGCGTCCAAATGCTGAAATTGAACTCTCTTTTATTACAATTACAGTCACTATTGCTCAAGCGACCACGTCAATTCAGCGACCATTTTTATTTAGCGAGCGTTTTCAAAATCCTCTTCTTTAATTCAAAATAACCTTACAAGTAGGTAATGTTGGTCTTTTAATTATGAACACGAACCCTATGCTGTCAAAACTCAGCAGAATATTCTATTGAGTTTTGACAACACGAAATTACCGAGAATTTCTTTAACGACCGCTTTTTTTGTGATCCCGTAAGTGGTCGCTTAACACAGGTTTAACTGTACAGAGAAGACGATGAATAGATTTTGTTCATGACACACTATCTAAAAGAGCAATGCGAACATGAAAATAATTTATAGTATGACCTACGTCGAGGGAGTGAAATAACCCCCTTGAATATTTTTGATATTACACGGGTGTTATTACACTAGTGGAATAACTATGCAAATGAGCTCAGAGCGAATAGCAACGCTATTTTGTAATCGCGAAAATGAAGTCAGATGTATATATTGGGACGTCAGTTTCAAGTTTCGCGGAAAATTGAAATGTTGAATTTCAAGAATTTTGACACTTTTTCGCAAAAAAACTCGGGTCATATTATAAATAGAATATAAAATTTGTGCTCATAAATACAGAATTTGTTAAACTCGTCATCTAAAACAGATAAAAACTCGACGCAGCCTCGTTTTTATCTGTTTATAGATGACTCGTTTAATTAATTCAGTATTCAATGACCACTCATTCAATATCCTCTATTTAACCATCGGAATCCTTCAATAATGAAACAAGTGGTCCAAATATTCAGTCGATCGGGCGATAAGTGTTGACCTAAGAACGACAACGAGGATTTTCTAATTATTTGCTTCAAGTATTTCCATTTTGCCCCTTTTCGAAAGAACTACGCTTGTGAAAGCACAATCAATCTGAGCAAGTTTGAAATCACTCGGATAAAAACTTTAGACTTTGGAGCGTTTACGTTTGACTACTTTTCCCATGACGCTTAACGCATCCGACCCATTTATGAAAACTGTGGACTATAGAGCGTTAACGAGGATTTTCAAATCAAATTTTAATTACGCTCCTTTTCCCATGACGCTTGACGGATCTGATCCATTTTCGAAAGGAAAGTTCCTTGTGATGATCCAATCATTCTGACCAAGTTTGAAGACAATCGGACAATTGGAATCCTAAGGGTTAACATGCAAATGTTAACGGATAGACGGCAAGACGACCCGACGGCCAAACATTTAGACGGCATGGATGTTCTTTTGGTGACCCTTTACTTAAGGTCTTAAAGAAATATTGAATGTCCCCAAATATAGACGTGGCAGGACGAAGCATATTTTCACTATAAAATCTTTTTAAATCTTTCCCTCCGAACAATCAGGACGATTTCAATGAAACTTGGTGTGATATTTTTTGAGTGACCTATTTAGTTACAGTTAATTACATCGTGAAATTGACTTTCATCTCGATCAAAACCATTCCAAATCACTCACTCAGCGCTCCATTCATTCAATCCAGACACTCACTCAAACCATTTATAAACGCTCAAACCCATTGAAATACATAGAATCAACAACGTCATTCAAAATAAATTTTGAAAGAGAAAAATCGCGTTTTGACTGACATTATTCGAATTGTTAGCGCCTCATAGGTTCTTGAAAAAATAGGAAGCTATGTATAGATATTGTATGCATATTTTATTAAAGAGAGGTAATCAATATCGCAAATTTTGTTCAACCTGAACAAAATTACGGTATAGGATTACCTCCCATTAAATTCACTCAAAACTCGCTCCACACACTCATTCGATTTCATTCCTAATTCATTCCAAAATCATTCATCTTGTCAATTTCACGATTTTGTTAACTGTATTTTTTGAGTGACCTATTTACTTACTTTGTTAAAGAAATTTTTATTTACCCCCAAAACATTGGCGTGGCGGGCCAAACCTTTTTCACTATATAAATCTTTAAAGATATTCTCCTCAGGGACAATTGGGCCGATTTCAATATAATTTGGCATTTGTGTTCCTATCGTGACCCTTTCTTTGAATCGACCAAATATTTTTGATTGACTCCAATATATGGGCGTGGTAGGGCGGCGCTTATTTTTATTATATATTCTTTAAAAATCTCCTTGTCCAAAATCATTAGGCTAATTTAAATGAAAATTGGCATAGATGTTCCTTGGGTGACCATTTACTTTAATTGAGAAAAGAAATTTTGACTGACCCCAACATATGGGCGTTGCAGGGCGGGCCTTTTTTAACTATCTAATCTTTAAAAATCTTCTACCCTAAACCATAAGGCCGATTTCAATGAAACTTGTCACGGCTGTTCCTTTGTTAGTTTTGTTTGAGTGGTGTTTTACGCTGCTTTCATTTTTTTTTCAGTTTTATCGCGACTGCTGGAGCACCTAACAATTGATTCCCGGTGTTAAATTTTCAATAAATCTTATCTTACCAATCAAATGGACTAATTTCAATGAATCTTGGTATGCATGTTCCATAAATGACGCTCTATTGATTTTGTTCCTGAAAAAATGTTTAGAATGATCTACTTATTGCAATCACCCTAATGCTTGTAATAAAATGGATGAGGGGCATGCGGGTAAATGGTGATTGACTATTTTAGCGCAATGTTGGCAAGACCTAATTAATCATTATGAAATAGTTCTAAAGAGACTTCAAAGTGTTGTTTTCAGTCAAAGTAAGCTATGTTTAATGATATCTAGACATGTTAAAGTCAGTGGAGCGATACATGCCCTCATGGAGCTCTTGTTTCAGTTAATACCTCCACATGCCCTATTAATAGATCATTTCATATATTGATTCGTACTCGCGAGTCTCCTGGAAATTGTCAGTGACTCGGAATGATTTTTAAGTTGTCACTACTGTGGATTTAGCGGAAAACAGAAATAAACATTTATAATACGAACTAAGTTGCGGGAGTGAAATAGCCGCATTGAATATTTTTGAAAACACACGGATGTTATTACACTAGGGGAATAACTATGCAAAATAGCTCAGAGTGAATAGCAACGCTATTTTGTAACCACGAAAATGACGTCATAATGTATATATTGTGACGTCAGTTTTAAACGGCGTTAAAAGTTTCGCGGAGATTTGAAATGTTTAATTTCAAGAATTTTGACGATTTTTCGCGAAAATTCGGGTCATATTATAAATAAAATATTAAATTTGTTCTCATAAAAAACAGAGTTTATTAAACTCGTCATCTAAAACAGATAAAAAAAAAATCTCTGCGCAGCCTAGTTTTTTCTGTTTATAGATAACTCGTTTAATAAATTCGGTATTCCATGACCACTCATTCAATATCCACTAATTACCACACTATGAATACACACCAAGTGGACAATTCAAAAGATATGAATTAAAGAAATGAATGCTGGTACCGTTTCAATCGGAATGTAGTATCATTCACGGTAGAAATCAAAGCGCTAAAAGCGCTGAAGGCCTTGTTTATAAAGAGGCAAGGTGATATTTGGAGGCATGCACTCCAAAGTTTTAACTGTTTTAGCATGGCTTTTTGGGGGGCGAGGGAAACCAAGGGTTTCATTTACCTATAGGGATCGTAAGACACATTCTGAACTCACTTTAAAGGAAAATGTCGAACGGTATGCTCAATATATAGCGCAGAGTCCGCCAATAACAACTAATTCCCAAGGTATCGATTGCTTCCCCCGATACCGCTTTGCAAACAGGCGCAACTCGCGTTTTTATAATTTTAGTTGAGTCGATTGGTTTGCTACTAGTCAATCAATTTATCCATTCGATCATTCCGTCTAAGAATCGTAGTAATGCTGTTTTTCTAGGGGCACAAGCTCGTCGGCTCTTTCTTTACATTGGATTGAATTCCATAAAGAAGTTGTATTTTACTGTGGGAACACAATGAATTTACAAGGTCAACTTTTCCCTTTGCCGCAATATGGTCCACCCGATATTCATAACCCCATTATTTTGTCTGCAACCTGTTCGAAATTGGCCCAGTCTAAAATTTTGTCGTCTGTTTAAGGGTTTAAGGATGGGACACGGCTTTTAAATTTTCTAATATAGATTAATCCATTACAAGATAACAAATGAGTAGACAGGTCCAATTTGTAAATGGTCTACATACCATATGTGGGCAAATTAGTAAAAAATTTGTAGAAGAAAAGGTAGATAATATTAGGGAGAAAGGTGAAAATGTTGGTTAGCAGCATTTTCTTTTTTTCCCCTATTAGCAAGGTCATCCGTGAAGATCAAATATAAAAGCTATGTATCTTTAATGCATTAGTGATTTTGGCAGTGATAAGTAAGAAAATATCAGCTAAACATGATAAGGACAAGGTGAATAATCAAGATTGTTTTCCAGAAAATTGAACTCGTGTGTTGTATCGTCTATTCAGTTCCCTCGCCTTCAGTACTATCAGTACTTTGATTTTAGCATAGCGTAGTGATATACAAGCACTGTGCACACTAAGCACTTCGTGTCGCACAAAAGTTGATGACGTAGACCTATTTTTCTCGCGGATGAGCACATAAAGCTACGTAGAACACACGTTGTTCGGTTTTTGACTCGATTTTCTTTTTCCTAGGCAATTTCCAGGATACAGGGTTGTTTCATATGGCCTGATAAACCAGGCCTAAAACGAATAAATCTCTGCGTCCAAATGCTGAAATTGAACTCACTTCTATTACAATTACAGTCACTATTGCTCAAGCTACCACGCCTATTCAGAGACCATTTTTATTTAGTGGCCGTTTTCAAAATCCCCTTCTTTAATTCAAAATATCCTTGCAAGCAGGTATTGTTAGTCTTATAATTATTGAACATAAATCCTATGTTGTTAAAACTCAGCAGAATCGTCTCGATTCTATTGAGTTTTAAAACAACATGGAATTACCGAGAATTTCGCGATGATATGCTGATCCAATCAAAAAAGTATGTTTTTAATTTGTACACAAACGTGTACTAAACGACCATTTTCTATAACGACCGCTTTTTTGTGTTCCTATTAGTTGTCGCTTAACACAAGTTAAACTGTACAGAGAAGACTGTGAATAGATTTGTTCATGACACACTATCTAAATGCGGTCATGAAAATAATTTATAATATAACCTACGTCGCGGGAGTGAAATAACACCGTTGAATATTTTTGATATTTCACGGATGTTATTACACTAGTGGAATAACTATGCAAATGAGCTCAGAGCGAATAGCAACGCTATTTTGTAATCGCGAAAATGACGTCAAATGTATATATTGGGACGTCAGTTTCAAGTTTCGCGGAAAATTGAAATGTTGAATTTCAAGAATTTTGACGCTTTTTCGCAAAAATTCGGCTCATATTATAAATAGAATATAAAAATTGTGCTCATCAAATACAGAATTTGTTAAACTCGTCATCTAAAACAGATAAAAACTCGGCAGAGCCTCTTTTTTATCTGTTTATAGATGACTCGTTTGATAAATTCAGTATTCCATGACCACTCATTCAATATCCTCTATTTAAACACCGGAATCCTTCAATAATGAAACAAGTGACGATACTTGAAATTTCATACCACACGTAAAATAAATATTACAATAATTCATAGATGAATAAAAAAATGTGTTGCATAAACAATAACGGAATATAGACAGCTTGAAATTGGATTAAAGATTATTGAATTTATATGGGAATATGTTGTGTGGGGTGAGTTCTTTTGGCAGAGTTCGGGTAACTACTCAAATAGAATGAATCCGACTAAATTTATTCCCATGTAAATTCAATAATTTTTTTATTGTATGCATTATAATTGTTTTATAATTTTAAATTCATATCTGTAAATATTATTCATAATCTATGTTGCAAGAGCGGTGTTTTGTTTATCTTGTCAGTAAATTTATAACAGAAATGTTACTAATGTTTTCCCGCATAAATCTTTTCATTTTATTTTTATTATCGCTTAAAAATTCACTTCCACTGAAATGTAAACAAATTAAATCGGACATTTTTGTGTAGACTGGTATTTTCGATTTTGAAATCCGTGTTTAATATGCATGTATTCCACGCAGAATAAAACTAAGAAATGTAAATGAATTAAAAAAAAAAAAAAAAAAAACGTGTTTATTTGACATTTACGGGACGGAGTGATAGAAGAGAAAAGAAGTTAGACATTAAATTAGAGAAATAGAGTGAGAAAGAAAGACTGCATGAAAGAGGAGTACTGAAAGTGAGATACCCTGCAAAATAACAAAAACAGACATAGAAAGGATGGTTACAGTTAATACATCGTGAAATTGACATTCATCTCAATCAAAACTATTCTTAATCACTCACTCAGCGCTCCATGCATTCATTCTAAACACTCACTCAAACCATGCAAAAACACTCATACCAATTGAAAAATGTATAATTTACAACGTATTGAAATACAAAAATCGCGATTTCACTGACATAATTCAAATTGTAAGCTTATCATAGGTTCTTGAAGGAATAGGAATCTATTTATAGAACTTACATGTATATTTTATTAAAGGAAGGTAATCTTTATCGCTAATTTTGTTCATCCTGAACAAAATTTTCGATAAAGGATTCCCTCCCATTAATTTCACTCAAAACTCACTCCACACACTCATTCAATTTCATTCCTGAATCATTCCAAAATCATCCATCTTGTCAATTTCACGATGTTGTTGACTGTACATGCTGAAATTGGAAAAAAACAGGATGAGGATTTAACATTGTATGGCAAGATCAACCTTTGTTCGAAGTTAAATAGGTGCACTGAATTACATGTAATATGAGCAGATTTTCTGAAGCCCTTTTTAATTTGATACACTTCTTTTTTGTATCTTATTTTTCTAGAAAATGGGCGGAAGTTAGAAAAAGGGTGAATCAAACCTTAATGTGAAACAGGATTAATCATTCCACACCATATATGTAACAGATTGATTTTAAAAACGCTTAACTTAGTGAAGGAAAATATGTCATTTGCGAGAATTCGTGACATTGGAAGTTCATTTAAGTAATGGCTCTGACGGGATTTAAACACATGCGGATACGGAAACGTCGCCTAGCCTTTTAAAGTCCGAAGTCCTTAACCACTGCGATACCGAGCCGTTGGGGTTGGTCTCATTCGGAACAGCGCTCGGACTTTTCCGTAAGCTGAAAAGTACCTCGGACGTAAGTGTAGTAAATTTTAGTCATTTTTTGGGTAGTTCGGCTCCTGGTGGTACTTCGGTTAATACGCTTGTAGAAAATCACATTTTGTTAATTCTCTCCGATCATCTTTGGAGATCTTTTGGGCATACTATAATTTGATGACAAAACGCAGTAAAACACTGCGTTTTGTTATCATGTTATAATATTCCAACTTTAATTCTTTCGTTGATTTTATTTTTATTTTGCAAAGTCATCCTTAGCGGGACCGTTGATGTTTGTGACGTCATATTAACCTACGCGCGAAACGATGCGCTTTCATGGCTGCGTCCGTATTATTCCCGAGGTATATTCCGTAGAATCGCCGAGGGTTCCCGATAGGGTTAGTCTCGGTAGCGCAGTGGTTAATGGCGTCGGACTTTTAGGAGCTAGGCGACGTTGCCGTCTCGGAATGATATAGGCAGCTTTTTTTCACTTATTTTTTTTCTGTGCATCTTAGACGACTCGGCGTCGGTCTATCTCGTAGACTGCATTTATCGACCTTGGGACAACTTGCCAGCGTTTTCTCGTTCTCGTGATTGATTGGTGGAGTTTATTTTTATTTATGATCTCAAGAATTAATTTGATAAAAATCTTTGAAAAATCTTTGAAAATTTGATCTATTCTTAAAATTATCATATCCAAAATCCAAATTGCCATGTCGAAGGATTCTTTTCTTATAAAGATGGCAACCTAAGATGTCTTTGGACGCATATTTTCGATACCCCTTTTAGCTCATCTAAGCACGAAGTGCTCAAGGTGAGCTATTGTGATAGTACATTGTCCGTCGTCAGTCGTGCGTCTGTGCGTCGTGCGTTGTCCACAATTCTTTTTAAACATCTTCTTCTCCAAAACCAGTGGGCCAATCTTGATGAAACTTGGCAAAATGAATGAAATCCACCCTTAACTCTCCCTTTACCATTAACAAAAAGGGAAAAATGTAGAAAAATATTCAAAAATCTTCTTCTCTGAAACCAGAAGACAGACAGCTTTCATTATTGGTATGTAGCCTCATCTAGTGGACCTCTACCAAATTTGTTCATATCAAGACCCTGGGGTCATATTTGGGTTCCATCCGGGCACAACTCTTTTTACATAGAATCAAAGAGCAAAAATCTTCAAAAATTCTTCTTTTCTGAAACCATAAGACAGAGAGCCATTATATTTTGATATAAAGCATAATCAAAGGGACCTTTGCCAATACTGTTCATGTTATACTCCCTGGGTTCATATTTGGACTCTGAATGGCTCCCCCACCCCTATTTTACATAGACATCAAAGAGGAAATCTTAAAAACTTGTTCTCTGAAACCATAAGGTGGGGATTTTCTCAAAAAGAATAATGTGAGCGATCTAGGAAAATCATTGTCCTCTTGTTCATTATACAAATGAAGATTTGAGCACTAAATAATATAAAATTAAATGACATCCGAAAAAACTTAGTCTATCTAATATCTCGCATCAGTCTTCTCTATATTTTGTAAATTTGTTACATAATCCAATCGAAAGTGCGATTATTCCAATACAGTTGATAACTTGATGAATTGTGACTCAATCCTATGAAAACCATTCTAAATCGCCCCTCAGCGCTCCATTCATTCATTCATTCAGAACACTCACCCAAATCGATCAAAAACGCTCCAAAATCTTTAGAAAATAGTTAAAATTCGGCCAAGACGTTCAACTTTGTATTCAAATTGATCAAATTATTAAACGATTTTATGTGCTAGTGTGGATTTTATAAAAAGTGTCCGATTTGTCCATGAAGACACGCAAACAGAAAATGACGTTTATCTTATTAAAGGGAGGTAATAAATGTAGCTAATTTTGTTCATCTTGAACAAAATTAGCGACATTTCTTTACCTCCATTGAATTTCGGACTAAATTAGCGATATGTATTACCTCCCTTGAATTTCATTCTAAAATCGCTCCAAACACTCAATCAATATCATTCCGAAATAATTGCAAAATACAAACACCTAGTCAATTTCACGATGCTGTTAACCGTAGCTTCAACAAGCTGAGCCTCAAATATTATCAATTCTCTCAACTTGGTTAGATATTTTTTTCATACAATACCCGACGTGCATATTACATTTATCTTATGAACTCTATTTGTTTTGTTTTCGTCGATGTTTCTAACTGAAATGCAAGTTTCTAAAAAAAAAAAACAAACAAACAAAAAAAAAACAGTATTATGTCATTGTTCTAAAAATAACTATGTGATATCACAAAAAAATCATATGGGATGTTATCACACGGATGTTTGTATAGTTATAAGATACATCTTATTTTCATACAGGGAAGATCTAAACACGAAACATATTGTGGATGTATCAAGTGTAAACTTTCAAAGTAGGCTACAAAAGGGAAATGTTACACCTTGATGAAAACTTTACACTAAATTCGGTGTTGACGCATACTGAAACTACATGAAAAGACACGTATTTATTGATGTAAAATCAATGACAAGAAAAAGCGAATAGAAATAAATCATGTGAGGGGTATTTGATCCCCCTCGGAAGGGTAGTTATCTAAACGGAAGCTTCATTCTTTTTTCTTCATTTTCCACTTATATGTTTTGTCAATCCAATGCTATCTGACTTTCATCAATTCTATAATCATCTGCTGACATCATACCCTGAAAATCATGCATTGAATAGTTATGCATCAAAACACACATTGCAAATAATGTTACAGTTAACAACATCATTAAATTGATAAAATGAATGATTTGGGAATGGTTTTGTAATGAAATTAAATGAGAGTGTGGAGAGAGTTTTGAGTGAAATTAAAGGGAGGTAGTCCAATATCGCTAATTTTGTTCAAGACTAACAAAATAAGCGATATTTATTGTCCCCTTTAATGAGATATACTGTTTGTGTGTCTTCATTGACCAATCAGAAATTTTAAAATCCACACCAGCCATTTCAATGTTAGAAAAAATAGGATCGATTTGCAGATTACGTTTGTCATCTTGAATGAGTTCGAAACGTTTTCAAGTGATTTTGAAGCGTTTTTCATCGATTTGAGTGATTGTTTGGAGTGAATGAATGTAACGCTGAGACGTCACGCACGTTAATGCTTAACATTTTGTAACGTCGTTTTGCCATTTAGACGTATCTACACCGTATTTTTCCGAACGCTTCTTGTTTATCGCATGAAGATTTTGCCATGCATGTTTATTTTTAATTGCTATATAAGTAGTATACCGAATAAGACAGAATACACTTTTTTTCTTTTGGAAGCAATTTTATCATCAATCAGCTTTAATAATTTTAGTCTAGGGTGGATGAAAAAAGCACAGCGCGCAAATGAAATATAACGTAAGACGTTAAAAAATAATGCGTTTTTCAAAAGTATGTCCACACAAACAAATCTTAATATTTTCAATATCTTTCATCGTATCTCTCCGTGATTTTTCCAGGTGATCAAACCAAAAAATAATATTTTAAAAATGTGAAATGATTTATGATTGTCATTTTGATAATGAAATGCGACAGCTAAACCTTTTGAAAACAGGCTTTAGAATTCGCGTATGTGATAAGTTGTGTCCACACACATTTTCTTTCTTTATTTTGTTGTATATGACGTATTATTATTTTTAACCATATTTACGAAAACTAGAAAAAAATAATATTTTTGATTTGAAATTTCTCAAAATTTCATCTTTTAGTTGTAGAGATAATGAGAAAACTCTACCATTTTTCTCGCCGATTTTCCGTTAAAATTTGATGTTTTACAACTTTTGAATTGTAAAATAAACCTCTATCAAAAGTTTGTTTTTTTACTGATGGCCATTTTAACTTATCTACTAATATGATGTCACTTATCGCGCAAACCCTAAGTTTCTTAACATTTTTCGAGAACTATTTTATGCATTTTAGGGGTTTTAAAGAAATCTACCCACACATAAATTGGTACGTTTTACAGACGTAATTTAAGAGTTTTGGTGACAAAGAAACTTAATTAGACGGGACTATGATTTTCCTCAATTCACCTAACAAATATACTAAAGATGTATGCTTTCTTGCGGTTCTTTTGGTATAAAGAATACAGAAATTGACCAACAGCTTTGGAAAAAATGGCAGATGGAACTTAACGGGAGACGTGTAATTTCAAATGTTAAGCATTACCGTGCGCGACGTCTGAGTGATCGATTTAGAATGATTTAAATCGGAGTGATTGTCAATTTCACGATGTACATAACTAACTGTATTTAGTGCGTTTTTAAAATCATTCTTTCCACAAAAGAAGAACACTAAAAAGGTGAAATACAGCTAAGAACATCGTGAAATTTACATAATGACTGATTTTTGAATGAGTTTGTAATGAAAAAAGTGTTCGGAGCGAGTTATGAATGAAATTAAAGACGAACAAAATTAGCTATATCTTTTACCTCCCTTTGATGAAATATACGAAATGTTCTGTTTGTGGTTCACAAATTTAGTTCGGTTTAAAACTATTCATTTTACATCGATTGGGAAACAAGGTCTTACAACTTAGATTCATTCCTTTTGATGCTGCTTCCTTAAACAAGTACTTGCGCCGAATGTGTGGTCAAAGGAAATACATGTTACCAAGAAGGATAGTCGCTCCCTGGAATCGCACTCGTTACCTTTTTGTCAAGAAAGCGATCATTTACCACTAGACCACGGACTAAACATATAAGTGATATTAGATCACTTAGATTGAAGTCATACTTTATTAAATTCCCTGACTTATCAGTATCCCATAAGTTAGAATTATATGATAAACTTATTGTACCCATCTTAAGTTATGGATGTGAAACATGGGCGGTAAACAAGATACATAAACTTGAAAGCCTAAATTTGAAATTTTATAAATATATTCTAGGGGTTAGACAACAAACATCAAATATTTTTATTTATGGTGAACTAGGTAGGTTTCCGCTGAGAGTAATGCTTTTAAATAGGGTCATTAAATTCTGGTTGAAAGTTGTAAAGTGCCAAGATACTAAATTCATCAAACAAATATATAATATTATGTTAAATGACCTTGAAATTTATCCAAATAAAAAATCATGGGCTAAAATTGTTAAAGAAATTCTTGAAGAGCATGGTTTCAATGATGTGTGGCTAAATCAAGGGGTGGAAAACTGTAAGTACTTTTTAGCAATTTTTAAACAGAGGGTCCAAGATATCTATCTTCAAGAATGGAATACTAACTTAGTAGAATCTAGCAGGGCAAGAACATATAGATCTTTTTGTTCATTCTCTTTTCAATCCTACCTTAATTATGTTAATATAGAGAAATTCAGATGTGCATTGACCAGATTTAGAGTATCAGCACACAGACTTGAAATAGAGGCAGGGAGATGGCATAAACCCCACAAAATCCCTTTTGAAAATAGAAAATGCAACTTATGTAACAAACTTGAGGATGAAATGCACTTTCTTCTTGAATGTACTTTATATAGGGATCTAAGAAAAGTTTACATTAACCAGTACTTTTGGAGAAAACCCAGTATGTTCAAGTTTGTTGAATTATTGACATGTAACAATCCAAAAAATACCAAAAATCTAGCTATTTTTATCTATAAAGGTTTTGAACTTCGAAATGAATATATACGCAATGTTAACTAAACACTAATTGATAACTAAAAAAAAAAAAAAAAAAAAAAAAAAAAAATATCTTTTTTTTTTGAATAAGGTACATGTACTCCTGTCTTGTGGAATGGTATAACTAATTTAACTAATTTAACTAAATTTCATTAAAAAAAAAAATACTAGTTTAACATGACATGCCCATTGAATATCAAGTGACTTTAAATGGGATCATTATTGTAAATAATGTGAGTATCAATTTGTATAGTTTATGTATTTTCCATTCGTTTACCCATTTTCTTGTTATAAGTGCTAGACAGCTGCTGGTTTGGATGAAATACTATGATGTAACTGTTTGTACCCTATTTGTAAAACCCTATTTGTATATAACTTTTTCTTGTTGTAAGTCCTATGCAGCTGGTGGCCCGGATTAAATGTTGTGTTGGTAAGCAAGGGCGTAGCTCCCATTAAGCACATTACGCAAATGCGTAATAGAAATAAATCCTATTTAAAAACTGTCGTTGATGAGTGATCATAACATCGAAATTACAGCTTACTTAAGCTGTAGCTACGATGTTTTGATTATTGTCCATCACCCAAAGTCCTAGATACGCATATGGTAATTGTGAGAGAAGCACCAGAAAAACATGATTGTGTCCACCAGTAGACGCGATTAATCTACAATAAATCTGTGATACTGTCGAAATCGACCTAAATCCCAATCTTATGTAATTTAACAGGTTAATCTACAAATATTATTAAACAATATTTAATATCATTTTACAAAATCGTGAAAATCAACTCCCCACTGGTTTCTACCTTGTTGTTTCGTTTTGAACAAGGTGAAATTAACGAGGAAACCATTAACTTCAAGGGCCGAGTAAATAAATGCCTTTTGCAAAAATTACTAATTCATAAAACGGAAGAAAGATAAGCACGACGGTGAAATTTACAATGAGATTGAGTTATCTCCCCTATATATCAGGCCCCGTGCTGACTCGGAATGGGAGAGGAAGAACGACTCGAATTGCAAAACTACTCATGTCGAACTTCCACTCACATTTTGAATAGCCATCCGATCAACCCTCGATAGTTAGTTTTATAATTACACGCAATCCAATTTATATGAAATATACCTTCTCTCGTATATTTGCGTATATAAATGTTAGCAAATTTATCATCTAGTATTAATAATCCACCATTGACTATTTGTTGTAAAATATTATATGTATACATGTGGTTTGATAGGCAATATTGCCTTTATTTCCTGAAATAAACATTATATATTAAATAGGCCCCCATATATTCAATAACCACTAAACCTTGAAGAAAAATACAATGTAACAATGACACGGGGATATATACACTAAATGTACTTTATAGGGATATTTCATATACCTGATTTTCAACACATAAAATGGACTTTCTAACCTTATTCTTGATCGCTTGTCTGTTGGTAGCCTTGTCCTATGATGTCCATAGTTTTTGGCGGTATTATCTGGTACTTTACTTTTGTCAACATAGGAGAAAGACCCTGCCAAAGAAACTTCTTGATGAGAACGAATTTAAAGGTAAGGTTTTAAATTACATGTATATTAACTTTATGAATAGTCGAAAATTTTGCAATTGTTTTGACAGCCGAGGTCAACTATTACAATAGAAAATAAGTTACACGATAATTAGGTTTATTACAAAGCAAAAAAGGAATACGTGAACGATTGAAAATAAGCAAAGTCAAGCGGAAATAGATTACCTCCCTTTAATTACACCCAAAACATGCTCATTCAATTCCATTCAAAATCATTTCAAAATCATTCACCTTGTCGATTTCGCGGTGTTGTTAACTGTCTCGACTCGAAGTTTATTTAAAAATCAATCATTGAATATGTGACCATTCTCGCGAAAAAAATGAACCAAGCGTGACTTTCGAAAAGGGTTTTGAACTATATAGGTATGATTACGCATGTCGCCCATAGGGGTCCGAAATACCCCCCCCCCCCACACACACACACACACCACCACCATATAGACTAATAATATAAACGTTTATATTATTAGTCTATATGGTGGTGGGGGTATTTCGGACCCCTATGATGCTGCCCGGGCCGTCAATGATAGAAATTTGCCCTATTAACCTACAGTAAAATCTCAGTCGTTCGTACGCCTGTGGTTCGTAGGTATGTGTTGGTTCGTATAGATTCTTTGGTCCCGATTTACTTCCTTCTTTATCTTTGTAAGAAGGCTCCGAGTAATTCGCACGTCGGTGGTTCGTAGTTCGTAGCCCGTGCCAAGTCCCGAGAGTTTCAAAATAACACATATTCATATGTTTAATCCGTAGGTGTGAATTGTGCGATCAATAGTTGTCCAAGGTGTAACAATTGACTTTTACCTTGATTTTCACACCCGTTGATTGGTATTAATCGAAGTTATTGTTTTGCATCAATATTTCACAGGCATTGCTTGATTTGTAATTTTTGGCGGGTTTAATCGAATAAAGGATCAGTCAGTGACCTTAATTATATTTCATATTGTTTTCTCTTACTGATCATGCATAAATGAATTTGCAAATCTTCGTAAACTTAATTGTCTTCAACACAGATTCATCGAAATGCCGAGATTTCATCGTCAACTGAATGAGTACTCAAAGTGATTTGATCGAAAGGGAAATTACTCTGTTGTAGTTAAACATTGGCATGTAAATAATTGACGAAATAACTTGATTAAGGATTTAAATATGGACTAAACGAAAGATGATCTTTGTTACAGTGAGATTTGTTGCATCTTGACTCTCTACAAAAGGGTCTCGTTAGAACTTGATTTAAAATATATTCCATAGGACCTTAGAATAAAGCCACAAATATAGGAAACCTTAAGACCATGTCCGATCTGAGCCATCAAAAAACTACCAACCGCTTGACATTGGTTGGTTCGTACTACGTTTAGTTCGTATAAATTGTCTCGGTCCCTTGAAATACTAACTACAGAGATTTTACTGTATTTGCTGAAATATAGATTGGCCAATCTTCTGTTATGTTATTGTTAAAATCCGGCCTTTAGTTGACCTCTGTTGTTCTCATTTTTTTAAGTGATAAGATTAAACTTCCTAGATAGTCTTTTTTGCATGTATGTGACGTTTATAAGCAGAGTTACTATATATAGAAAATTAAATAATAAACAAATTTTATTGAAGCGTAACCAGAAGTTGCGGATCAAATTCTCCAATTACAGGAAGGTAGATAATTCTATTTTTTAAAAAATAAAGTATCATAGTCTAAGTTATATCCCTTTAATTTGAATACTGGTATCTTCATTCATACTTGTGTCCAGAAAAGAACATTTTTCGTTTAAAAAAATAAGAAGAAGAAAAATCAAGAATTGATATAAGATACATCTACTTAAAGAACCTATAAGACGCTTACAATTTGAATTACGTTAAAGAAATCGCGATTTTTCTAGATTCATTTATTTTGATTGAGGTTGTTGATTATATCTTTTAAGTGATTTAAGGGCGGTTTTGAACGGTTTGAGTGAGTGTTTGGACTGAATGAAATGGAGGGTTAATTTTTCGGCAAAATTGGTATTCAAACTTCGAGTTGTATTTCGTTGTGCTGTCGGTTTCGCTGAGCTATTTTCTACCGAATTGTATCAAACTACTGTTTCTGAAAATTGGCATTGGCGACGGGCATTGGTGTTTTATTACAACACGATAGCGTAAAACGTATACATGTATAGTAATATAATAAGAATAATAACATAGAAATTCATACGCAATAAAATTCGTAGGTTATGTGTTTTTTTGTATACACAGATGGCTCCGCCCATTTATGACGTCGTACGTCATCTTTATCGGGAACATTGATGTTTTTGACGGCATATAACCCACAATGCAAAATGACGCGCATCGTTTTCTGTGAAATTCTTCCAAGGTCAATATCATTACTTATCTATTAATATAACACCCTGCAAAGTTTAAATTAACTATTTTACACCCAGAAAGTGGTTATTTACTTTATTTCAAAATTGTGATTGTGTTATAAAGGATAATTTTTCATTTTTGCGTTGTTGTGTCCATTGATTAAAGTCTGGTGGGGGAGGGGGAGTTATGTGGAAAGAAAATCCGCCCTCGGATTTTAGCTTGTATATATAAATCCGCCTCCATCAGACTAAATTCATAGACACATCAACACGAAAATGAATTTATTTAACAACTATACAAATATACTTGTGATAACATCCTATATGACATTTTTCACATGGATATCACATGGATATTATTTTCAGAATAATGACAAAATGCAGTCAGTTTTAGTAATTGGCATTTTTGATAGAACATAGACGAAAACAAGACAAATAGAGGTTAAATATAATACGTACATAGTATATGTATGAAAAATATCTAACTCGGTTGTGGGAATTGATAATTGTCTCGACAGGGCCTCGACAATCATCAAAGCCCCCAAACTCGTTAATTTTTTTCTTTCATAAATAACATTAAGTAAATAATATATATTTATTTCATAAAGAAACACATCTTATTTCTCCAGTGATATGCCTCACCACAGATCTTGACGTCCAGGGCAACATGACGAAGGGACGAATATTACGAGAGTGTATGGCGGGCCAGTTAGAATTCAGAATCGAGAATTACCTATTTGACGCATTGAACAAATGCGGAGCTACTCTTAAAAACGAGGAATGCCACGTGACCTATATTCGTCCAATCCGATTATTTGAGACATTTGTGATTAAAGCAAAGGTAATTAAAAAATACATTTAAGAGTTAATGAATCAAGATTTTTTAAAAGTGTATATTCAACCTATTACTAGACGGTTCAAATTCAAAGAAGACGAATTTAAGTGGTTGACATTTTTAAAATCTTTTAATGCGGCGTCAGAAGTGACATTGTAAGGGATTAGTTTAACGAAAAGTTTGTACATTTGAGAAAGGGTTTCATGTTCGTTAAAAAGTAAGTTCGCTCGCGCAATGACCTTTGAACCAAAAACTTAATGAATGGAAAAACCAAAGGTCAAGGTCACACCTGATTGATGAAGTTTGAAGGGATAGACAGCAATACATCCGTATCCGTGATACAATGCTAGTAAAATCTTCAACTACAGTTAACAACATCGTGAAATTGACACGGTGAATGATTTTGGAAGGATTAAGGAATGATTGAATGAGTGTGTGTAGTGAGTTTTGAGTGAATTCAATGGGAGGTAATCCATATTGCAAATTTTGTTCAGGATGAACAAAATTAACGATATTTATTACCCCCCTTTAATAAAAAAAAGCATATAAGTTCCATACATAGTTTCCTATTTCTTCAAGAACCTATGAAGCGCTAACAATTTGAATTATGTCAGTGAAATCGCTATTTTTCTCTATCAAAATTTATTTTGAAAGACGTTGTTGATTCTTTATTTGAGCTTTTTTGAATGGTTATAAGTGAGTGTTTGGAATGAATAATTTGAACACTTAGTGAGCGATTTAGAATGGTTTTGATTGAGATGAATGTCAATTTCGCGATGTTTTAAACTGTACACGTCTTTTAATTTTTACTATAACACTTCTTATGATATATCCAGTTTAGGTCCCAACATTATTTCAAAATGACATTCTATTAAAAGAATATTTCATTATTAAGATTATAGCAATATTGGGCTACAACACGTCGACTTTACAGCTACGGCGTTTAGATCGACGTGCGTCGATAAACATTTTAATGGTTTTTGAAGTAAAGCTATTTTTTTTTTATTAGTTAGAATGCTTGACACTTGCTAGATTAAAGCATGCCTACTTTTTAAACTCTAATCCTGCTGAACTATAACAATTTCATTCCAAACAAAATGTTTGGTTTTGGATCCTTTCAACAAGCAGTTCTTATGTTTTTTTTAAACATTTTATCCAACAATTAAGCAGATTGCATGCAGAGTAAACTGAAATCAGCCCTGTGTTCAGGATGTAAAAGCGTTTCGCGAGCGCTTTGAGATGATACCCCGCTTTGCACGTGCACAAACGTGCAAAGCGAGGTATCATTTCGAAAGCGCTTCTCTAACGTCTTTTCACCCTCAACGCAGGGCAGATTGAACGTCTTTGCAGGCTTATCTTAACATCCTTAATGTCTTCAAAAGTCCTATATACCGAAGCAAAACATGTATGTTTGAAAAAGCAGGGAAATTGTCAAATATTACAGTTAACAACATCGTAAAATTGACAAGGTCATTGATTGAGGATTGATTTTTGAATGAAATTGAATGAGCGTGTGGAGCGAGTTTTGAGTGAACTTAAAGGGAGGTAATCCAATATTGCTAATTTTGTTCATCTTGAACAAAATTAGCGATATTATTTACCTCCCTTTGATGAAATATATGAAAAATTCTGTTTATGTGTCTTCGTGGACTAATTAGACAGTTTTTTATTCAAACCAGCCAATGAAATCGTCGAATAATTCGAGCGATTTTGATTAAATGTTGATCGCCTTGAACGATTTCGAACAAAACTTAGTATACATGTTAGTGTGCCAGCCAGGGAATCGAACCCACGCAGTCGAACTTCAATGGTTTTGAAGTCCGGTGCTCTAAATGATGTTGTTACATGTAGCTGTATTTATGAAGGAACGAATTACCTTTTACAGATGATTTACTGGGATGATGAGAACATTTATCTTCAACAAACCGTGGTGTTAAATAAGGACAAGAGTATTTGTGCTGAAATCCTAACACGACAAAAACTATCCACAAGTAACACCGAGGCAGTGTTCACAGAAATGAGAGAGAATTTTGAAAAACCCGTACTAGACATGGTAACAGCTGAAAAGGTTAAATGTGTGAAACAGTTCCTGATTTAAAGCTCATGAAAATAGGGAGTTACAAGTGTTTCACGCTGAGCCATCGATATTAATCAGAGTGCAATAGTGTCGTTAATCCACAAATTAATCGTAACTACAGTTTACTCAAGTTATGTAACCAATGTATCGTCGTTCTCCGAAGATGACCTGTATAAATTTATAACATGCAATCAAGCCTGTATTGACCCGATAAAACCGGTCTGATAACATAACATGATATCAGGCAGTCTGTTTTTAGAAACAATTTGCTGAATTTTCTTGATTTTTAAGGGTCTATTATAATAAAGCGCTGAAAAATGTTGCATGATGAATAGAAAAGCATGTAAGAATCTTTTAAAGATCAATGTAATGCAAAGTCTCGTCATGATAAATTTTTCCAACCTCGACCAGATAACATTGATGATCTAAAAACACTTACATGATATTCTTTATATAGAATGACGAGACTCATTGAGTCAGTTCGGGTAAGTAAATATGGAGTTTGGCATCAATTCACGTTAAGGCGAATCTCGTTCGAATAGCCTCGATTTCGACTCTAGTGACGTCATTTTTATTTTTTAATCTCGATGTTCTGATCCTGGGTAAGGCCGGTGTTACTAGGGTTCTATAATGGCGTTGATTAGTAGTTCCTTACAGTTCGAATATATATTTAACCTCATATTTACTTTTGTTATGTGTCATATATTTTTCAAAAGTTTTTTTTTTCACAATTATTGATACGATAAAGACGTCCCACGTGCAAGCCCGATCCTGTAACGGTGTGCTTTTATAATGTTTACTTCCATCAGTAGAGAACTCCGTTTACACGGATGTCTTCTCTGTGCATGCGCATTTGAAATTATGATCTCGTCTTTCGCAATCTTCGGGCCGGTCATGTGAACTTCCCCTTCACATGGGACGCGGTATCGAATCAAGTTAACCCGGTTCCAATTCGAACAACCTCGGATACGACACTAGTGACATTAATTTAATTTCAGAAGAGTCGAGGTTGAAAGGTTAGAATGACATAACTAATGTCGAAACCGATGTCGTTCTGATGGAAACCCGGTTAACTCGGGTCGAAGCCGAGTCCCATATGAACTTAGCCATGAATTTTCTCTTAGAGACAAAGATTGAATGATTATCTCGGATGGACAACAGTTCAAGACTACATTTTAAAACATATCGTCGATATAGCTCGTGCGATTACCTCAATAAAAGGACAACTTTTACAAAACGACCATCATTAACAGTCCTTTCGTCGTAAGTAAGTGGACATAATTAAACGAAAAAGTCTTTCTTATAAAATATATGATGCTGGAACCGATTTGAATCGTTTCATGGTTTCGAACAGCACAGGGTTCGATAGAAACTATGCGGCAATTTATAAATGCTATCAAAAGATTCTGTCTTTATTATGAAATATTGTATTAAACGACCATTTTCATAAATGAGCACTTTTTGGTAGTCCCCTTAGTCTACGCTTATCACGAGTTTTACTATATATATATACTCACGAGCAATAAAAACGCACCATCTGAATTTGTATATTTATTCAATGTACCAAAACTTCAGGCATGAATATTACCAATCTGAACAAATTTGTTATGGACTATTTACTACACAATAATGTTAGAGTAAGCTCAGAAACGGTCGACGGTTTTGGACCATATGACTTCGGAAAAAAGTTAAAAATCGTTAATCTTATATCTGCAAAGTAGGTTTACCAAGCCTTTCTGTCGTTCGATTTTTGGTTACATAACCTCTAACCAATAAGACGCTAACTATTTCAATCATGTTAGTGAAATTGCGATATATTTCTAGCTATATTCATTTTTAATGTTGTTGTTAATCTTATCTATTTTAGTTATTTTGGCGTGTTTTTGAATGGTTTGATTCAGGGGTTTTTGAATGAATGAATGGAGCGCTGAGTGAGCGATTCAAAGTGGTTTTGATTGAGTTAAATGTAAATTTCAAGATGTAACTAACTGTACTTCAAAAAAAAAAAAAAAAAAAAAAAATGTAGACAAATCCAAATTCAACGAATTTGCATTAGAAAATCGTTAAATTTACATTTATCTCGATCAAACCATTCCAAATCCAAACTCACGGAAAAAGATAGAATCAACAACGTCATTCAAAATAAACAAAGCTAGAAAAAAAACGCGATTTCACTGACACGATCTTGTTTACTGTAGATTAATTAAATGAGCGTTAAACTTAAAGATAGACTTAAAAATATCGAAGGGAATATTGGGGGAAATGGAGATATTGCTTGAAATAAACATTTTTTACTTTTTTCTCAATGTTTCCATTTTCTTTATTTTCAGTGTATAAAAGATTCGATTTGTGGGAAAGTGATAACATAAAAAAGGTCAAAGCTCTTATTTTTGTCTGAAAACAACGTATTTTTCTTGTTAACAAATAAAAGATATTGTATTTTTAGAATAGGATTTTTACTCTATTGTCAGTTTGATTGTCATTAAGGTAGGTTTTCCTGGAGAACAGATCAAATTTTTGTGACCCATCACGCGAAAAGGGACCATCTGGGAAGAGGGCCTATTTAGACTGCGCGGAATGTGCAGATTAACCTGGGTCGAAACTTTTCGCACTTTACTATTTTTTTTAAATCTAGAAAAAAAAAAAATCTTCCCTTCTGTGAAAAAAGGTCTGAAATACGACCCCTGGTTGGCCTGTACTAGAACCAATGATAACAAGCACAGATTTTGATTCATATAGACAAAAACTCATTATCAAACGACACATTTTAGACTGGTCCAAATTAATAAAAAGTTGGATATAACAGTTTTAATTGATTATGCCTTTTTTCTTCAGGAATCCTTGTCATCTGTCGGTGAAAACATTGTAGACAATGAAGAAATTGCTTGTACAGTTAACAACATCGTGAAATTGACGAGATGAATGATTTTGGAATGATTTAGGAATAGAATTGAATGAGTGTGTGGAGCGAGTTTTGAGTGAAATTAATGGGAGGGAATTCTATATCGCAAATTTTGTTCAGGGTGAACAAAATTTGCGATATTATTTACCTCCCTTTAAGAAAATATATATACAAGTTGTATATATAGCTTCCTTTTCCTTCAAGAACCTATGAGACGCTAACTATTTGAATTATGTTAGAAAAATCGCGATTTTTCGCTATCTAAATTTATTTTGAATGACGTTTTTGATTTTATGTTTTCCAATGGGTTTGAGCGTTTTTCGAATGGTTTGAGTGAGTGATTGGAATGAGTGGATGGAGAGCTAAGTGAGCGATTTAGAATGGTTATGATTGATGTAAATGTCAATTTCACGATGTTATTAACTGTACCAAGCAATTTCTTCATTATTTATAATGTTTTCTTAATTTTACTTCTTCTGTGTCGTCATAAAGAGGAATTGCACAGGAGCAGGTAAAAGCAACAAACTACAAGGATATAGACATTTTATCACCAATGTGACAAGCGGGTCTGTATATCTGTCTCGGGATGTCGCTATATCACTTCAGAAAATTGAAAAAAGCTGAGCATTTTACACTTCAAGTAAATTGTTTTTGTCGGCTTCTCAGACAATAGATCGACTTCATATGCTTCACAAGTTCAAATAGTAAAAAGAGCCATTGTTTATTATAAGAGAATTCTTCCAGAACTTATGCAATGGTCCTTTAAGGTGCAGACGGTACTAGTAACTCTCTTGATCTTGCATTTGTGTTTTGATGAAACACCTTTATCTAGAAAATGCCGACGCCGTAGGTACATACGATTAATAATACGAAGAGCATTGTATAAACATGGAGCATTTAAAAAAAATACAAGTCAATAAAATGGGCATTATTCGTTCAAAGTACATTTAGAGTTACCTCTTTCCTTCATGCTATAGGCACATGTATTCTCTTTTGGCAGTGAGCATATATTCTGATTTTCATCAATGTTTTGTCCGACAACGACAACACCAAGAAGAAAATTTAATTCTTATCAAAATTAAAAAAAAAGTTGGATATAACAGTTTTGATTTATTATTATTCTTTTTAAAATCTTTGTCATTTGTTGAAGAAAACATTGTAGACAATGAAGAAATTGCTTGTACCAAGCAATTTCTTCATTATTTATAATGTTTTCTTAATTTTACTTCTTCTGTGACGTCATAAAGAGGAATTGGACTGGGATGGGTAAAAGCAACAAGCTACGGGAATATAGACATTTTATCAACAATGTGACAAGCGGGTCTGTATATCTGTCTCGGGATGTCGCTATATCACTTCAGAAAATTGAAAAAAGCTGAGTATTTTACACTTCAAGTAAATTGTTTTTGTCGGCTTCTCAGACAATAGATCGACTTCATATGCTTCATATAAGTTCAAATGGTAAAAGGAGTCATTGCTTTAAACGAAATTCGTTCCAACATTCATCACAATGAGCCTTGAGGGTCCATACGGTAGCTCTCTTGATGTTGCAGTTGTGTTTTTATTAAACACCTTTATCTAGAAAATACCGACGCCGTCAGTACATACTAGTAATAATACAAAGAGCATTGTATTTATATGGAGCATTTAAAAAAATCTAAGTTAATAAAAGGGGCATAATATTTAGAGTTACCTCTTTCCCCCATACCTTAGGCACATGTATTCTCTTTTGGCAGTGAACATATATTCTGATTTTCATCCATGTTTTTGTCCGACAACGACTACGACAACAAGAGCAGTATTTACGCTCGGTTGTTGGGAGCTGGACTTGGAATACAAATTCTAAGTCGCAAAATAAACATAATTCCCACAAGAACCCGTTATCAAAGGAAAACTTTTAGACTAATCCAAATTCAAAAAAGTTGAATATAACAGTTTTAATTTATTTTTTTTTCTTTTTTAATATATTTGTAATTTGTTGAAGAAAACATTGTGGACAATGAAGAAATTGCTTGTAACAAGCAATTTCTTCATTATTTATAATATTTTTTCTGTTTCGTCATAAAGAGGAATTGAACAAGAATGGGTTTAAGCAACAAAATACAGGAATATAGACATTTTATCATCAATGTGACAAGCGGGTCTGTATATCTGTCTCGGGATGTCGCTATATCACTTCAGAAAATTGAAAAAGAGCTGAGTATTTTACACTTCAAGTAAATTGTTTTTGTCGGCTTCTCAGACAATAGATCGACTTCATATGCTTCATAAAAGTTCAAATGATAAAAAGAGTCATTGCTTTAAACGAAATTTGTTTCAACATTCATCACAATGAGCCTTTAAGGTGCAGACGGTTGCTCTCTTGATGTTGCAGCTGTGTTATTATTAAACACCTTTTATCTAGAAAATGCCGACACCATCAATGCATACTAACAATAATACAAAGAGCATTGTATAAACATGGAGCATATAGAAAATCTTAGTCAATTAAATGGGCATAATTCGTTCAAAGTGCATTTAGAGTTACCTCTTTCCAATATGCTATAGGCACATGAATGTTCTTTTGGTAGTGAACATACATTCTAAGTTACATCGATGTTTTTGTACGACAACGACTACGACAACAAGAGCAGTTTATACGCTCGGTTATTGGGTAATGGACAGGGAATACAAATATTAAGTCGCAAAATGGGCATAATTCCCACAAGGATGCATCAAGAGTTACCTCCTCCCCCAATAGAACACGTGGCTCTTTACAAGAGTGCCAAGTTTCAATTAAATGTTTCCGAAGGATACGACGACAACGAAATCAAGGCTAGAGTATTACCCCGGGTTGTCTCCAAAATCAACCGAGCTCAAAACGAAGACATTGGCGATTGCACCATAGCTTTGACAATAAAATATATTTAGTATTTCATTCAAAGACAGTCGGTTAATTAGATTATTTGTAAACCATGGCCCCGATATCTATTGATATTGTTTAAGTTAAAATATTAATGAATATAAGGACACTATTTTATTTTTTTGCGTTTTTTTTTATAAACGTGGTATTGGTTTTCATGCATTTGTTTTTGCAGATCTTGCAACAAATTCAGCTTTTTCTTTATTGCTTTTCAGTAGGTTATCGAAAATCAAAGGTATGTTATCATTTGATAAACCCATCGCCCAAACAGTGAAATTATCAAAAACGTATATCCCAACTCCACCTCTCCTGAAAATATACATTTTGTTGTTCACTCAATTAAATATAAATCGATCTTACACTGAAAAAAAAAAAAAAAAAAAAAAAAAAAAAACAATTATCCCCCATATCATCAAATCTGACAAAAAAGAGAATCGTGATAACACTAGAAAGATAATTGAGTCTGTGCGTGACATTTTCAACAATTTTACTTGCGCCAAAAGGGCCAACAATACTGCATGTAGCATAATTGGAAGTTTGCCAGACTCTCTTAAGACACTTTGATGCCTTATCTTTCTCCAAGGCGCAAAGGGAAAATCCTGGCCAGACTGTGCAGATGCATAGGCTGACCAGGGTCTTTGATTGGCTCACATTTGAAATTGTTGGAAATGTCACGCTCTGACTCAAATTACATCGGCACATGTAATTACATTTTTGCGAGTCAAGGGTATCGAAGCGATAGCTTCTTCTGGATAAATAAGACAAAAAATAAGACAAAAAATATGTGATATTTTATTAATTCCTATACTATTTTGAAATATCTTTGCTTTTGGGGAAGAATTATTTTGGTGAATCAGAAAATCTCCTCGTTGTCCACCGTAAATGTTTGTCGAAGTAATTTTGGATAGATTGAATCACCAATATAAAAAAACAATATTATTATTTAATTAAAATCAATTAAAATAAATAAGCACATATTTAAATAATGAAGATAAATTAAAACAATAAACAAATAAAATTATTAAATTTGGTTTTTTTTAAATTAATTCATTTTTAAGTTGGAATGCGGAGCAATTCCAACTTAGATTTAACAAAACCGCAAAATGAACACAAGATAATTTCATTTCGGGTTTTTTGAGAACACATATCACGTGAACAGGATGTGAATACACTTCGGCCTATTTTGTATATCTCAACTTGACAAAGACATACAGTTTATATCATCAAAAGTAATAATGCTGTACAATTACACAACTATCACTTCGTGTATTTTATTAACACGCTAATTTTTGTTTTAAGCGATATTTATTAAAAGTTGCGTACGAATATATTAGTATCACATGTTTGCAATACTATATTTGGAAATCATGTGATAAGTCAAGTCCAATAAGGTCAGCAATTGACAATTAGCACTAACCAATCACGTGATCTGCTTATTTGGCAATGTCGCGATCTGTTTTCTCAGTAGTGTGGCAATAGCACAGACCAATCACGTGATCTGCTTATTTGGTAAGGTCGCGACCTGTTTTTCGTAGAATTATGTTATAGCTTCTTTAAAGGTATAGTTTCTCTTTCTGAACGACCTTATTACACATTCAACTTTTGACAAAGTGTATATTGTCAATTTCTGTCTAAGCTACGATATAAATACCTTTTCTTAAAGTGATGATACATTTTTAAAGTTAATAAATATTTTTGCAACATATTGTCGTTTGTTTTCCGTCATATTGCAGTTATCTACATGAATGTTTCATTGTAAAAACCCAATACTCATCCAATAAGACCCTTACGACCACATCTTTAATTTACTTATGAATATCTTTGCCTAATTGCATTCCAACACCAAGACAATTTGCCATTTGAAACAAACCAACTAGTTCAACTTGTTTTCTTCACGTTCTTCCACATCAACACGTTTTAGAACACCATCATACAGTTAGTTATATCGTGAAATTGACATTCATCTCATAAAAACATTCTTAATCGCTCACTCTGCGCTCCATTCATTCATTCCAAACACTCACTCAAACCATTCAAAAAACACTCAAAGTTAATTAAAAAAATCAACATGTACATTCAAAATGAATTAAGAAAGAACCAAATCGCGATTTTACTGACATAAATGAAATTTGAAACGTCTGATTGGTTCTTGACGAAATAGCAAGCTATTGCTTGAACTCTTATGCATATTTTATATAGGTTTTATATATCGCTAATTTTGTTCATCCTGAAGAAAATAAGCGACATTGGATTCCCTCCCTTAAATTTCACTCATAACTCGCTCCGCTCACTCATTCAACATCATGCTTAAATCATTCCAAAATCGTTCACCTTATCAGTTTCACGATGTTATTAACTGTACCCCCAGCTCAGAAGAAGAGGAGCATAATTATAATGATTTCATCATGTCTGTCTCTCAGTCCATTGACCTTTTGATAAACGAAGAAGCAATTACCCTACAATAACGAAACTTTACACAAATATTGCCCATGACCCAAAGAAATGCGCTATTGTATCGGGGTCATACATGTCACGGGCATCAGTAAATTTTAACAGTTAACAGTTTCCACTCTAACTGAACAACCAATTGACCAAAATCATTAAACTTGACACAAACTTGTCTTGAGATTCCAACTCATGAAGTAAAAGACTTCCCTCCGAAAATAGCTTTTCATCATGGAAAAATCACTTGTTGAGGTCCACTTTGCGACACGTTTAATTAAATATGTAATTGATATCTCATATGTAGCAGAAATGTATTGAAAAATACTATAAACTGTTTTGAGTGTATAAGGTCGTCTGTGCGTCAATTAGTCGGCTGTATGGTCTGTATCATTTTCTTCCTTTTTAGCTCACCTTACCACAACGTGCTCAATTGGAGCTTTAGAATCACCCTGACTCCGTCGTCCGTCGTGTGTCGTCACCTTTATTAATTCTTCTTCTTCTCCTAAACCGCTGGGCAAATTTCAATGAAATTTTGCCATAATGTTCCCTGGATGATCCTTTTCAAAAATGTCGCTATATTCTAATTGGCCAATAAATATGGGTATGGCAGGGCGGGGCTTATTTTGAGCCCAAAATCTTTGAACGACATCTCCTCCTGAACCACTGGGCAGATTTCATCAGATTTAGGCCTGTATAGCGATTCAGGGGTTTAAGCGTCTCTCGTAGTTAAAATACATTGATTATATATACGCCCGTCAAAAGACGAGACGTATTATGTGATCACCTGTGGTGGGCGGGAGGCGTCAGCTTCGTTAGTAGCTTAAGGTCACCGTCTCTCGAACGCATTCCAACTTATCAGTACTTTCAGTACTTTGATTTATCTATTGGTTTCTCTTATGCCATCTAATGTGTTTAAAGAAAAGCCTGTTGGAATAGAAGAAAAAAAAACACAACCGGAATTAAACAATAAATATGAAAATTCAAGTAAATTATCATTTCTATTAAAGCCCCCGTCTGTGTTCATGACCATTTCCAAAACACAAGATAATGATTCATTTTACTTATAACTGACAGGAAGCAGCAGAAGGTATCAAGTTGTCTTATCAAAAGAGAATACCTTACGCCCTGAATATCGCATTTTGCAAATATGAAAAACGGTTATAATTGAATTGTTATTCAAATTAGACTCTGCGAATTTTTGAAAACGACCCCATGATTACCTTTACGCCAACAAGTCGGAAGTGTCTTCCTCAAATCACATCAATCACTTCTTTAATTCCAAATTGTCAGGGTGTAATTTTCATTAATTTCCATTAAGTTTCTATGTCAACAATTACAGAAATCCGGACGTTTATTGGATAGATACTTATTATTTTTGCTCAAGATAGAAAAAAAACCCTCTGAGTTCTAAATCAACAAAACTAATTTTAAGAATCGTATCAATCCTATTTAAGGGTGGAAAAAAAGAAAAAAAATGTTAAAAATGATATATGAATATGACTTTAAGCGGTTGTTTCATTCTTTTTATACATGTTTTCGATCCGTTTTCATCAATCTTAAGTACATATACATTGCGATTAACTACGAATTTATTATAAGCTAGAAATAAGACATCCCATAAAGGACGTGAAACGAGCACCATATAAGTACGCATCTGTTTGTGGATATAAGACCTCTAACCAGACCTCGTTGCCTATATTTAGCTGTGTCACTACAGTTATGGAACCTTGATCATGGCTTGGACTTCCGTAGGCGTACATTCGTCCAAGAATAGCTCCGTCTTTCATCATGTTAATTTCAATATCACTATGCGGTGGTAATGCTGCTAAAACAGACGCTGAAAAAATGTAGATTCCATTCTTTGGAGCAATAAAGACACCGTGCTGGTTGTGGTAGCCATTTCCAGTGTTTAGCAAAACCACATCGAGAACGATGTTTTGGCCTAAACCGAGATGAGAAACAGTGGCTTTGTCGGTGGTAGCGTGGAAAGCAACTGTGTCTTCAAAAATGCCGCGCTTTTCTACAGTCTTATTCTTTGTTGAAGCTGTGAAAAAGAAAAATGCGCTCCATTACTTCACCGCACAAATCAATCCAAAGAAATTAAATCGGCCGAAAACAACATTCAAATTTTAAAGACAAAATAAGCATTAGAATATGTTCAAAAAGAATTTCTATAGGTAATAACTAAAATAAGTAAATAATAGAAAATGTATCATAACTTTCTATTGAAAAACAAGAGGACCATGATGGTCCTAATTCGATGAACTTAGTCTCCTTGACTTCTCCCTTAGCAATTTAAATTGATTGATTGATTGAATGGAGTTTTACTCAGCTTTCAAGATTTTGTCAGTTATATCGCGGCAGCTGGAGCACCTAACAATGGATTCCTGGTATTTCTCTCACCAGTACAACCATCACATCCTTTCCTAGCCTCCAGCTGCTATCTCACATAGGTCTACGATTATCAACCCATTTGTGAGAGACTCATATTCGGAAATTATGAATGGCCATTAAAACAAAAGTTAATTTTATTCCTATGATCCCTGCATAAGTTTCTAGCATTTTCTAAACTGGTTCTGAACAAGGGATTCATCCTTAAACAAGACAAAAACATACCGAATAAAAAAAAACACCCAAACGGGATAAAGAGAATAATTGCCCCTTTTCCTTTATTTACTCATAGGACAATACATTTTTCAATGAGGATTGTTCTTTTGACTAGAAATACATTCTTACCAAATTTTATGAAGGTTGTACAGGAATTTTGGCTCCTAGAGTGTAAGCAAGAAAATTTGTCATTAAGGCCCAATTTATTTGTGATATCAAATAGATCCTTCTAATTTTCTATAGCTTTCACCCTTGTACCCTTTTGCCCCAACAGACAATTTAACAAAGTTTCACATATAGTAGGCCACATTCGGTGGCCTCTGGACTGTACACAAGAAGTTCTGCATCAAGGGCCCCTTTCCTGGGAAATGGCAGGAATCCTATCAAGTTTCTATAGGCTTCATCCTTGTAGCCTGACCAATATTCTTACCAAGTTGTATGAAGATTGGGCCATATATGTGGCAAATAGGGTGTAAGCAAGAAATTTATCAATCAGGCCCCTTTTACCATTTTATGGGATGGAACCTTCCCATTTTCAATAGGGTTCAGCTTTGTGATATGACCTATATTCTGACCAAGTTTCATGAAGATTGGGCCATTTCTATAGCATCTAGAGTGTAGAACAAGAAAATTTTCATAAGTAAAATGAATCATTTTCTAATAAAATTTTGCAACCTCACACTTTCTTTTCTGTATATTTCTTGGCTGCCATATGCTATTCATAATCTAGCATTTAAGGCATCAATTTGTCAAACAACTTTGAAATTGGCCTTAAAACCATTAAAGCGGGCTCAATCCTACGTTAAAATCCTGAGTAAAGTACAGTTAACTATGAATCGTCTCTTTACTGGCTGACATTTTAAAATAAGAATTGGTGAAACAATAGATGAGAGTTGTCACTGGTCTGATATTAGAAGGCATAAAACCACTTACAAATGTTTACTGAATAAGTTCTAAAATCCTTCCCTAAGGTTCTTATGACACATGGGTCAAGGAATACTATATAATCGTTATTTAACAATTCCATTTGGCTGCCATCTTGACTACCATACTCTTTTCTTATGTCATAATATGCATCTATTATGTCATATACTTCTGATGTTAAACTTAACCAGCAAGTAAACCAAAAAAAAAAAAAAACAACTTGAAGATTGTCATAGTGATCTACTGAGCTGTTAGCGTATCATTTGATAGCCCTGGCTGCCATCTCGATTTACTCAAATTGCTTAATGACGACAAGATGCCACCAGACAGATTCTGGTTAGGGAAGGCCTTGGGTACAAGAATCAGTCAAGAAAAACTTTAAACCTACTTCCGGATCAAGCTTGATTTCTACCGGACTATTTAAAATACATGAATACTCAAAGATTCCCTAGCACCAACGCTTCTTTAATCAATAATTTCCGTGTCTTTTCAAATTCAGATCACAAAAAGTTGTAAATTGGTTGATTTTAATGAGTTTGACAAGTTTTTAGAGGAAAAAGTATTTAAAAATGATATATAACTTAGGATGTAGACCAAACAGGATGACACACAAGTTAGTACTGTTTCCGAAAAAGAGACAGAAAGGAAAAAAAAAATCAAATTTGACAAAAATAAAAATTTTCCATCATAGGGCACTGATTCAATACTAAGTATGAATGCCGTGATTGTCAATAACAGCTAAACAGCGTTTCTGCATATTCCTGATTGAGTTCACGGTCAATTCGTCCATAAGGATATTTCCATATAGCCGCAGTTTTTAGCCCGTCGGACATTAAATCTACAGGTCCCGTGTTCGATTCCCGGCGGCGGAACTCATTCTTTCCGACTATTTGTCTCTCACCAATGGGTTTATAATCGTAGACCTATGTTAGATAGCAGCTTGAGGCTAGGAAAAGATGTGATGATTTTACTGGTGAGAGATATTCCAGGAATCCATTATTAGGTGCCCCAGCCACCGAGATATAACTGAAAAAATGTTGAAAGCGGCGTTAAACTCCATTCAATCAAACAATGTACCGAAAAAGTCTACATTCTGAAAGACTTATTCCCAGAGTATCGGAACGTCTTTCTTTAATTGCTGAAGAATTTAAATTCGGTTTATCAGATTCACAATCACCATTTGCTACAAATTTCTCCAGTGGGCTTGATTGTTTCTTTAACTCAGTGTTCTCGGCATTCGGACGACGAACTTCACACTTCAGCTTTTCGATCTCTCTTTCGAATTTGCTAGATTTTGATGCGAAGTTTTCGACTCTGGACTAGCTGTTTCTCTGAAATGATAAGCAAAATAAGTTAATCGTCACAACTTAACACGGCATTCTTCTAAGACATCATGATAATGATAACTTGAATGAGTATCGAACGATTTCGTTTTTGAATTGAAAAAGTTTGATGAGCACACATCCGTAATAATTGCTTATTTCGTTAAAAACGAACGAAAATAATGATTCTTTTGATTACGACCTTGGTGTAATACTGTTTCTCCATACTGCGTGTTCTTTAAAAAGACCACACGTGTCTTTGCGGACCAATCCGAAGAAGCCTTCCACGCCAACCAATTAAACCATGGGGAGATTAAACGATTTGAATGAAGATGTGGGCATTTCGGACCTCTTCCGATCTTTTTTATAATTTCCAGGTTCGGGGAGTTATGAACGATAAGGGTTAATGTATGGAATGCTTGGAATGGTACTCTGAGTGACAAAGAATGGTTTTGATTGTTTGTGTGTCAGTTTGGCGCGATGTTATTTTGTGTATTTGTTCGCTTAAAATATTGGATTTCGAAACGGTAGTCTTCTTATATTATGTAAAGCATATCGAGAAGAAAATATTGTGACAAAATTGCTTTTCAGCATACATAAACATTTTTTTTAACAGCGAGTCAGAACCCATTTTTGTAACCTAAGGTTGAAAGAAAGGCCGCGGTAAAGTGTGTCTCATTTATTTCATAATGATGTCATTTTAGGTTCGTGTAAAGTGTTTGAAACCCAATTTTAAGGGCACTTCATTAGCCGAGTCCCTTTGATGGGTCACATTATATATTTTATTACCAGACAAAAACCATGGCGAATTCATGACAGAGTCGGGGCGATTTTAGTAATAAAATGCTGTTTTTAGAAGACTGGAAAGTCTTAAGAAATAAAGACGACTCAACTTAGATTACTACACAGGTCGTGAGATTAAACTCTAAAGGGTCCTACAGTTAACAACATCGTAAAATTGACAAGGTGAATGATTTTGGAAAGAATAAGGAATGAAATTGAATGAGTGTGTGGAGCGAGTTTTGAGTGAATTTAATGGGAGGTAATCCTATATCGCAAATTTTGTTCAGGATGAACAAAATTATCGATATTGATTACCCCCCTTTAATAAAAATGCAATAAAAGTTATATACATAGCTTCCCATTTCTCCAAGAACCTATGTGACGTTAACAATTTGAATGATGTCAGTGAAATCGCGATTGTTCTCTATCCAAATTTATTTTGCAAGACGTTGTTGATTCTATATTTTTTAATGGGTTTGATCGTTTTTTAATGTGTGATTGAAATGAATGAAGGGAGCGCTGAGTGATCGATTTAGAATGGTTTTGATTGAGGTGAATGTAAATTTCACGATGTAACTAACTGTACCTCTTACTTCCAAAGCATTCACTCGATATATCAGTAACCTTACTTCTTCATCCGTTATTTCCCTACAAAACACGGATAGGAAATACGAAAAAGTAAACCATATGGTCACGACTCTATTCATTTTGAAGAATTTTTAAAGAGTATCATAGAGAATAGATACATGTAGTTATCTATGGTGTCTAACGAAAATGTGGGCTATCTCAATTTGATAGATAAGACAATGCCTATTAAGGACACAATCTCGAAATGCACCTTGAGATCCTTTTGGATTTTCTCATTTGACAATCTCAATAGATTAAGCTACCGGTCTGATTAAAACTATGTTTCAATTTACAGTGAAAGTTCAAGGTTAAAAATTGTAAATAATTGTTAAGCACACTTGACTTTATTATGTCTGACTAATAAATATTTTAATTCGTAGACTAAATGAATATTCTATTATACATTATGCGCAATGCATACACTTAAGGTTCATGTAAAGTGTTTGAGACCCAGTTTTAAGGGCACTTCATTAGCCGAGAAAAAGCAGTATGTCCAGGTATTTTATATATCAAAATGAAGCTATTCATGAGCGCAAGCAGCTAAGCAACATAAGACCGCCATAGCTATAGCGGTATAGCCAAAGCATTGTGGAAAAGGGACATTTTGTACAGAACAAGCAACTGCATGACGTTTGGATAAAATTGCCCCATATTTAAACAAAGTACAGTCTTAAGTACTATCCAGGTAGTTTGTTTGTTTGAATGGGTTTAACGCCGCTTTCAACAATCTCGCAGTTATATCGTGGCGGCCGGAGCACCTAACAATGGATTCCTGGTATTTCTTTCACCTGTACTACCATTACACCATTTCCTAGCCTCCGACTGCTATTTCACATAGGTTTACGATTATCTACCCATTGGTGAAAGACAAACGTCGGAAAGGATACTTGCCGCCACCACTATCCAGGTAGTACTACAACCGTTGATATAAAACTCGGTCTCAAAAGGCTCTTTTGAAAAAATCAATTTCCATTTATTTTGTCAAGATACATGTCAAACCGGTTTGGTCTGTTTTCAAAATAAATGTTAGGTATGGTGCAACATCACACCATAATACCGTGAATTATTTTCTGCGATTTATTCCAAATTATAACTTTTTTTTCAATGCAATGATCTATAATAAATTACTATATATTCATCATTCTGTTAAATAGATATTGATATTTTGCTAAACAACCTTACAGGTATATAAACTATTTATGTCCATTTATGTTGTTATAACACACCATACCTTACACAGAACTACACGTTTACAAAATTAGAATGACATATAAGACACATGTGTTTATAAAATAAGTCAAAATTAATTGCTTGCATAACTACGTTTTGGGCCCGAATTTTATACCAACGTTTGTAGTAGTACCTGAGTAGTACTTTATACTGTACTTTGTTAAAATATAAGCCAATTTTTTACAACAGTAATGCAGTTGCTTGTTCTGTGCAAAATGACCCTTTTCCACAATGTTTTGGCTATACCGCTATAGCTATGGCAGTCTTATGTTGCTCAACTGCTTGGGCTCATTAATAGCTTCATTTTGGTACATAATATACCTGGACATACTGCTTTTTCTTGGCAAATACAGCGCCCTTATAATTTGGCTTCAAACACTTTACTTGAACCTTAACAACATCGTTATGTTGACAATATAATAGATTTTGTAATGATTCCGGAATGAAATTGAATAAGTGTGTAGAGCGAGTTTTGAGTGAAATTAAAGGAAGGTGATCCAATATTGCTAATTTTCTTCAAGATGAACATGGGAATGGGATCGCCTCTACTACAGCCTTCTTGACCATCTTGAACAAAGTTAGCAATATTTATTATAGCGCGGTTTTATTGACCCGAATATAACCCCTGCTATTTAGATGGATAAAAATCAGATTATTCCTACTCGCCTTTGCACGTTCTTTTATAGGAACGAATAACAAACGGTAATGAATAATATATATGTTTTGTAAATTGATGAAATATATCGGTAATTTTTATTTAAGCATTTTTCCACAGAGGTCAAATTCGGGTCAAATAAATCAAGGTATACCACCCTTTTACAAAAAATACGTACTTTTCAGTTTTTTGATCTTCATGGACCAATCAGACACTTTAGAATCCACAGCAGCCAATAAACTCGTAAAACAATTTAAATGATTTGGATTAAATGTTGATCGTCTTGAACAATTTATAGATGTTTTCGAACGATCTCGGAACGTTTTAGCGATTTGAGTGAGTGCTTGGAATGAATGACTGGAGCGCTCCGTGAATGATTTAGAATGATTTTGATCGGAACGAGAGTCAATTTCACGTTTTTATATCTGTAAGATCCTTATCTACTAGAAAAATAAAGTGTCCGTTTATAAATTTTGAGAAGTGGACTATTTTGACTTTTTCTTAAAGTAATCGTATAACTTCTCTTGAACGTAAAATTTTTCTCAGTCCAAATCACGCTGATATTCAGCGGAAGCTTCGTGTCATATGATAGAATTAGAGCGTTTTTAATTAATGTAAGAAAATCGATGCTTCGAAATAATTAATTTCACTATCTCAAGAAACAGTTCTTAAAATTAATCAATCTTGATTAATTGTCAGCACAATCCAGCAAGACAATTTTGTTGAAATTGAATTGCATAACACCGAGATATGCAATTTATTCAAACATTCGAGCGGCATCATGGTTAAAAAAAATCAGTTTTCTCTGGGTTAATTAAAAACTCTCATGCAAATGGAACTAGGGCCTACTTTGTTAGCAACTGTTTGGCGTAAAAAGGATTCATCTTTGATGCTTTTCGGTGGTTTATCGAGAAATAACGGTAGATTATCACTTCATAATCTCACCTCAAAAGCAGTGAAATTATCAAAATTTTATACCCTGCTTTTGTGCATTCAACCCTATCTGACGTCATATATGCGGGGCGAAATAAGTGACGTCACAATGAACGTTGCATAGCAATCACGTGCAAAATGACGTGCTTTACGAAAAATTCCTAGAAATTTTACATTTTGTCTCATTTTTGCATTAAAGAAATAGAATAATCGTTTGTTTTTCGTGTAAGATCGATTAATATTTCATTTCGTGAACAACAAAAGCTTTACTTTCACTCGTGGCTCTGTCACTCGTGAAAATATAGCTTTTGTTCTTCACTCAATGAAATATAAATCGATCTTACACTGAAACAAACGATTATCCTCTATATCTTTCAAAGGTTTTGAAATACACTCAGGCAAAACTTTTCTTTAATGTATTTCGCGGGCTTATCTAGAAATAAAGGTCATGAACGTCGCATAGCAATGACAAGCATTGTGACACGCTTTTTTAGAATATTTGTTCCGGAAAGTTCACATGTGGTCTCATTTTTGTATAAAAAAAATAGAATAATCGATTGATATTCCCTTTCGTGTACAACAAAAGCTTTTATTCACTTGTGGCCCAGCCACTCTAGAAAATAAATTTTGTTATTCGATCTTACGCTGAAACAAACAATACCCTCTATATAAGCATACAGTTGGCTCCTTTTACGAATTCGCAAATAAAATTTCAAAATTCGAGTAGATTCTAATTGAAGTTCACAAGTTGTTTTTTTTTTTTTTGTTTTGTTTTGTTTTAAAAAACTAGGGTTCTGATCCTGTAGGGACCTACGCCTCTGGAGGAGCGAAACATTGCTTCAAAACTTTGAAATTGTGTGGAATTAAGGCTAGCTATTATTCATAACTGCTTTTCCTATTTATACAACCCGGTGATTGTGGAACCCGAACACGAGATAACAATAATTGGGTTCATGGTAACGCAGCACAAGCGAGCATTTCAAAATGGTACTACATGTGTATATAATCAAGATAAGAGGATCTAATGCATGTGTCTATCTTGCTGTAATTGCTTTTACTTCTACGCAGAGTACATCACGAATGGATCGACCACACTAAAGTCTACTAGACCATCATGACAGTCGTTCGTTTTACGTGAATCAGTCTAAAAAAAGAGAGAATGACTCCCCCAGGTAACCAATTTTCCAACGAAACATGTTGTAGTCGGCATAACTAGACCCAGATACTCTCGGATGATGTCTTTTTCCTTTGAGAATGCAGGGGGAAGAGAATGACTTTGACATTGCGTCATTGCTTACGTCATTACAGTGCTTAAAATCATCGTAAGTTCCAATACTTTGTATAAGCACTTACGATATTTCAGTACTGCTACGACAATGACGTATAAACGGCAATGTTTGGTCAAGGTAGTGGACCCGTAATAGTTACGCAACGTTTCGGAGGTAATAATCTTTAACAGTGTTAACCGAGGTTTCCTAATGATTTTCATTAGGAAACCTTGGTCAACATTGTGAAAGTTTATGAGTGCCGAAATGTTGCGGATCTTTTACGGTTCCACTACCTTAAACGGAAATATAACGATGTCTTTCTAATATTTCCGATATCAAGCCGAAATCAATATTTTAAATGAGGTGTTCACTACTTTAAGGTTCATGTAAAGAGTTTGAGACCCAATATTTAGGGCACTTCATTAGCCAAGAAAAGGCAGTATGTCCAGGTATATTATATATCAAAATGAAGCTATTCGTGAGCACAAGCAGTTAGGCAACATAAGACCGCCATAGCTATAGCGGTATAGCCAAAACATTGTGGAAAAGGGTCATTTTGTACAGAACAAGCAACTGCATGACGGTTGCATAAAATTGCCCCGTATTTTAACAAAGTACAGTCTGAAGTACCATCCAGGTAGTGCTACAACCTAAGATATAAAACTCAGTCTCAAAAGGCTCTTTTGAGACAATCAATTTCCTTTTATTTTGTCAACATACATGTCAAACCGGTTTGGTCAGTTTTCAAAATAGATGTAAGGTATGGTGCAACATCATACCAAAATATTGTGAAATATTCTGCGATTTATTTCAAATTATAGTTTTTTTTTAATTCAATGATACAATATTACTATATATTTATCATTCTGTGAAATAGAAATTGATATATTGCTAAACAACCTTACAGGTATATAAACAATTAATGTCTATTTATGTTTTGATAACACACCATACCCTAAAAAGATCTACACGTTTACAAAATTAGAATGACATATATGAAATATGTGTTTATAAAATAAGTCAAAATAAATTGCTTGCATAACTACGTTTTAGGGCTGAGTTTCATACCAATGGTTGTAGCACTACCTGGATGGTACTTTAGGCTAGACTTTGTTAAAATATGAGCCAATTTTATCCAACAGTCATTCAGTTGCTTGTTCTGTACAAAATTACCCTTTTCTACAATGTTTTGACTATACCGCTATAGTTATAACAGTATTATGTTTTTCAACTGCTTGTGCTCATAAATAGCTTCATTTTGATATATAATATTCCTGGACATACTGCTTTTTCTTGGCAAATGAATGCCATTAAAATTGGGTCTCAAACACTTTACATGAACCTTAACTTGTTTCTCCCATTATAATCGCCAAAATATATCATTTACGGTGTTTCATAAATACATTTTGAGTCTGATTAATGGTTTTCCGGTGAGCTAGCCTGAACCAACAATCAAGTTTGATGGATTAGGAGCTTAATTTGACGTGGCATTTTTCTCTGTGGAGCCATCGACCTGTTTTTCGGCCCATTCGGTATTTAAGATTAATTCGGACTAAACACTCAAGAAACGCACTCAAGAAGACATTTCACTACAAGTTTGCATTTCAATAATCGGATAGTGCCATTACAAATACACATCTGCTGAACTCTCACATACACATACATATCAACGGAACATAATGTTATAGCATTTAATTAAATAACAATTCATTTACAGCATTTAAACCATCCAAAATGCTCCGAAATATTAAAAGAGCCATGAGACCTCATTCATATCGCTCCAAACAGCTCATAATTTCCCTCTCTTGCGTAAATATTGAAGCAACTTATTTGTCCGTGAAAACGCGCAAATGATCATAGAGCAGAGTGTATACTTCATCGAAGGTTAGGAACGAAATATCGCTTTTCGTTCAACGCTGGGATAACATTCATCTCATGGTTTTAGAAGATTTTGTGCGATGGTATGTAATAAAAGTGTCTGCATTCTTAGAATAGTTTTGCATCACTTCCAAGATCTAGCTGTTTTTGACCTGTAATCTCTTATTCTTTAGCATACAGTAAATCTATACGACTTAATGAAAAAAGAAAAAATCTTAATACTTTAGAAAAGATCTAATATATATTGTGAAGTAAACTTTTTTAAATCGGACATGCAATCAGGATGACAATACGGTGCAAACTGTTTACTTTGCACGCACTTTTCTTTAAATATTTCAACAGGACAAAATATTTCGTCATACGAAATAAAAAAAAAGCGACATTAAATTCACATGCTCACAATTGATTTTCATATTGCGTGTTTCTTAATGGATTTTACAATTCAAAATCGAAATTTATTATGTTACCGTATGTAAAACTTTTCCACGGCATTTACAGCAACCACTTTCTTCTCAACATCCTCCCAGTTTTTTAAGTCTTAGACTGGTCCAAATTGGATGAGTTTAGCCGCTGAATATAATGACCATATTCGTTTGTAGATGATAAAATATTGTGAAAAAGGGAGAGATTGATTGTAACATATTTTCATTTCAAATTGCACCAAATTATAAGTGTTGTCTCGAAATTCTTTCACTTTGGACCGGTGAAATAAAATGAATGTACTTTGACAAAATATACATTCATGTGTCACCCTGAGTATGCACTAAACAGACCTTGCTTTTTACACAATCATTTCCTTCTAGATCTATGGAGTATTTTAAGGTAGCCTTGTTATAGACTAGGTTACGAGTCAGATTTTATTTATTCAACATATCGCAAGACTCGTACCTTGGTGTATGAATATTTTATGATTTTTTACACCTGGCTGGTTTGTAATGGATCGATAACTCGTTAATCTCTTAACAGAAATACAAACAACATTTTTTCTTGAAATACTATTGTCCCTTAACCATGTCGGGGGAACAAACCCGACAGTTGTATTACAATTTTGATTAAACTTGACTTTAGGAAGGGGACACATTTAATTTTCCAGTTAGATTGGTTATTTGCTGTTATAAGATGCACACGTTTATGTGAATCGTTTCAGGACGACGAAAAAAGAATCAATAACAATAACAGCAACAACAACAACAAAAATCCCGCGAGTAACATATTGCAGATAAGGCATTGAAATGAAATATCTAAGATTGGCTTTTATGTTTAATAATTGTCGAGGCTCTGTCGAGATAATTTTCAATTCTCACAACCGAGTTAAATATTTTTTTCATACCAAACACAAATAACGTATCATATTTATCTTATCGTGTTTTCGTCGATGTTTCTAACTGAAATGCAAGTTTCTTAAAGTAACCGCATTATGTCAATGTTTTAAAAATATTCATGTGATATCATAAAAAATATCATATGTGATGTTATCAAATGGATATTTGTATTATTATAAGATAAAAGCTAAATGCGTGTAGATACTCTTCTTATTACACTGTAAATAATGTATACATGTTACGACATTATTTTACAAACCTTATGTATTTTGCACAATAACTTTTATTTATATAATTATTGAATTTATTGCAAATATTCGGAGCATATTCCAAAAAGGATATCAGATTTGATTTTATTTGTTACCGAATTAATTATAACGGTCACATTTTTTTCATGCACTATTTGGCTTTACTTTAGGCACGTCCACAAATGATGCCACGTTTACTTTGTTAAATCTCGCACAAAGCTTTTTGAATAATAATAAGCGTTTAATTGTAGCTTCTATAGATCTACAAAAATGTTTTGACAGTATATACAGAAGAACATTATGGTTATCATCTTTCAATTCGGGTATTCAAGGTAAAAAACAGTGGTCTCGCATTACCTCGAGAGGGCGAAAACTCGAATTCATGCGAAGACTCGAGGTCGCCTTCCGGTCCCGTCGCGTCTTCCTCTTATTTCTTGTACGTTATTACTGCACTTACTTGAACACGCGATCGCTCGAGCAGCAACCTCAGTCCCGAGATCAAATTATACTCCATTCCCTCGAGCAAATGGTCGCACTTTTTTGACATCTAATGTTATAAGTCCAACCGGGGTATTCGAAAACGCGGAAAAATGTGGTATAGCCATGAGTAGGGGTGGACTGAACTGAAATTTAACAAGCGTGAGATAACGGTACTGAATTACAAATGTAATCACCTTTATTCTGATACAGTAAAGAAACTCATCAGGTAAAACACTTTTTTCTCCCAATCGATATTCCATCTTTTTTGTCATTCCAATATTAGTTTCTTCGTGATGAAGTCGGTTTCGAAAGCATGTTACTTTTACGCTATGACGCATTACGTTTACAGATGTAGTTCAAAGGATTGCACGCAATTGTAGAAATTCCAGTATTTTCGTGTTTCTGTGATCCCTCGGTATAGCGAAAAGACCGTGATAGCAAAAAAAAAAAAAAAAAAAAAAAAAATCGTTGGTCCTAATTATTCTATATTAAACTCGTCGAAAGTCTGTTTGTAAACATTCAGATAGCATGGTTTACCTATATATGCATCGAAATTAACTTGCCATGCGTATTTGTTATTTCCACTCATCGTATAGAATACCTTTAGAATTTTTCGACGATTCGCTGGAAACTTATTTCACACCTTTTAGTATACCATACTTACGTATTCAATTTAAAGGTGTTATGGACGGGACTTCAATGATCAGAAATAATTTCGAGAATTTGAATCAATTTATAAAACAAATGACCATGTGCTTCGAATTTGTGCTCATTATCTTTTTGAAAAACCATCGAAAATTGTCCTCATGATTCATTCAGCAAATTATTATTTTCCCAAGAAATCTAATGAAGGACATTTTGCCTAAAATTAGGCGATGAGAAAGTATGATTTTTCGTTAAAGATTTAAGCAGAAGGAAGTGCTTCCAATCTCACATTCTTCTGATTGATCAGATTCTAAAATTTTCATTAAGCAATGGTAGCCATAAAAAACATTATATGAAAAGAAGCCGGTATCTGCTTGTTAAAGTACCTCTCATTAAAATTGTCTTTTCGGTGACCTATGTGAGGAGAGCACACAGCAGTAACATTGACACCGTGCAATTTCGACCTACACCCTATTTTGAAGATTTCCTCTTTTTAATCTGACGATTTGACCAAACAAAATCGTCTGTTTTTAACAAAATCGGAGTTTGATATTTCACAAAACTACTATATTCTTCATAGTGTAATTTACATAGGTACAGCATATTTTGTTTTCAAAATTTGCAAAAGTAGTTTAAAACGCAGTGAACTGTTTTTATAGAGGACAACTTTGCTTACTAGCATTAACTCGAATCACGCGATGACTCGAGAATTTTGGTCGGTCGAGCTATGGCGAGACCACTGTATAACGTTTAAATAGAAGTATGTATCAGCATATGAAATCTTGCATTCCAAACAACAAAGATACAGTTAACAACATCGTGAAATTTACGAGGTGAATGGTTAAGGAATGATGTAGGAATGAAATTGAATGAGTGTGTGGAGCGAGTTTTGAGTAAATTTAATGGGAGGTAATCTTATATCGCAAATTTTCTTCGGGATGAAGAAAATTAGCGATATTGATTACCTCCCTTTAATAAAATATGCATACAGGTTCTATACACAGATTCATGTATCTCCAAGAACCCTTTGAGACGCTAACAATTTGAATTATGTAATTAAAATCGCGATTTTTCTATATCAAAGTCTATTTTGAATAACATCGTTGACTCTTTTTTTCAATTGGATTGAGATAAAGACAAGGTGAAATAATTTCGCCATTTCTAGCTTACTTGTATTTAGAGGATCTAGGAGTTTAATTACAAACACACAGTATCAAAATCCATCAAGTTGCAAGAAAATATCTGGTCTGTTCTGTTCTGTTATCTCGGAAAGTCCTCGTTTGTATAGATCGATATGACTCGTTTAATAAATTCAATATTTAGTGGCCATTCTTTCAATGTCCTCTATATAATATATACATAATAGAATTAGGTTGCGAAATTCATTGTATAAGATATGCTGTTCTGGGAAATTTCGATGTTTGGCAGACAAAAATTCGAATTATTTCTCACATTTTTGGAAGTCTGGCTGAAACATGTTGTAATAAGAATATAGTCTACCACTAGAGCGATAATTCATTTGAAAAATTGAATTTGTTCATTTATAGCGCAGGATGTTGATATGGAACCTCGCCAATATGTGGTCTTTCAACTGAACCATGTGTTTTATATCATCTTACAGTCGTCTTCCAATTCTCAGAGAGTCTTCGAATTTATCATTTATTGTTTTACTTTTTCTGGTTCGTGCAATAAAAACAGCACTCCTTAACCGGTTTTAGAACTGACAATAAAAAAGATAACTATCAAGCGAGCAAAGGCAAGGTCAAATGTTACTTTTCTACTCTAGACGAGGTTAAGTTAAGCTTTTCCTTTTGAAAGGAAATCATGCAACATATTCTGTATCTCACATAAACACGTGTATGGCCTGAAACCATTTTAAATGCCACGTTTTCGTGTACATGTATTTGGATGGCTTCATGAAGAAGTCATTTAACAACAGTGTACCTATAAATTTGTACAGTTAAAAAAATTGTGAAATTGACAAGGTGAATGATTCTGGAATGATTTTAGAATCAAATTCAACGAGTGAGAGGAGCGAATTTTAGTGAAATTAAAGGGAGATAAGTCAATATCGCTAATTTTGTAAATGATGAAAAAATTAGCGATATTTCTTACCTCCCTTTAATAAAATATGCGTATAGATTCTATAAACAGCTTCCGATGACTTCACGAACCAATTATTCGATTGAAATTCAATAAAATTGATGAAATCGTGGATGATCGTGGGTGATTTTTATTTTGAATGTAGTTGGTGATCTTATCCGTTTTAGTGAACATGGATTTGTATGGATTGAGTTAGTGTTTGGAATGAATGAATGGAGCGCTGAGTGAGCGATTTAAAATGGTTTTGATCGAGCCGAATGTCAATTTCACGGTGTTACATACTGTAGGTACTTGGCTATCTCTGATGGCCTTTCGCTAGGAAAACAATGCGTTCAGGATGATCATGAACCTTAATGAACCTTACTAAATTCTTTAAATCATTCATTTTCTTACAGTTAAAAACATCGTGAAATTGACACTCACTGCGATCCAAACTAATCAATATCACTCACCCAACGCCCCAATCATTCATTCCAAACCGCTCAAAAACGCTCCAAAATGACTAAAAAATAAACAATCAACAGATACATTCAAAATCGATATAAATAGAAAAAAATGTTATTTTACTGACATAACTAAAATTGCGAGCGTCTGATTGGTTCTTGAAAAAATGGGAAGCTATTTATACAATATGTCTACTTATTTTATTAAAGGGAGGTAATGAATATCGCAAATTTTGTTCATCTTGAACAAAATTAGCGATATTAGGTTACCTCCCTTTCTTTAATTTCACTCAAAACTCACTCACCTCACTCATTCAATTTCATTCCAAATTCATTCCAAAATCATTCACATTGTCAATTTTTCGATGTTGTTAATTTTAATTTTAGTGTAAGGCGAACTTTCACCGATTTACAATTCCAACACAAACCAGCGACGAGCATTAAGTGCTTTATAACTTAATTGAAAGACCTTACTGGTGGTGGACCAACTCTCGCCGCATACCAGTTCTCGCCAACTGACCATTTTCACAGTAAAGATGCATTGTTCATTTACAAAAAGTTCTTTTTCTGAATTAAAGAAACTGATGAAAACATAACTTTGGAATTCAAAAGTGTTTGCTTTTCGTCTATACCGTGAACCGGGTTAGATGGCGAGAACTGGTACTCGGCGATATTTGGTCTCCAACCAGTACATAGAAAAGACAAAAATATTCATGAAATAATTATTTGTTTAAAATTTTCGTTGGAATTGGGTTAAGTGTCTTTCAGTCTAAGCTTAGGTACATGTAGCTTATCTGATGATACATGTATACTTGGACAATTTTGGGAACCCCATTCTCGGGGTGATCTCAATTTCAAAATGTTTTCTTCCACTCTTAAATCTTATAATACGTAGTGGGTACCAATTGGAGAAATCAAGTCAAGACCATTCAGCTTGCTAAATACAATACAACGCTTTTTGAGGTAGTGGACCCGTAATAGTTCTGCAACATTTCCGAAGTAATGAACTTTAACAGTGTTAACAGAGGTTTCCTAATAAATCATTAGGAAACCTCGGTCAACATTGTGAAAGAATATCAGAAATGATGCGGAACTATAACGGGTCCACCACCTTAATCAGAAATTATAGATTACGATTTGCATCGATCCTTATCATCTTTAGCTCTAGGATGGACAACCATAGCAAAAATCAACAACGGTAGAGGTAAGCTTGTAACGGTAAGCTTACCGTGTCATCTTTCCGAAATAGATAAAGCAGGTTAAACTAATACATTAAAACGGTTACAATTTAACTTTCAAGCGAAAGTTATTGCTTGTCTTAATTCGAAACGTTCAAACATACGTGTAATTTCATAATTGAAGTGAAAGGAAGAGGCTTAAATCCTATTAGATGTTGGTTTTTTTTAATATACCTGATGTACCCATGGTAATGGACTCGGCGTCTACGTCAGAGCTCAGTTTTGAAAATACACCTATAAAGCGGCAATCGAACGACGTCGGTAGGGGACAAAACTTACGCCAAAAGGTACGGACCATCACAGTATTACTCGTATTTTCCATAGTGAGATTTTCTTTTGAGATCGATTAAGCATTATCATCACCAATGATTTTTTTAAGTACATAAACAAAAGTCATCTTAAAATAACTCCAATAGTCAAGGTCAAAAAATGTCAATGAATTTGAAGAAATAGAGATAAACTGTTTTTATAAACATGATATATGTATTGATTATATATTTTGTCACTTGTATCGTCTGTTTGTAAGAATGTAAAGCTGATATTGGATGAATTATTATTATTATTAATAATAATAATAATAAAGTTTTTTAAGTTAGTATTAATTACCAAATATTCACGCGTAATAAGTAATCGAGATTTTGATGTTATAAAGTGATAAACATGTATACATTAACTCCCACAAAGAAGAGAGTATTTTTTTTTCTTTATTTTTCCCTAATGAGTGAAAAAGCATCACGATATACACTTTACAAGGAAGTGATTTCTCAAAATTAATAATAATAAAAAACACCATATCTAAGCATTGAAAGGCTTTCATATCGGCCTGCATTCATAATGTCCAGAATGTACAAACTGTTCACAAATTATATCCCGCTTTGCACTCAAGTACACGTGCAAAGCGGTGCATAGTTTCAAAACAGTTTGCACCGTTTTGTTTTCTTGAGCACAGTACTGTTTTTTTAAGTGAGTGTTTAAAGATCAATTTTACTTTGAAAATGATGGGAGATAACGGTTTCTCGAACCTCACTCTTTCTAGCGGAACTATACTGTCTTACTGTCATGCTGTAAACTATTTGTGGGAAATACAATTGCTTACGATCGGTTATGGTGAACATTATTCAGCCCCCCCCCCCCGTTAAGTGCGTGGCTTCTAAATACAAACAAGTATCGGCATTTAGGGAATATTTACTATTTACAATCAGTCAATGGGGCAGACAGCATATTGGGTTGAGAACGTTGGTCGTGTGTTTACCATTACGGATGATATTGAAAATCCATTACTGTAAGTGTTTAGTAAATGGAGGAGATATATCATTATGACGGTAAGTTATTTATAAATTGACTTCTTCGATGTGATCTTTTAGCATTTCCTTGCAGGACGACCAAAATGTAACTACAGCTTAATTCAAGCTGTAGGTAGGAAACTTTGGCCTACCAAATACGATGCATAGAAAAACAAGATGATAAAAAACACCGTAGATAAACAAATTTAACAAGATTCTTCTTATTCTTGTAATGACAAACAACAACAGATTGTACATGTCAATCCATTATAAAATATATACCTCGATTGACTTTTAAAGCAGGTAAATATCACACCCATCCAACAAAACAAGAACAGTGTTTCAGCTACTCCCTGACTAATTTTCAACAGAGTTCACGAAGGTCGATGACTTATCATTTAATTCAGTAATCGATTTGCACTTTCAACAACTGATATGGTGGGATTTCAATTCCATTTAAAAATGATTTGTTTATCTCAGCGTATTTTACGGTTTCTCATTGGAGACGCCCTTTAACGAAGCCGCAAAAGGATAATGAAGAATCTAATAGCTCATTGACAAAAGAATAGTAGTTTGATAAGAATACTTTTATTATAAGGACATTTTTAAGCTATTTCTATTCATTATACTGATCCACAAAAGAAACTTGTCATTATTGCTTTTAGACAATGGTAAAGAGTAAGCGACATGTGATGTCCTTTGCTGACAATGATTTTAACTGGACTCTAAATTTAAGAAAAATGCCCCTTTGGTCATTTTTTGCTTGGCTGTCTAAAATGGTAGTGCATATTGTTGGCACTCTCTGTGTTAAATGGCATGACTGTGTCGGCGGAATTTTGAAAAAATCAAATGTTCCGTATTTTTATGAGTAGGTACTGGTGTAAAAACAGCAAAAAAAGTATTGGTTATTGGGTTCAATTTTTAAAGGAAAGCCTACGCGGTTCCTTTCCAAATCAGAGAAGAAATGTATTTAAAGAATTATTGCACAGGAATCAACCAAGCTTTCTGTGACAAATATTAGTAATTCACCTATAGCCCTAGGATATTTAATGTCAAAATTTGCTCGTTCTAGCAACTAAGATATGGAACTTACGCATTTCCAAGAAAAATTGGTTGTAGGACAATATCTTTGGAATATTTCTCCGAGAAAACACCACATCTACTCAAAACCATTTTTGAAACACAAGCACCTGTTATGAGACCACGTCACCATTCACAGCCTAGATTTGAAAATATTTATTTCGCCATTTCTCCTTCGCGGGTTCGATCCCCGACGGCGGCACTCATTCTTTCCGACTATTTGTCTCTCACCAATGGGTTGATAATCGTAGACCTATGTGAGATAGCGGCTGGGGGCTAGGAAAGAATGTGGTGGTTGTACTGGTGAGAGAAATACCAGGAATCCATTGTTAGGTGCTCCAGCCGCCGCGATATAACTGAAATAATGTTGAAAGCGGCGTTAAACTCCATTCAATCAATCAATTCGCCATTTCTCCAGGGTGCTATAGTTGGAGCTCGACATAACCGAACGTCTATCGTTGGTGTTTTACATAAACTTGGAAAATGAAGGTTCATTGAAATTTAAAAAATAAGCCTTTTGACCAAAGGTTTCTGTATAATTAAAATTGTTCTATTTCGACGTTGCTTTATGGTTCAGCATACTTAAGCCACAGGCTTCTCTTTTCAAGCTTGATCATTTGTGATCTTTAAAAGCAGGTTTTAAACTGTTGTGCTCATCGTCAGGAGCAGCTGTACTATTTATATGTGATCCGTCACGAATAAGACATCCGTCCATCTGGGATCTCGAACACCGTAAAAAATTCCGAAAACAGAGATTTGTACCAGCACTTACGCGCATACACCAAACCGTCGTGTGTCAACGACATATAAGCGTGATATTTCTAACAATTTCACGTGTGTGTAACGTTAAGACTCGGATCAGCCTGTGCAGCCGCACAGTCTGACTTGAGTCTTCACTATACGCTATATAGCTAGATATGGCCTCGTCAGGTAGTCAACATATATTATATTGCATTTCGTCGTTCTCTATGCTGCTCAGCGTCTGTATATCACGCAGATATGAAATTATTGGAAGAGTCACGCACAGGCTCAAATACATATATCGTTCGCCGAAATATCATTCCTGTGACATTTCTTTCAAACCTGCTAAGTAGTTTCAGAAAGGAATTATTATATCTTTCATATTTTATCATCAGGGGCAGGTGAAAGGTTTGTAGGGAAGCAAAGAGTTGGACTGTGTTATTTCTCATATAAATATCATCACAAATTAATATAACTTGTATGTTGATAAATCACCTAGAAATGACCGTAAGTCAATATCAATACTTTATTAGTTCAGCAATAAATAATCAGCCAGCACGCAATAAAATTCACCCTCACGTCATAAGCTTTGATTTTGACTTTTTTACTACATGATCATGAAATATCGCTCATTCATTCGGATTTCGGTATTGTAGGCTTTGCAAGTTTTGTGTGATTACCATGTACGTATTTTTTTAATGATCATACAATATTCCATATTCAAATACGCGTTTCGATACTTTCAAGAATTGAACAAGAAACACATATCATTGCATAAAATGTGCGTTTTCGGGTCGTTATAGGCATATGTCAACGGACAAAACCCGTGGCGTTAACGAGAGAAAAAGTGGATTAATAAGTAAATTTACGTGCCGTTAACGCCCGGCTTTTTTCACTTTAATATTCTCGATCTGGACCTATACACTTTATCAGTTTCCTTTTCCAACGTTATTGTAGATCATACCTAAAGATATTGCTCTAAATCCCGCGTTAAATTGTCTGACGTTATAAATTATCCAAGCAACGTCGGTATAAACAAGATTGACGGTGTTATGCATGACGGTATATTAGTAGGTTTGTAACTGGTTTTATATCGTTTCTATGACATTATTTTGCTCTTGTTTATCTTTTTATGCAATACTAGCGTCAATTCACACATTTTTCGGGCGTTGACTTTTGCAGAGACCCTCATAAATGCTTTTACGCCCGAGTGCGAACCATTTTTCGGGTCTCTACAAATGTAGACGCCCTCGAAAACGTGAATTAACCCTTTTATAGGCTCGGCAATAAATAGTTGTTACCTTTTAGGTTGTAAATTTAGCCGTGATAGACTGATAATGGAATATTTTTGTTCGCATTGATAGTTTTTTCTTGAAACTTGGCATATATGTTCACTGTTAATAATCAACACATACAACAAAGGGGATAACTTTGGAAATAGTTTGTGAAAAACATGTCCCTTATTTTACTCGATATAAATTCATTTTAGCATCCAGCACGTGCAGAAGCGCAGAGTTTGGATGGGCGATAAACGTTAAACACACAGTAGAATTCCTTATTAAGATTAGACATATGCTAATATTGTAAGCTAAAATCTACCAAAGCATTTTTATAGTTCAACACACACGTAACAAAGATGGTGTAATCTTTGCTTATGTCTAGTGATAATCCCTCGGCGATTCTACGGAATTGACCTCGGGAATAACAAAGGCGCAGCCATGAAAGCGCGTCATATCGCACGTGGGTTTATATGACGTCACAAACATAACTAAGGATGACATTGCGAAAAATAAAATCAACTTAAGGCTAGGATTGGGCATATCATAATTTTAAAACAAAACGCAGTGTTTTACTCGTTTAGCTTTCAAAATGTAACATGTCAAAATGATCTACACAGACGATCGGAAAATATTAAAGGAATAAACTTTTCTTCAAGCGTATTAACCAAAGTACCACCAGGAGCCGAATTACCGAAAAATGATCCAAAATTACTACACTTACGTCCGAGGTACTTTCCAGTTTACGGAAAAGTCCGAGCGATGTTCCGAATGCCTTAACGAATGGCTAATTTATACTGGTTCATACTGACAGTTTTGTGTAGACATGTATGAGAGTTCGACTCAAGGCTGAAGTAAATGTTTTTATTTCACACCTAAACAATTTAGACCAATGACATCGCTTATTTTGCATCACGTGAGAGTGAAATATCTAGACCCATATTGTACAACCAGAACGAGGCTACTGTGCAATACGGATTTTATTCCAAAACGAGACAACCTATATTGTACGATGAAAGTGAGGCAAGCTATATTGTACGATGAAAGCGAGGCTGCAGTCCCGAATATAGATATCACCACGCAGTCTTTTCAATGTATCAAACCCTCTGTTCGGAGGTATTTAAATAAGTTTGATCTTGATAAGTTTCTTGATTTCTTCATTTGTTACATTGTTTATTATTTGTTCACATGAAAATGTATATTTCAAGCGACGAAGGGTAGTCAACCTGTTTTATAGTGCGGTGCCTTATGTAATCCCGTAGGACTTGTGCTGAAATTGATTTTTTGGCTTTAATTGATTGTTTATGGGTCAAGCAATCGAAAACTATGCGGGTCCAAATTTTTTTGGTCTGTTCCCCGATTTTATGGGCTCTTAAAGGAGCCCATATGGGCAAAATAGGTATTTTCCTAATACTAGGTTCAGGAAAGGCGTTTTTTTTTTTTTGTTCTTCTTAAATGTTTTCTGTAGGTTAACAATTTAGTTAGTGTTAGAACATTTTTGAAAATACAGTAACCCATATTTCAAAAGCTTTTCCACTATTTTTGGGCTCTCACAGAGCCCAAAATAGCAATTTTGGCTGTTTCTTATTAATGGGTTTAGGAAAAACATTTTTTTGTTTAGAGATGATTTTTTAAGCTCTATTTTGGTATAAAGTGTCGGTTCGCATTGAAATACTTGCAGATCCATGTTCTCTTTAACGATTTCAGGATTTTTGGGCTCTCCGGCATAATAGCCCATGCGAACTAATTTGGGTGCTTTTTTTGAATAAGGGTCACAAAAAAGGTTATTTCCATTGCTGTTGAACCGTTCTCCAATAACTTTCAGCACGTTATTGTATTTAAGATAGCTTTGGTATAATAAACAATAAGCTCATATTTTGAAGTCTAATAGTCCTTTTGATTGGATTGCAAAGGATCCCAGAGGAGCCGGACAATGCGGAGTTTCCGAAGTTGGGTTTTAAGAAGAACGGCACTTCTTATGGTGTTCACGGGTACTAAAATTGCACAAAGGATTCGAAATTCTCTTAACCAACAACGAGATGTTTAATTAATTTAACTAGATCTTAATGAGCCGATATGAACCAACACGAACACTTTGCCTAATAATGGGTGGGAGAAAATTAATTTCTTGTCTTAAACATTTCTCGAGCCTCATTAAATTAAGTAGGGTTATGATGAGGGTAGAATTGAAAAAATGAATCAAATATCCAAAGCCCAGACATGATTATTGGCGCTTGGTGAAGCCCATATGTGCAGGTTTGAATATCCTCCAAATAAATGAAGGAACTACTCAAATTAGGTATAGTTTGAAGCTTTCTTGCACAAGTCTAAAATCATTGTAGTCGAAAAACCTAAAATATGTAACCCCGATCGACTGAATCAAACTTGCCATATTAATTAAAGCTGCTCTTTCACAGATTGGGAAATGCGATTTTTGATAAAAGAAAATTAATTAATCGAAATTATTACTTTATCGTGTAAAAAAAAAACTCTACAATAGATACGATCTTGTAAGGCAAAAAAGAAAAAAAGACAGATATTTCTGAATTTAGCGGAATTCCATTCTGAAAAAATAAAGCAACTACTAACGCCTAAAAGATTATTCTTAAATTTTGAGTCAACTATTTACGCATGCAATTCCCTCTGTTTGTCCCATACTTCAAAGGTCAAGGTCGAAGTATTTGTCAATTGGGGAACTTCATAACGAAACATGCGAAAAATGAAACATTATACACGAAAATTAACAATTTCGAAATTTACAGACTGGATATAAAAAGATTGGTCAAAATCTGTCTCTTTAGATTTGAACGAGCATAGCTGTTACCAGGACAGTGAACTGCATTATTTTTGCACTGGAAGTGGAAATAACTATGTCCGTTCATATCTAATCTAATCACAGTGGTCGTTCGATATTAATTCCAACCTATACCCTTAAGAAAACTTGAAGTATATTTTCATTTCATTGAAGACATATCTACCATAGAAAAACTTTCCAATTATTTGCTTCAATTATGTGAATCTAGCAATACTAGAGCAGTCTCGCTTGGCCTTAGTCCGATATTTACATACTCCGTGGTAGTTAAGTAAATAGCTGTTATCATTATCTTGATATGCATTGCCTTTTTAGTATATACATATGGTAAGCAAGAAAGTCCCTCCTTTAGCCATAACGGACCCTCAATACTTAAATGCACCCATTGAATAGGGTAATTTTTTCAAGGGCTTTCTTTTGCACTTTGTAGGTTGCAAAATTAAAACAAGAATCAGATGGCCATGCCCAATGATGTTCTTTACCAAACATGCATTTTCCGAGGCAGCAAGATATAATTCAAATCTGCAAGATTACATGTTCACAGATTACTGTTAAGTAGATGCAATTTAACTGGCATCCAATATAGTGCATTTCATTAAAATGACGAGTTCCTAGTTTTGGTCTAGTCCATGATGTTTCCTTTATAGACATAAACGCACCTGTTAAGAGATTATAACATGTCAAAACGAGTTGAAATGATAAAGTTCTTGTAGTTGATAAGAATTTTTGGTAACTTATTTCTATGAAAAATAAATCAAAATAGATAAAAGATAATATTACTATATATGTTACAAGAAGTTGTTTGTAATAAGCGTTGCAAACCATATGCATGCGTCTCAGTATCACCTCTTTTACTTAATTTTTAGGAAGATTCACTATTTGTTAAAAAAAAAATGAAGCAAATTTTAATCAGAACAGATGAGATATATACTAATAGACATTTCCATAAGAGTGTCTGTAAGTAGGGACATGTAATTAACCGATGCAGGCGTTTTGCCTGCGAATGCTTGAGAATGTTTGCAAGAATGGCAATTCTTAAGGACTAAAAATCTGTAATTTCAACAGCAATTGTGTGTCGTTGATAGAAGTTCCAAAGGAAGAGAGCTGATGCACACATCTATAACTCTTACTCTTAATTGATGAACTTGTTGTTTGATACAGTTTTAAATTTATACGCATAAGCGAACAATGCATTATATACATTGTACACTTTACTCTAGATGTTAAAGGGCAGTAACAACAATTTGAAACAGAGTAAAGCGGGCAAACTAGCGAAAATTAGACGACGTGGTTTTTATTCGTGGGAACTTATAAATGTCAAAGCAAAAATTCAACATTGAATAAAAACAAATTTATCCATCGTATCTTTACAGAATGCCGAAAAATGTTCTTATGGGCTTTATAAAGCGCCAATGAAATAGGTATGGGCTTTTCAAAATTGATTCACATATGTTTTACCGAGACCCGCATCCATTACCTAATAAGGCTTCAGAAATAACACTCTTCAGAAATCTTTTCTTGAACCAAATTGTTGGCAAAGTAACCATGTTAACTCATATGGGCTTATCAAGGGTCCATATAATCGATAAAGTAGAGTAATTGGTTAGGAAATTTAAACAGAATATCTCCAACCCAAAGAGATCATTGATACCATTTGTGGTACAAGCGAGCAACATTGAAAACAAACAAATTTTACGAAATATGTCGTTTATTATTTTAATCTGTCGTATATTTGCATTATGCTGCAAACACACACAAACCCTTCTCTTATTGGCTTCTTTTAGCGCCAAAGCAACGGGTACAATTAAGAACATCGTGAAATTGAAAGATATTACTAACAAAACCATTCTAAATCATTCATTCAAAGCCCCATTAATTCATTCTCAAAACATGCAAAGGGAGGTAATGGATATTTTAAACGCAATTAGCGATTCCATGTTACCTCCCTTAAAAGTCATTCAAAACACACTCCTCCCACTCGTTCAATTTCATTTCGATATAATTCCACAATCATTCACTATGTCAATTTCACTATGTTTTAACTGTATGGTTTTGAAAATTTGATTCATATACTTTTGTACCATTTTTGGAACAAGTAGGCACCATAAAAAGGGCTATATTTTTTTCAAAAATCGCTAGTTAGGAAAACTCCTAAATCTGTTCATATGGGCTCATTTTAAAGCCAATCAAAAAGCATATCAGAAGTTTAAAATTTAAAAATGATATACATCAACACTAACCAACGCTAGGTATTGAACGTAATTTGAAAAGAAAGTTCAAAGGAATGGCATTTTATTGTGAATCTTACTTAGGAAAACACCCCAATCGGCTCATGTGGGTTATTATGAGAGCCCCAAAAAATTCCAAAATGACCCAAGAGAACATGAACATGCAAGTATTCCACGCCAACCCATACTTAATACTAAACAGGGCTTAAGAAATCATCTCGAAACAAACAAGGTTTTTTACCCTTAACCAACAAAAATAAAAACACCAAAATAGCTATTTTGGGCTCTGTGAGAGCCCATAAAATGGTGCAATAAGCTTTTAAAACATGGATTTTTGTATTTTTTTCTCTTCAATCCACACTAAATACACAGCCATACCAAAGAAATCATTTCAGGAAAAAAATTACATCTCATAAGCCCTCTTTTAGGAAAATACCTATTTTGCTCATATGGGCTCCTTTGAGAGCCCATAAAATCGGGAAAAGGGCTTGGAAAATTTGGACCCGCATAGTTTGCGATTACTTGACCCCTAAACAATCACTTAAAACCAAAAAATCAATTTCAGCACGAAAATCCTACGGGAGCCCTTTTTCGTACATAAGGAACCGCACTATTATGTTAATTACATATTATAATCAGTAAGCACTTATCGACTTGACACATGAAATAAACATTTCACGTGGAATTCTATTTTTAGAACAAATGTTTGTTTCAATTTCAACATGTTCATAGTGACTTGCATTTGACGCCCTTAACCGGATCATTTTGGATCTATTCACTTTGTCTCTCTCAAAAGCCGCAAATCCTTAATTGTGGATCTTTCAGTGTATGGTGTGAAATAAAGATGTCATTTAACATGATCGAGTACAATACTGAATTCATTGGATTCGTACCCTGCAGAACCAGTCTATATTTTGACTCGGCTATCGCCTCGTCAAATATAGACTGGTTCTGCAGGGTACTCATCCAATAGAATTCAGTATTGTACACGATCATGTTAAATAACCTCTTAATATGAGCCTGTTTCCAACAATTTCATTTGTGAGTGAGGACAGTTTGTATACAATGTAATACAAATATTCGCCGACCGCTGGTACATGGTTGGACGGGTAACAGTCCGTTAGATAGAAATATTTAGTCAACAACAACCAACAAAAACAACAAAAAAGGGGGAACAATTTTTTGTCAAGTAATGTTTAAATGTGTCATTTTCCTTGATTTTCACACTAGGAGAAAGAAACCTAAGTATATTTCTCTCCAATGTAAGTAATGTACCTTGCTTGTGAAAAGTACTTAACTCATGGCCTTGAAGTATATTTGTTGAAACCTAAAATCATATGATAAGCACATAATGAAGACATTGGTCGGACTGTGCCAATGCACGAGAAATTGTTGAAATGTCACGAACATATATGGAAATAACACAAGTCTTGCCTCGACGCTTCGAGAAATCGTTACCTTAAAAACGCTCGCAGCTTAACTTAAAGAAAAGGTTTCCCATGCACATTTTTAAATATATTATGGCATTCACTGAATACTGCTATTTTTCTATATTCCTTCATCGTTTCCATGAGAAAATGAATCAGTAGATAAGTAAATGAATAAAAAGATATATAAATGAAAAGCGTGCTTCTTTGGATAAATGTTATTTATTGTCCACAAAGATGTGTGTCGTGTAACTACATTTACCAGTGAAAAGTTCAATAGCCAACGTTCAAGTAATTGATGGTGTTTATTGTTACTTATTGGTGTTTATTACATTAACAATAAGTATTGGTCATTTTACGACAAGGATTTTACATTAACAGGTTTGTTTAATATTAAGTAAAAAGTGAATTATATGAAAGTAATGTTATCACTAAGCTTGAACAAAAGGACTGATCCTTTAATTTGTGTATTTTAAGCTTTTATCTGACTATTGGAATATCTTAAAGCTATATTTTATTTTCATTGATAATATGACCTACGTAGCGGGAATGAAATAATGCCCTTGAATATTTTTGATATTGCACGAGTGTTTTTGCACTAATGGAATAACTATGCAAATGAGCTAGGAACGTAAAGAAACGCTATGTATTTTCGTTGTAAAAATCGTCATTTCAACAACGGCGTTATATGTTTCGCAAAATAACTTGAACCAATGAATTTCCGAAAATTCCTCGATTTATCGCAACAATTCAGGTTACATGTATATCATAAACAGAATATCAAATTTGTGCTTAAAAATACCTAATTTATCAAACTCGTCAAAGCCTCGTTTTATCTGTTTATAGATGACTCGTTTAATAAATTCGGTATTCAATGACCACTCGTCCAATATCCTCTATTCGTATACGCCCGTCGAAAGACGGGACGTATTAATGAGCTCCCGTGGTGACCGTCGAAATAGTTTTGGTAAGGATGACTGTAAATTCCACGGTGTAATAACCGTAACTCTAAACACGCTATATAAATGTCTTTAGAGAGGTACACATATGTAAGAGGTTACCATGTATGGAAACTATCAATTTTATTGAAATGCAAATTTGAAGTAGCAAATTGTAAAATTGCAGCGTCGTTTTAATTTGAAATATTGATCTTCGCGTATTTGATCTGCGTTATTTTGTAGATAAACGCTCGTTTTCTTGAATGCAATTTCCTAGTATAGATTATTCATTACTGTCAGTTTTCTCGATGTATATGGTTCACGCGTTAAGCTATATATCCCAAGTCTATTTAAAATGCTTAGCCCGAGATGAAATGCATGCACATATAAATTCTGTCCTACTTTCAAGATATCGAAACACAAACAACACCAACCCCTGTAATACATTCGGAACATCACTCGGCCATTTCCGTAACCTGCAACAGACCTCGGATGTATGTAAGGCGGATGGGTATGTAACAAAATCTTGCATTTTGTTAGGCGGAAACATTGTAAGAAAAAATGATTTAGATTTATATCTTTTGCAGTAAATAACGGCTGAAACCTCTAAATTTTTGAGAATGACGAATCATTCTCAAAAATTTTAATTTTTTTTCAGCCGTTATTTAAGAATCTTTAGATATTTATATTAGGATACGATGTTTTCACGTCAGTGATTTAAACGAGAAGCGTTGGCGACGTTGAATGTTTTCACTCTTGTTTTCACTCAAGGGCTAACGTCATTTTAACTGACATCCTTAGAGTTTTTCCAAGGTTTTCCTGTAATTTTTAAAAATAGTTCGTCTATGTACATCCGAGGTTTATCGTGAGATTGGTCGAGTGGTGTTTCGAATGCATCCGAGGTTTATCATGAGATTGGCCGAGTGGTGTTCCGAATGCATCCGAGGTTGATCGTGAGATTGGCCGAGTGGTGTTCCGAATGCATCAGAGGTTGATCGTGAGATTGGCCGAGTGGTGTTCCGAATGCCCTGAAATAGTGAACAGCCCTGCGTTCAGGATGACAAAATAGTACAAACAGTTTTCCAATTATATCTCGCTTTGCACGTGCACTTGCATGCAAAGCAAGGAAAACTGTTTGCACTGTTTTGTCATCATAAACGCAGGGCTGGATTATAAGGAAAGCGGGTCTATAGCACCTTTTATATTTTAATAATCGCGTTTGTGCTTCGATATTTTGAAAAGAGGGCGGATTTATATTTTAAGAAAACAAACAAATTATTATATAGAAGGCTAGGCATATTTTTTTAAGGGGAAGTGATAAAATAGTGATGCATTCGTCCAGTTTGAACGAAGTCATCAGCATATATATTGCTTCCCTCACATTTCATTCATAAGCCCTCCACTCGCTCATTCACTATCATTTCAAAATCATTCCAAAATCATTCAACCAGTCATTTTCCCGACGTTTCTTACTGTATGCAGTTTTTTTCTCATTTTGAAATGACGGGCTTTTAAATTGATTTTTGATACATTTTTGTTTACATATTTGTTTTTCTTTCTTTCAGATTATACCTTGTATGGCGCATGAACTCTAAAAAGTATGTAGGCTATTCGAACAACAGAATTTCAAGGTGATAAATCCAACATCTACGACTATTTTGTCGACGTAATCGGATAAAATTATCTGCGGTAATCTGAATTCCTAAAACTTTCTTACTCTTAATAAAAGCATCATGAGGTTGACAAGGGTTATGCTTTTTTCTATCAAATAAAGTGAAAAATGTAATGAGCGACCATATACGGGACCACCAAAAGCGGTCGTGTAGTAGATTAGTCGTTTAATGAGCGTTTTATTTGCAAATGAGAAATAAGACTAACTTGACTTTGTATGTTATTGCGAATTTTCGAATAATCTTAACTTGTCAATACTCAATTGAATAGATTCTTATGAGTTTTAACAACACAGGATTCACCTTTAATAGTCTTTAGACTTAAATATGTACAATAAACTTTTTAAGATATTTTGATTTTAAGACGGGGATTTCGAAAACGACTGCCTATTAAAGTGATTGCTTAATATACGTGGAGAAAGAGAAAGGTGGGCTGTATAACAGTTAATCTAACGAAACGTCATCCCTTTTGGAAAGCCAAAGTCACTGACCCATGTAAGTTAAAAAATTACTACAAGAACGAAAGTTTTCTGCTTCTGTTGTTTGTCCGAATCTTGAATGGCCTTTCTTCGTAATTTTAAATTCGATCGCAGATAAGCATCCCTTAGTTTACCTCGTTTTAAAGTATTATTTTTATGGACATAGAGGATATTGAATGAGTGGTCATTGAATACCGAATTTATTAAACGAGTCATCTTTAAACAGATAAAATGAGGCTGCGCCGAGTTTTTATCTGTTTTAGATGACGAGTTTGATAAATTCGGTATTTTATGAACACAAATAATATTCTATTTATAATATGACCCGACTTTTGCGAAAAAAAGTGTCAAAATTCTTGAAATTCAACATTTCAATTTTCCGCGAAACTTATAACGCCGTTCAAAACTGACGTCACATTATGTACTTTATGGCGTCATTTTCGCGGTTACAAAATAGCGTTGCTATTCGCTCTGGGCTCATTTGCATTGTTATTCCACTAGTGTAATAACAGCCGTGTAATATTAAAAATATTCAACGAGGTTATTTCACTCCCGCGACGTAGGTCATATTATAAACCAAATGATTATATGCACACCAATTTAAAGGGTCTGTGTTTCAATGACGGGACACATATATTTAAACATGAAGAGATTATGAGTTTTGAGTATATGAAGCTTATTTCAGTTTAATACAAGTACCTCAATGAAAACAAAACAATAATAATTATGATATTTTTTTAATCAAGGTATAAAAAAGTTTCAGACAAAATCAAAAACCTTAATCTTGATAGTGTAAACTACATGTAACATTTTTATAATTCTGTTATCATTTAGGAGACGAAGAGAGTATTTTCTTAATTTCATTGAGGTATGAAACTGAAAACCTGATCACACTGTATAATTACGAGAGGCGGATTTATGCACAAGTGAGACAAGGTTTTTAGTTTCATATCGCCATTGAATTAAAAAAAAACACACCTCTTTTTATATCTTATAATTTGATATTATGGAGCAATAATATAAATATTTTACAAAAATGAGACATATTTTTATGGGACCACTTTGTCCGCAAGCTAACAAAATAGCTGTGATCTCAAACTTGTTTTTATTGGGGAATAAACCAATTTTAAGTCAATAGGATTGCACGAAAATTGATGTAAACCCCGTATATTAAATCATTTTCAGTTAAAACTGGACTCCGGACAGAACTTCAGGATAATAAACATGGGTCAGATATACACGAAGGAGGAAATTCAGTTCATCGTGGTTTTGACGGTTGTCATGGTGGTGGTGGTTGCCATAGCAATGGCCTTGAGTATCTATCTGTCACATAGACGAAATAAACAACTTGACAACGAACGGCTTATGCGAGCCGAAAGTGCATATACGCTGACTTCTGACATTCAGGACATTTGGTCCGTTCAAGGTCACTATAATCCCATTGTCACGTGAATGTGTTGTATATAAAAGTGTGCTTACGATATACAAAGGAAGTGCATACACGGTAACCTTTGATATAACGGATATTCCGGTTCGCCTATGTCACTATAATCCAATGTTCACGTGAAACGTTCACGTGTTAATGTTTCACAAAATGTGATTTCGATCCTAATGTAAAATACACGATGGCTTTTTACATCTTGGCTATTTGGTCCGTTCAAGGTAACTAAACCTATTACAAATGTTGCTCGAATTTTTTTTGCACTATGAAATATGACTATGATCTATACGGGAGGTGAATACAAAGTATTATTTGACATTCGGGATATTTTAGTCTGACCTAGGTCACTTTTATCCCGTTGCCACGGAAAAGTATTGTATTTTATAATGTGATTTCAGTTTCCTTTTAAACAAATGTAAATATATGCAATATTCAGTTTATTTTCTCGAAATATCACCATTGTGTTCGAAAGAGATAATTACATAACGTTTGTGTGCTTATCCTAAGACTTAAACAGAAACGTGCTCAATGCAAGGGGAAAGCAGGCGCTACTGCATAGTGGACTTAACAATAGTTGGACACATATAATCGTATACCATCTTCGCTTTCCAAATTCTTTAATTGGGCGAAATATTTTTTTAAAAAAAATGTTGCAACCGTCAATGCACGTTTTATCGTAAAAAATGCGTTGTAGAAATTAGTGTGGGAAAAAGGAGAAAAACGTTGTTTCTTATATTTCCACAATATGTTCAGTATTTTCTCTCGCATGGAATCAAAGGGGTCTAAAAGGATCTAAAATCTTTCAATTGTTCGTAGATTAATGACTAACGTATTATTACTTGTAATGTGCAGTTTCTTTAATATTCCATTATATAGTCTTGAAACCAACTGTATGCTTGCAAAAGGGAGAAAAGAACAAATCGGATTACCATGGAAACCGTTGGAGAGAAATTAACATGTTCTGTGCTACGCTAAGCAGTGTTTGTGTCATAGTGATGATTATAAATCAATACATTGTGAATTATGAGCACCGCAAAGATGTCACGAGGGTGCAGGGATTTATCACCAGCTGCTGTGGTTATTAATAAATTACATGTACTAGAGATATATACATTGTACAGTGATTAATCAGTTACAACCTGATCAACGTTGATTAATCATTATGTACTGTTAAGAATATCGTGAAATTGACAAGATGATTGAATTCAGGAATTTTTGAATGATATTCGTTGAGTGTATAGAGCGAGTTTTGAATGAAATTTGAGGGGGTGTAAAACATATCGCTTATTTTGTTCAAGATGAACAAAATAACCGATATTTATTACCTCCCTTTTATGAAATATGGGTACTTTTCTGTTTGTGTGTCTTTGTGAATAAATCAGACACTACACCACCCAATAAAATCATAGAATAATTTGATCGATTTGAATTAAATGTTCATTGTCTTAAACGATTTCGAATTTTTTATTAATGATTTCGGAGCGTTTTTGATCGATGTAAGTGAGTGTTTGAAATGGATGAATGGGGCACTGGGTGATTTACTTAAAAATGATTGATTTTGAACGAAATGAGTGTCAATTTCACCATGTTTTTAACTGTAAATAATATCAAATTGCGACCTGTTATCTTCTTTTGATGGATTCAGACTCTTTTTTAAATATCCTTACCGAGTTTACCACAAGGACTCTTTTCGTGTGATTGGTAATATCAGCAATTCGGGTATAAAGCGACCACTTACGGGACCACCCAAAAACGGTCGTTAAAGAGAATGGTCGTTTAAGACACGTTTTCTTACACGGTAGAAACATAGTTTAGTTTGAATATATATATGCTATTGCGACTTTCCCAATAATCCCAGTTGCGTAGCTGTCATGTACGCTCATACGCATGTGCGTACAAATTTGAGATCCAATTAGGACTTTGATTGATGATAATTTCCGTGCGTATAGATTAAGGTCTCAAAAAGGAAATGATTATTTGATAATTGATTATTGGTAAATTATCCTGTGTTGTGCAAGTCAATAGAATCGTCTCAATGGGACGATTCTATTGGGGTTCATAACAAAGGACTCATTTTTGATAGTTTCTGGACCTACATGTATCTACTTTTTTTTTTAAATATTTTGATTTAAAAAAGAGAATTGTGAAAACGGTCGTTTGACTTGTAGCTGAATAGACGTGGTCGCTTGAGCAAGATGTCTTATATTAGAAATGAGGTTTTATCCAGAAGAGGTGAACCAGATGTCGGGTACAGTTAGTAACGTCGTGAAATTGACATTCACTTCTACAGTTAACAACATCGTGAAATTGACACTGTGAATGATTTTGAAATGATTTTAATGATATTCAATGAGCGGAAGGAGCGAGTTTTGAGTGAAATTAAAGGGAGGAAATCCAATATGGCTAATTTTATTCCGTATGAACAAAATCAGCGATATTTATTGACCCCCTTTAATAAGATATGCATCTAAGTTCTATAAATAGCTTCATATTTCTTTCAGAAGCAATCAGACAGCCAAAAATTCAATTATTTCAGTAAATCGTCTTTTTTTCTAGCTATACCTATTTTGAACGAAGTTGTTGATCTTGTCATTTTAGTGATTTTGGGGCTTTTTTGAATGGTTTGAGTGAATAATTGGAATGAATGATTTGAGCGCTGAGTGTAGTTCAATTTCACAATGACTGCTTTGAAACCATTCTAAATCGCCCACTCAACTTATCCGCTCCATTAATTCATTCACTCACCCAAAGCACTCGAAAACGCTGCAAAATCCATTTAAAATGCTTCAAAATCATTCATAACGGTCAATACTTTATTACAAATCATTGCACAATTATATTTTGAATGTGAATTTCAAAGACCCTGATTAGCCCGAAAAGATACACAAACTGGAAATACGTTTTTAGGGGTTTTAATGAGGGGGGGGGGGGGAGGGGTATTAAATTATCGATATTTTATCCAAGTAGACGAACTTATCTGTGTAGTATTGTCTCCGATAAATATTATTCAAAACGCCCTTTTCCAACTCATTCAAAATCTTTGCGATATCACTCCAGAACTATTCACCATGTCAATTTCACGATGTTATTACTATATGGATTGATTTTGGGCTAAAAATTAAGATGATTCTTAGTTCAGGAAATATGCGAAACGTATGCCAAAACTTATCAAGACAACGAAATACAGACCTGCGTTTAGGAAAACAAAATGAGACACACTGTTTGCAAATGTATACTCGCTTTGCACGTGCACTTACGTGCAAAGCGAAATATAATTTGCAAACTCTTTCGAACGGTTTTGTTTTTCCTTGACTCGGTGCATGTAACTATTACTTTTAATAAAAAATCTATGTCAATGATGTAAAAAAAAGTTTATCTCCTAGAAATTTGTGTATATGTTCGCTAGTTAGATTGCAAAATCTCGCAACTACACATCTTCATTGAACTGTAGTGACGAGGTTGTGCAATTACACTTACATTATTTTTCTATGTCTGTAGCAATTGAACGGCAGAAAAAAGTAAGCTCGCCTATGTTAGATTTTTTCCTAAGAAAATATAATTATGTAAAGGAACAAAAGTTATTTTTTCTCTTAAAACCCAAAAAGCCGATTTAGGGAGCACTTGCTTTGAACAAAACGTGAAAACGTCACGCGAAAAGGGTAATTTATAAGGTGAAAAACATCAAGCATGATCGCACATTTTTATAAAATACTTAGGCTGACCGAGGTCGAAACTTTTTTCTTGCTTATTACACGATTTATGTAAATATCAAGACCATACAGTTAACAACATCGTGAAATTGACAATATAAATGATTTTGGAATGAATTTGAATGGAATTAAATGAGTGAAGCGAGTTTTGAGTGAATTTGATTTCATTAAACTAAAGCGTTTGGATTGAATGAATGGAGCGCTGAGCGAGTGATTTGGACTGATTTTAATTGGGATGAATGTCAATTTCACGGTACTGTTAACTGTATCTATAGAACGCATCATGAAGCCTATGCTCTTAATATTCAGTTGCACAAGCTGGCCATTACCGGGGGTTATGAAACATTTCTCATTTTCAACTAAAAATTTTCTCAAATTTCAACTTGAGATGTTATACAAATATAAGTATTTCTTTAATGCTTTTCGGTGGTTTATCAAAAAATAACGGTAGATTATCACTTGATAATCTCACCGCAAAAGCAGTGAAATTATCAAAAACTTATACCCTGCTTTGGTGCATTTCATCATATCTGACGTCATCTATGCGGGGCGAAATAAATGACGTCACAATGAACGTTGCATAGCAATCACGCGCAAAATGACGCGCTTTACGAAAATATGTCCTTGAAATGTCACATTTTGTCTCATTTCTGCATTAAAGAAATAGAATAATCGTTTGTTTTTGGTGTAAGATCGATAAATATTTCATTGAGTGAACAACAAAGGCTATATTTTCACTCATGGCTCTGCCACTCGTGAAAATATAGCTTTTGTTGTTCACTCAATGAAATATAAATACATCTTACACTGAAACAAACGATTATCCTCTATATGAACAAAAATTATGGTATTAATAAGTTATTAACTCGTTAATATTATCTGTTATGTTCATTCACTTATTTGTATTCTAAATTTGAGAAAATTCTCAGTTGAGAACAAAAAAAGTTTCATAACCTCGAATTCAGAGGTCTGTTGTACTAAACGCCTTCCGATCATTTTTTGCGTAAGTCAAAAGATAACATTTCTTCTACAACAGTAACTGAAAATGGAATTCTGCTATGCATCGTCTCATTAGGATCGTCTTCTAAAGACGATTCCAATTAGACATTGCAAGGCAGGATCTAACAATGAATGAAAATACTAGGTAAGGTTTGTGATTTTGACTTACGATTAATTCTTTCGTAAGAAGTTTAATAAAAACCGTCCCTATGTGTTTTGGTGTACGCTCATGCCACATTTAGAAAGTCAAGCACAACCCCAAGTATTATTTCTAGAGAGATTTCAGATTGTACATGTTAAGCGGGACGCGTGAGTTTGATTAAAATATCATTGGTAGGCCGCAGAAGCGGCCTACCAGTATGAATGCGTTTTGGATATGACCATGGGGGATTAGGGATACATTATTATAAAACCTGTCCATTGTTTTTATTCAAAACATAGAAAACCGTACAATGCAGCCTGGGTCAAACAACAGTTTTTCAAAAAACTGTTTTGTAATGAAAATTATTGAGTAATAAAATCAGGATTTTTGGTTATGAACTTGATTTTACAAATATTGCACATTTCATTAAAATGACTGATCACGCAGACATGTTTGACCTAGTTTTTACTCTAATTCCCCCTGTTTCGGCATTTTTTTTTTACAACAAAGTGTTTCTCACAGGAGATACACCTATGGTTACACTCCTGTCTGTTTTGGTCTTGTTAAACATATAGTAAAAATGGCATTTTTGCGGTTTAAAAAAACCCACAATACTTCATTGTGCACAATTACTTTCAAAATCCTTTTGGTACAAAAGTGTGTGATGACTTATATCAAAGCTCTGGTCTAGAGAATAAATGTTTCTACCTTAATTAATCTAATCCTGTGTGTGATATGTAGCAGTTGTCTGGCACTTAGCATAACATAATTTCAAGCCAGTTACTGTTATTCAAGCATTAAAACAATGCGACAAAAGGAGCATATCACTTTTTCTAACCAAACTATTTTGGGACAACCGAAGTAGGTCCTTTTACTTCAAATAGGTGCAGTCTTAGTACTAGTTTGAATGACAGCTATTGAATGATAACTTGAATCTTTTGCCTCGTGTCATGATTTCAGAATTGTTTGTGCTATTATTTTGAGTCTGTATTTTCTTTCTTTATGCTCATTTCTTCGGATAACTCCGCATACATCAGCATAAAGGTTGAGTAAATATATTATTCTAAAAAGAGCACCGCCTATGGGTGCAACCCTTGGCTGTGCTTGGCTGCAGGTGCTGGATAATACAAAAAGCTGAGTGGAAAAAGGGACTCTTACAAAAACCCTTTTTCAGAGTTGTCCCCCCTTGATTGTCTGGATAGCTCTTGAGATAGTGAACATACATGCTTAATTTTATTAAGATATCTTCAATAACAACAGGTCAACAACAAGAATGCCAACGCCGCTAAAATGATCTCCATAACTCAAGTTTTCTTAGAAAACGGACAAGCTAAAAAAAGCAATCACTTTACCATCATGTGTAATTCATAGTGCCTATGTTGAAATAAAGTACTCCTTAGTGTATCTAAGCCGGGTGTGCATGCTAAAGTAGGGCCATTATTGTTGTTAAAATCTTTAAAATCTAGATAGGAATTGTTTGCAAAAAAATATTTTTATAAAAAAAAAAAAAAAACATTATTCTTTGATGATAACCAAATAATTTGCGGCCTACTTTGATGCATTGCATCAAAAGTTTGTCTTGTTTTCTATTATAAATGCCGCTATTTCAATATACATCTATAATAATGTGTGACTAAAATGTAATGAGTGCATTTTATTCACGCTCAGACCACGGTTGCACCCATTCTTTCCGACTATTTGTCTCCCACTAATGGGTTGATAATCGTCGACTTTCGTGGGATAGGAGCTGGAGGCTAGGGAAGAATGCTATGGTAGTGCTGGTGTGAGAAATACCAGGAATCCATTGTCAGATGCTCAAGCCGCCGCGATATAACTGCAAGATTGTTGAAAGCGGGATAAAACCCCATTCAAACAAACAAAGCAAATCAAAATCGGACCATTCAAATCCGCACTATGATTAAGGAGGAATCAGGCTGTGTAGTCTAAGATCAGACTGCACGTCTGAGAAGGATGATCTAAGTCTACATGGTCTGCTATTTTTTGTTGTTTACAGCACAAATACAGTTCACAACATCGTGAAATTGTCAGGTTGAATGATTTTTGAATGATATAGAATGAAATTTAATGAATGCAATGAGTGAGTTTTGGGCGAAATTAAAGGAAGGTAATCCAATATCGCTTATTATGTTCAGGATGATCAAAATCAGCGGTATTTATTACACCCCTTTAAGAAAATATTCATATAAGTTCAAAAGTACCTTTCTATGTCTGAACAAACCAACCATTCGCTTACAAAACTCAATTATGTCAGTAAAATCGTTGATTTCTTCTACCGATTTTATTTTGAATGTTGTTGTTGATCTTATCATTTAAGAAATTTTGGAACGTTTTTGACTGATTTGAGCGAGTGGAATGAATGAATGAATGGAACGCGTAAACGAGTGATTTAGAGTGGTTTTGATCGGAATGACCGTCAATATGAAGATGTTATTAACTGTATGACGTGAATAGCATAATTGTTCATCTTATCGATTTAACGATGTTCGTTAATGAATTCTATTCTATTCTGTAGTCAGAGTTTCTTCAAAAGCTCAGCAGCATTTTCTTTTATAAAGTTGTGATTCGAAGACAGTTCAGTAGGAACAAAGGGTATTCCGTTGGAAGTCTGTGGAGACAATCGGCAAATTCAATCAGATACGAGTCACAGCTTCAATGGATTGAGTGTTAAAGAAAAACTTGTCTCTAAACCGAATACCCTTGGAATGATGAGAATTTGGCGGCCTTGAGAACATTTACACGTCTTAATTTATTCGCCAAATAAACGAATTTCATGAAATACACGTACAGGAATCAAGCTGTACAAAGTTTTCTATCGTCCCCATCCCTATAAGAATAACTTTTTTTCCTGGTATGCTTAACTAACTCGAAGATTGAAAATTATACCCTCCGTCCATGAAGTGGACATGGTATACTGGTATCGCAATGGCTGTGTATTTAATCACTCGTTTGTCAGTCCGTCTGTCCGTTTTGCGAGGAATTTTACTGCTTTTGGAGCTACTCTCTTTTAATGCTAACATAATGTGCATCCCCATATGGAATTGTGTAACTGCAGTTTTGAAGACCCTTCCATAAAAAGTTTATGTTATACCGCCCCTTGATCGTAAAAAAATACACTTTGTTATTATTTGTTTTTTTATTCCATTCTATTTACGGAACTATTATTGATATATTATGTGGCCAGTAATGCAAACTTGTGCATATGACATTTTCAGGATCCTACTGATATAAAATCAAAATTATCATGCAATGAAGCCTTAATTGACCTGATATCACCTGCTACATAATATAACATGATATCAGTAAGTCTAATTTCAGAAAAAAAATTGCATACCCTTAACCTGAGTTTCCTGTTTTTTTTAAGTGTTAATTATAATCAAGCGCTCAAAATGATTGCATGAAAATTGACATTTAAGGGTCTTTAAATAGCAATATTATCTGGTCTCGGCAGTGAGAAATTATCATGACTCGGCAAAGCCTGGTCATGATAAATTCTCCCAACCTCGAATAGATAACATTGGTATTTCAAGACCCTAACACACTATTGTCTATATATCGCCATCATCCTGTGGTGTCCGTGGTCTAGAGGTAGAGCGTCGGTCTCTTGACCTAAAGGTCCTGAGTTCGATTCCCGGGAGCGGCTATCGATCTTGGTTCTTTCACAGGCCCACACATTCGGCGCGAGTACTGGTGAATTTTCCAGGAAGCAGAATCGAGAGGGATTAATCTAAGTTGTAAGAACTTGTTTCCCAATCGATGTAAAATAAATAGGTTTGAACCAATCCTGTAAATTTTGCTAAATCGTACCATACGTAGCATTTACATGCACCAACGGTATTGCACACACTTGGGCGAAATTAGAATAACAATGTTACTGGTCAGAAAAAGTGTACATGTGAATTTCTTTAACCATCGCCTATACTTGACAGAAACCCTGTTCGTACAAAGTAATTGAAGCTAAACGCGTCTCAAACTGAGCTAATCGGGTCAGGTCCTATTTTATCAATGAGTTTCAAAAATTAAAATAATAATAATTAAGTACCACTTTTCTTAAACATGTAAAAAGTTATTATTTAAATATTTCCCTAAAAACTTTATCTTTAACAAGTTTAATGTAGATAATGATTTAATGTTTAATGTAACATCCTTTGACTATACTGAAAGAGCAAGGAAACGCAGCATTCAAGGCATTTTTATCATCCCTTCACCTTACACAGGTACGTGTCATCGCGTTTTCGAATATTATATAATATATGGTTGATAACGAAATAATAAAGCAACTAATCTTATTATGATAGCAGATGCCAATGAAAATTGAAGGGGGTGTTTATTTTCGAACGTTTCTTTACTCTTTCAATATATTATACCGCATATGCCGCTATCTCGTACTTTTTAGATTTAAGCGCAGTTCACCCATACTCCAGCCCTGCCTTTAGGATGACAAAACGGTGCAAACAGTTTTCCAATTATACCCCGCTTTGCACGCAAATGCACGTGCAAAGCGGGGCAAAATTGGATATCAGTTTGCACTGTTTTGTGATCCTGATCGCAAGGCTGGCCATAACACTTTTTCAAACGGGTACAATTTTCAAAGTTTGACAAAATAGTACTTTGCGTGCGTATGTTATTAAAGAAAAGTAGTAGTTTTGCTTTTAGAAATAGAAAATAATGGCTATTTATAGCTAATACAGAATTACATACAAATGCTTTTAACCTTAACATGTAATTAAAGCGTCTAGACAGCGCAGACCTATAGTTTAGATGCAACATACCGGGGTTTTATGTCGGCTTTGAGGGAAATTGCACAAAACAATAAATATCATATCCATCATCTGTTTGGATATATTCTTCAAAGAAGTTCTTTGGTGCTGAATAAAGATTTTAAACAAGACAAACGCTATATGATAAGTAAACTAAATCGAAGCGGATTTAGGCATCTTTACACAGATTTAAAATATAATTACTGTTTTCCGACAATCCAGAATTTACTATCTGTATAAGAGAGGTGCAATGGGTTCTCACCACTATTTCACCCAATTTGAATTCTGTCCGTAAAATTATCTCCCCAAATACACTAACAATTTACGATTGATCTCCAACCTACTATATCTGATTACAAGGTCGAATAAGACATCTACTCGATCATGATCTCGCACGTAAAATCGTCTCATACCAAAATTCTTCAAATTATTACTCTAGCATGCAATTACTCCCCCTTCGAGTCGATTCCTTTAGAACGTTCTAGATTGAACTGTTCTGTATGATGGATCACATATATAAAAAGTTTGTATAGAACTATATGTTTCGGGAAATAATTGGAGTAAAGGTCGCAGACGACTAATCTATCAATGATAAACGACTGGAGTATGACAATGTCCTAATTTCCGTTAATTTCCTGGAAATCTAACGGACTTTGGCAGATAATTCTATACGCAGACACATATCCAAAAATTCTATCACAGTATACTTTTAGAGCCCCTTGTATTATATATACACGTATCAGATTTATTTTTTTTTATTTTTTTTTTTTTTTTTTTTTTAAATCTGAGAAGTCTTTTTTTTTATCTTATAACTATACAAATATCTGTGTGATAACATCCCGTATGATATTTCTTATAATATCACATAGTTATTTTTAGAACAATGATATTATGCGGTTATTTTTAGAAACTTGCATTTCAGTTAGAAACATCGACGAAAACAAGACAAATAGAGGTTATAAGATAAATATAATACGTACTTAGTGTATTGTATGAAAAAATATCTATCTCAGTTGTGAGAATTGATAATTGTCTCGGCAGAGCCTCGACAATGATCAATTCTCCCTACCTCGTTAGATATTTTTTGTTCATACAATACACTAAGTACGTATTGTATATTTCTTTTTGATTCTCTGTGTTATAGAAAGGTATTATTGGCATATAAATATCTCGGCTGACCAAGTATTGATAGAAGCGTCTGGAGTCAAAGGGCCAACTTATTTCTCGCCCGCTTTCGGGTCGGGTGTAGACTGGTCTCACTGTCGAATATCAGAATAGCCTGTTCTAGGCTATTCTGATAGTCGATATGTAGACCAGTCTAGAGCTGGTAGTCCGCTTTGTGAGAGATACTCTGATATTGCGGGCAACAGTACCCGCCCGGGGCGAGAAATAAGTTGGCCCAAAGTCACAGACAAGTAATTTATCAATGATAAACAACTAGTGTATGACAATGCTCTAATTTTCGTTAATTACCGGGATATCTAACGGACATTGGCAGATATTCCTGGATCGAGACGTGAAATATCCCAGACTTATATGTCAAAATATTTGAAAATGCCACCGTTATTTTATCTTTCATCTTTTTTGTGTGTGTTTAACCTTTTTCACCCTATTAGTTTCTTTACTTATGATGAAGCCTCAATCATTGACGTGAAAATTATGTAATACGAAAAACCAGAAAGGAATAGAAAAGAAAAACGAAATTATTCCCACCCCCTTTAAACTATTTCAAATTTATAGAGTGAGAAGAAAACTACAAAAAGTGGAAATAGTGTGAAACGAGACGAGTATACGTAACGCAAAATATTGTAGGAAATGAAAAATCGCTTGTTATAAGCAATTTCTTCTTTTTCCATTTATATTTTCTTAATGATAAAATCAAAGGAATGCAAAGTCTTGAGTCCGTAATGGAAAGTGCAGGGAATAAAAACGATCGCAAAAAGACATTTAGCAACTTCTGTCGTTACGATTCTATATGGTTTAGCGAACCCTGCTGTATATCTAATCTCTTCATAATATGATAAATATATTTTCAGGAATAAGCTCTAAAGCGAATAATTTAAATATAAAGGTCAAATTACGAGGAATGCCTGTTAAATACACTTCAAAAAAGTTCTTTGACACTGATTAAACATACGATTTTTTGAATTCACGTAAAAACTTCGATAAATTTTGAATGATTTTGAACAGTAATTGTAATTTAAGAAAAACAAAGGTATTTGTGATGAATTACGCAACAGCGTTTACGGATAGGGACGTCAGCGTCAAAGTACGCAACATATGGCTTTCTCATTCAGCACGTGCAGTTCCAGATTTACTTGACAGTCCTGATAGCTCTCCATTATGTTCCGGGTGAAATGCCACTACTTGAATGCCATTGAAATTGAACGTATATGCACACGACTGTCATGAAAACATGTCGAGCGAACGGAGGAACAACGTCATAAAGTTACTGGTCGCAATAAGGCAGGCTCTGTCAGACAAGCCGTTGCTAATCAGTTCGTTGTCTCCGGGCAGAGTATCTTGTACCTCTGGCACCACTATAACATGACTCATAGCGTTATGTATAGAGTAGGGATTTTTCACTCTAACTGCTACTTCAACGACGATTTAGCTCCCCTGTCTAGGCAGGATCTCTGTTCAGAAAGTGTGGAACCAGATACGAGATGTCGAGTTTGCCACTTTAAGACACTTGCTATGTAACGTCCTAAATCAACGCCTCTGTATACCGTATAATTCTATGTGAACCTAGCCTTACAAATCGTATGTCAAAAAAGTAATTCTGTTTAAATACAGTAGAAAGGTGCATTGACTTCACCTTCTTTGATTGACCTCACAGACACATATAGATATTTTTGTCGGAGTTAAAAATCTGCATATTAATCAAAATCAAAGAACTTTTTGAAGAGTATATATATTCTTCTAAATAGGTTCTTTGACACCCATTCAAGCACGGTTTTCTCAAAAGAGTGCATCAAATTATGTGATTGTTTATTTATATAAGATAAAGAAGAATATCTGAAGTTGTGGAGTGTCTTATTCTTCTTCCATATACCCTAACCTCCTCCGATATGAAGTTTCTGCTGGTTTCATGGTGCGACTTTTCTCGTCATTCCACGACGCATGTTGTCTATGTTACGTCGTGGAATGACGAGAAAAGTCGCACAATGAAACCAGCAGAAACTTCATATCGAAGGAGGTTAGGGAAGAAGAATAAGACACTCCACAACTTCAGAGCCAGGATACATAATCAGAGCCAATCCACATAATCGGAACAAAACTATTTTCTTTGATTTATCTCATATTGTAGGCAAGTATATTGAGGTAGAATGGTATGGTTGTTTTGTGAAACTCGTGCATCCTGAAATAATAGTATAGGTTATTAATCTTGTTCAAAATATTGCATTTTGGAGGTAAAACCACGTATTTTGATCTTCCTGGCTAAAGATTGCTCTGAGAAGAAATCATTTTTAACAAAAACCAACGAGCGTTTTTACAGTTCTTGAGTACGTTAACGTGGCAAAATGTATAACTGGTCGAATAGCATTCGACTTTTTAATGATTAATGAATAAAATCCGATATAAATGAGGAAGTTTCGACACCTATCCCATTTTTCAGTCCAAAAATGAAATGTTTACATCTACATAATCGGAGACGCACGTGGAGCGGAAATTGACATTTTTGATCTTCTTTTTTAGAAGATGAGAGTAAGTCTAATAAAGCTTGTGAAAGCATTAAATTCAATTTAGAGCACAATTATTGTGCTTTCCTGGCACAAAACGATCTTTAAGCCAATGTCAATCAATTCTTTTACTACCAAGCAATTGAAGAAAGTTTAAAACATCAAACGTTAATATTTCTGAATAGGCGTGAATATATCTCATTGAAATAGTTTCATATCACGTGAGTACTCCATAGTTTTCTTCGTGGCCTGTCAATTATCGACAAACAGTTTCCTTCCGCATCCGTCAGTTTATGGTAAATTAAACATCTATACATCATTTTTCTCTTGCAGACACATTACAATATAACATCCTGCCGATGTTTTATTTTAATTGAAACCTGCGAATTTCTGGGGATTTCTGTCCATTTGTTTTGTTATACCCATGTAAACACCATCCTTTTTAAACGGATAAATCAACCTGTATTGTATATCTCATTCTCAACACTATATTGTAATGCAAGCTTCGCGAGGAATGGACAAGTTTGAACTGATCGTCTGTTCCGGGTACTTGTACATTCGGTACATCTGTCGGAAATTTCCTTAAACTGTAAAGTTCCTCGGACTAAGTGAAGTAATTTTCGATCACATTTTAGGTAATTCGACCTTAAGGTGGTACTAAGATCGCTAGGCTTGAAGAAAAGCTAAATTTCTTTAATGTGTTCCAATCGCCCATGGAGATCATTTTTGCATATCATAGTTTGATGACAAATCGCAGTAAAACACTGTCTTTTGTTACTCAAGTATAATATGTGCTTAATCTTTTTCCTTGATTTTGTTTATCCAAACGCCATTTGAGCTGGATAATTTGTGCTTTTGACGTCACAAAATCCACGAGCGAATCGCCGCGCATTCATGCCCGTGCCCCGATGTTATTTCCTAGACTTGATGAGGACCCGATTAGTACATGCATGGCGACGTAAAACGCGCCAATCCTGCCATGTCGCTTGTAGATACACTATTAGTTTTCTGTGTGGAATCTACACTTGCACAGGAGACAATTTGAAATTCTCAAAAGTATTTTAGCCAAGCCACGTTAGTTATTTGTCAGTATCATAGCGCGGTTTTATTTACCCTAATCTGACCCCTGCTATCTAGTTGAATAAAAAATTGATTATTCCTACTCGGCTTTGCACGTGCTTTCTTAGGGTGGAAAAACAAACGGTACTGAATGTAATATATATTTTGGTAATTGATAACATATGTCAGTAATTGTTATTTATGCATTTTTTCAACAGATGTCAAATTCGGGTCAAATAAATCAAAGTATATCGAAACATGGCCATGTTACTTAACGGTCTTTAATAAGGAAAAGAAATGCCCCTTTTTCATCGGGTTGTTTTGACGATAGGATACTCGGTAAAGTATTTTTCCTTGTCTATTAAAAAGTGGGAATATACATTTTTTTTGAAATTTGAATATATTCAAATTGCTAATGGAGTGGGCTTGAAAACCTCTTATATCAGTATTGCAGTCCCATTATCAATGTAGATCTATATCTACAGTAACTGTCGATTTCAAGATGACCTTTCCTTGGGGCAACAGACTACATACATGTAATTACGAACTACACCATGGAATTTCTGAATACTGTTCGCTGTTGTCTATATATTTTTTGGTGAAATGGAGCTTTAAGACAAAATACAAAAAATAGCATGCGATCAAGATAACGAAGTAAAAGCGAGCGACATAGCTTCGAAACATGCGTTGGATACGCTTCATTTGGTACAGTGAGTAATAACGTGAAATTGGCATTTACCTCGCTCAACGTCATTCTATATCTCTCACTCAGACTTTCACTCATTTATTCCAAACACTCACCCTAACCACTCAAAAATGCTGCAAAAGTTTCAAAAACATCTCAAAGCCGTTGAAATTTATTCGTTCTTATCGATCGAATCTTTTTACGATCTAAATGGCTGGTGTGGGTTTTAAGTGCTAAGTGATCAGTGAAAACACTCAAACACATAAGTACGTCGTATATTTCTGATAAAGGGACGTAAAAGATATCGATTATTTCGTCCGATTGGACGAAATTAGCGAAATCGATTTATCCCCCGTAAATTTCGTTCAAAACTCGCTTCTCCCACTAATTCCATTTCATTTAAGAATTATTCCTTAATCATTGACGTTGTCAATTTCACGATGATGTTAACTGTAATGCAATATACCATTTCTTGGGCAATCACACGTGTTTCGCTATCATAGACTCTTCCTCAGGTCAAACGTAGCATGTGGATGAAGTTTCATGATTTTAGGTCACGGAGTCCGGAAACGAAAAAGACTACGCACGGTCGGACCGACAGAAAGACAGACATGGTGAAACCAATATAACCCCCCCCCCCCTCTACTTCGTAGTTGGAGGGGTATATTGAATGAATTGTTGTATTTTTAAGGATGGGGGAGAAGACTCTATGAAAATAATTTTCTACCCCTGCCTCTTTCCTCAGACATTTGTTCCAAGTCATTGTGATAAAAGTCAATTGTTTCCCACCAACCGACGAATTAGTACAGTTAAATACATCTTGAAATTGAATTTTTTTCCGATCAAAACCATTTTTAAACGCTCACACAGCGCTCCATTCATTCATTCCAAACACTCACTCAAACCAATCAAAAACGCTCGAAAAATCACTTAAAAAATAAGATCAATAACTTCATTAAAAAATATGGCTAGAGAAAAAGCGCGAATTCACTGAATTAAATGAAATTATCAGCGTCTGATTGGTACTTGAAGAAACGGGAAGCTATTTTTTAGAATTTGCATACTACATATGTATACTTATTAAAGGGAGGCAATAAATATCGCTAATTTTGTTCAGGATTAATTTCACTAAAAACTCACTCATTTAATTTCATTCAAAAAATCATTCAAAATTCCTCACCTTGTCAATTTCACGACGTTGTTAACTATACATATAGTTTGTCTCGGTTGGATGAACATCAAGGGGTTCGAATGCCATGGTATTTATGCACTAGTGTGGAAGACTACAGTAAACCTGCCCTGCGCTCAGGATGACAAAAACGGTGCAAACAGTTCGCCAATTATACCCTGCTTTTCGTACAAAGCTAGGTATCATTGGCAAACCGTTTGCAGGGAGGCTATTTTTTTTTTAGAATTTGCATACTATGCATACTTATTAAAGGGAGGCAATAAATATCGCTAATTTTGTTCAGGATTAATTTCACTAAAATTCACTCATTTAGTTCCATTCAAAAAACCATTCCAAAATCCCTCACAATGTCAATTTCACGACGTTGTTAACTATAAATGTAGTTTGTCTCGGTTTGATGAACATCAAGGGGTTGGAATGCCATGTTATTTATGCACTAGTGTGGAAGACTACAACAAGACAAAATTTTGATGCAATGCATCAAAGTAGGCAGCAAATTATTTGGTTATCATCAATGAATAATGTATTTTTCTTATAATTTTTTTTTTTTTGCAAACAATACCTATCTAGATTTTAAAGATTTTAACAACTCTAATGGCCCTACTTTAGCATGCACACCCGGCTTAAATACACTAAAGAGCGCTTTATTTCAACATAGGCACAATGAATTACACATGATGGTAAAGTGATTGCCTTTTTTAGCTTGTCTATTTTCTAAGAAAACTTGAGGTATGGTGATCATTTTAGCGGCGTTGGCATTGTTGTTGTTGACCTGTTGTTATTGAAGATATCTTCATAAAATTTAGCATGTATGTTCATTATCTCAAGAGCTTTCCAGTCAATCAGGGGGACAACTCTGAAAAAGGGTTTTTGTAAGAGTCCCTTTTCCACTTAGCTTTTTGTATAATCCAGCACCTGCAGCCAAGCACAGCCAAGGGTGGCACCCATAGGCGGTGCTCTTGTTAGAATCATATTTTCACCAAACCTTATGTATGCGGAGTTATCCGAAGAAATGAGCATAAAGAAAGAAAATACAGACTCAAAATAATAGCACAAACAATTCTGAAATCAGAACACGAGGCAAAATATTCAAGTTATCATTCAATAGCTGTCATTCAAACTAGTACTAAGACTGCACCTAATGGAAGTAAAAGGACCTACTTCGGTTGTCCCAAAATAGTTTGGTTAGAAAAATTGATATGCTCCCTTTGTCGCATTGTTTTAATGCTTGAATAACAGTAACTGGCTTGAAATTATGTTATGCTAAGTGCCAGACAACTGCTACATATCACACACAGGATTAGATTAATTAAGGTAGAACCATTTATTCTCTAGACCAGATTTTTGATATAAGTCATTACACACTTTTGTACCAAAAGGATTTCGAGTGTAATTGTGCACAATGAAGTATTTTGTTTTTTGTTTTTTGTAAACGCAAAAATGCCATTTTTACTATATGTTTAACAAGACCAAAACAGACAGGAGTGTAACCATAGATGTATCTCCTGTGAGAATCACTTTGATGTAAAAAAAAATGCAGGAAACAGGGGGAAGGAAATTAAAAACTAGGTCAAACATGTCTGAGTGATCAGTCATTTTAATGAAATGTGCAATATTTGTAAAATCAAGTTCATACCCTAAAACCCTGATTTTATTGCACAATAATTTTCATTACAAAACAGTTTTTGAAAAACTGTTGTTTGATCCAGGCTGCATTATACAGTTTTCTATGTTTTGAATAAAAACATTGGACAAGTTTTATAATAATGTATCCCTTATCCCCCATGGTCATATTCAAAACGCATTCATACTTCTGCGGCCTACCAATAAACCTGCTCTGCGTTCAGGATGACAAAAACGGTGCAAAAACAGTTTGCCAATTATACCCTTCTTTGCACGTACACTTACGTGCAAAGCGGGGTATCATTGGAAAACTGTTTGCACCGTTTTGACATCCTGAACGCAGGGCAGGGAAAGATGGACATGGGACATGTGACTGTGATATAACTGTAACATTTCTGAAAGTGTCGTAGGCCTACAAACAAAAAGAAAACATTTATGGATATAACGAACTCAGTTATCATTCAGGATGCAACGATATAAGATATTTCAAACTGTGTGAAAGTGATGGCTGCTGAATTTCCTATTATGAAATTCTTCTGCAGTAGAAGATAACGTATTTCTTTAATGCTTTTCGGTTGTTTATCGAGAAATAACGGTAGATTATCACTTGATAATCTCACCGCAAGAGCAGTGAAATTATCAAAATTTTATACCCTGCTTTTGTGCATTTCACCCTATCTGACGTCATCTATGCGGGGCGAAATAAGTGAGTTCACAATGAACGTTGCATAGCAATAACGTGCAAAATGACGCGCTAAACGAAAAAATGTCCTAGAAATTCCACATTTTGTATCATTTTTGCATTAAAGAAATAGAATAATCGTTTGTTTTTCGATATTTCATTTCGTGAACAACAAAAGCTATATTTTCGTGAAAATATAGCTTTTGTTGTTCACCCAATAAAATATTAATCGATCTTACACTGAAACAAACGATTATCCTCTATATATGTTCTACCGGATAAAGTAAGAATTTTTACAATGCCCGACTTAGTGAGAATTCCTTCTTTGCGCAGGCTAATTCCGGCATTGTAAGCCAATTTCGGAATTGTACCGATTCTTAATTTCTCAGAATATATATACTTCAATAAAAAAACAACACTTTGGAATGAGCCAGGCCGAAAAGTCAGAAAAGAAAGAAGATGAAATGAACCCGACAAGGGAAGTGATCGACGAACGATATTTATTCAATTTCCGCCGATTTCACGTCTCCATGCCTGTAAGAGAATGATACAAGTCAAACCCTAGACAACATTCTTTCTGGAAGGTTATTGCTCTTTTCTCCAAACTTCGACCTTTTAGGTGTGCTTTATATGTATACACAAAGAAAAAAGTATTGCAAAATACGATTTTTACCGAAGTTGTTTTGAACAAAAATGAACTGTGGTACTTTGGTGCAATTTATTCACAAGAAAACACTCCCAGTTGGTCTTATAATTGGTAATAAAATGAAAACAAGACTCATTTTTTTCAATTCTGCTATTTCATGCATTTTATGGCCATTATAAATAAGAACATTTTTTGTCAATTAATCGTGCTCGAGTAACTATGGTTGCATCGAATGTGCTAGATGAATGTACAAGCGACGAAAATCACGGCATCCGCTTTTCTTTTGATACACTGAATCAGACGGAGGATATGCACATAGCTAAATGTTATTAAGCAAGCCTTAGCGAGATTAATATTTTTTTATTTTCAAGACGAGGTCAGCTCGTCTTAAATAAATTCGAGTAACAGATTCATTTCCTCACATTTACAAAATTCTATAGAAACCAATTTTTAAAACGCTCTAATGACAAAAGTATCGCGTAAACGTGCATTAGATGACATCATGATGACGTCATTTAGAATGTGATCTTACATAATGTGTATAACAAGGATACACTATAGAAGACAATGGAAGCTATATGAGAAATATCATCGTAATTCGTTATAAACATTGTCCCGATTAAACTCGCATTAACGTTACTAGATTCATATCTCTACTCCGTACTACTACGTCATGTAGCCAGAATATCAAAAACAGTGTTTATGATGGTACATGTGTATTGCTCAATATCGGCACAGCTAAGAACATAGTGAATTTGACAAGTTGAAGCATTTTGAAATGTTTTGAATGAAATTGAAGAAGTGTGTTGAATGTTTTTTCAAGGGACGTAATTTCGCCCACTTGGACGAAATGGGCGAGCATTTTTACACCCCTTCAATAAATTTACATATTTATCCGTGTATTTGGTGTCTTCACGACCAAATCAGACGCTTGAGAATCAACACAAGCCAATAAAATCGTGCAAAAACACGATCCATTTGAATGAAATATTGATCGATTTGAACGATTTTGAAGTCTTCTTTGGTGATCGGAGTTTGTGGCTTGAATGCATTGATATGAAAGCTGATTCGACGATTAAGAATGGTTTTGATCGAGGTGAATTTCAATTTCACAATGAATGCATTTTTATTTAAGAAGTGATTTTAACATAAAATACACCACTTTTGTCTCAATTTTTTTAGCCGTTACCTCACATTTTGCTGCCAGAATAGCCTACTCCTTTAAAGGACCAACAAACTTTTGCATTCAGAAATGTAGTATTGAAAATGGAAAAGTTCGTAAATTACGAACTTTGCCATTTCCAATGCTAATTTCTTCTGTATTCTCCTGCTTCTAAATAAGTTCTATTTTTGAGAATAGTTATACTATATTTGTATGAGTGAAAATGGTATAAACAATGAATTTAATTGGTTCTGTAAATAAGTAAATTTTCATACATCAAAAAGTGAGTAACAAGATCAGAAAAGTTAGACAAAAGGAGTGCATTTCATGATTAAAATACTACTAAGATAAAATCGTATAATTGTTACTACATTTAATAACATTATGAAATTGACAAGGTGAGTGATTTGAATCGATTTTGGAATGAAGCTGAATGAGTGTATGGAGAAGGCTTTGAGTGAATTTCAAGGGAGATAATTTAATATCGCAAATTTTGCTCAAGTTGAACAAAAATAGCAATTTTTATTACCTCCCTTTAATGAAATATGCAGACAAGCTCTAAAAATTATCTTTCTATTTCTTCAAGACGATTAAAATTTTAATTGTGTAAGAGAAATCGCATTTTTTCTAGCTAAATTTTATTTTGAATGGAGCTGTTGATCTCATCATTTATAGTTATTTTAGAGCGCTTTTGAACGGTCACAGTGAATGAACGGAACGAATGATTTGAGCGCTGAGTGAGTGATTTAGAATGGATTGAATTGAAATGAATGTCATTTCCACGACGTAATTAACTTTATCGGTGTTATGGCTCAAGATCACAATACATTTTGTATATATTCGAAAAGCCAGTATTATATCGCTTATGAGTCAATAGTTTTCGATTCTACATAAATGTTTTGCCAAAATTAGTTTTATCCTACTATCTATATATATATATATATATATATAAAAAAAAGAATTTCAAATCTTCCTTTACGAAATGATCTTCCCTTTAGATAACAGCATTTGCTTAAAAATAGTGAACCTCTGCGAAATTATATCTGCACTTTTGTGAGCTTTCTTGACAAATACTAATAAGACGAACTTTTAAACAATGTAAATTTCCCTGGGGTGAAGTAAATAATCCTACGGTTTGTATTGAAATGAAATCTAGATTCAAATGTGTCTGCTCTCTTTGCAGAATTTACAAATGAAGCTAATCTGTAAAAAAAAATCCACGTATAGTTGGAAAAGTTGAAGTGAGTAATCAAAAATCAATGTTTGCTTATACAGTCTATATCCCATACCCGGAATAAATATGTTTGTGCAACAGCATTTTTTCTTCAGAACTTTGTCTTCGGCAGATGATCTTGATCTGCATCTGCATACTGGTAACATAATCGTGAAATTGAGATTCATCTCGCTCAAAAATTTCTTTCAAAGAATCAACAACATCAATCAAAATAAAAAAAAGCTAGAAAAAATGCAATTTCACTGACATTATTCAAATTGTAAGCATCTGATAGGTTCTTGGAGAAATAGGGAGCTATCTATAGAACGTGCATGTATATTTTATTAAAAGGAGGTAATAAATATCGCTAATTTTGTTCATCCTGAACAAAATTTGCGATATTGGATTACCTTGCATTAAATTCACCCACCTCGCTCCACACACTCATTCAGTTTCATTTCTAAATCATTATAAAATCATTCATCTTGTCCATTTCACGATGTTGTTAACTGCAAAAGATATAATGTCATGTCAAGCATGAGGATTGTGTCCTGAAATGGTTGGTGGAATTGTCTAATATTAAGCGATTTTTGTTTAGTTTTTGCAGACAGACCGACCGACTTACTGATCGACAGACAGACCGATAATGATAAAACCTTAATAGGGCTGTCACACCTTAATGTTTTAGCCAGCGTGTGCGGAACGTGTTGGATTTGGACACGCTGCGAACACGTCGGGTACGCTATGGACACGTTCCGCACACGCTATCGGTACGCTGTAACACGTTGGCACACGTTGCGATACGCTGAGTATCTCATAAAATTTTGTGCATGCTTAAAATTTCTCAGCGTGTGCCGAACGTGTTGGAACACGCTCCGCACACGTTCCGCACACGTTCCGAACACGCTCAGCACGCTAGAGACACGATAGGAGCTCGTTCACTTACGCTACGGACACGCTAGAAACACGTTCGCAAAAAGTTTAACGTGCTTCGAGCGTGTCTCCAGCGTACTGGGAACGTGTGCATAGCGTGTCTTCAGCGTACTGATCGTGTGTCTAGCGCGTTGCCAGCGAGTTCACATCGTGTTTCTGGCGTATGACAGCGTTTCAGTTTTCAATGAAAATATAAAAGTTCCGCTGCATGTTTGTCTTGAACTTCTACCATCACCTTCTCGTAAATACATAAATTTGTGCATGTACGTGTGTATGACCCTTTTGACATGTTCATATCTGCATGTTTCCTCATGACCAGTCTAAGAATGACATGAAAACTCGATTTTAAGAAGCATTCTCTATATTTGACGATGAACGATTTCGTTCTAGTCATATAAATAAAACTTATGTTATGTTATGTTATATTATAAGCTGTTTGTCTTTTCTTCCATATACATCCTTTACGAAATTTCTTAATTCCTTAGATTGTCGAGGTGGAGAATTAGCCTAAATGTGTATTAAACATTGCGTTTATAGCTTTACAAGTGCGTCTGCTCTTTGGTTAGAATTACAATACGTTTGCGAAAATACAAACATTCATTCGTTTCATTTGATCATTATCAAAATACCAAAAAGACAAGTATATCGTTGTACCTAGTGGACATAATACAAGACGTGTTTTACTCTATTCTGCTCTGTTCAGAATATTTGATTCTATTATATGTAATACAAGTTTGATATTTGGTACACCTTTTCCCCCTTAATATAGGACTAGCTATTCAAGATTAAGAGAGGTTGTAGAAAGTCATCCTACATGGTAGAGCATATGGAGGAAGAAAGGATACATTATGACAAGTAGTTCCTTACCCTTTCGCAATATTTTTCGAGTGAAAAGTACTAGAAGCTTTAATCAGCCTGTAATCTTATCAGTTTGTTATATGCATGTTTTCATATGAAACAGGTGCCAGTGTATTTTTCTTTCCGTCTTTTCCTATTTTTCTTTTACATGAACCAACATACTTTGAATTTGAATATGTGTAGTGGCCGGTGGCCTGTTCATATATCAAAAGTATGAATTTAAAGTGGTAATTTCTTGCAGAATTTATATTTACATCCAAAACACGCTGCGAATGCGTTATAACACGCTAGAAGCGCGTTACAAACACGCTAAGCACGTTCTGAGGACGTTACGAGAACGTTGGACGCACGCTCAAGAACGTTGGTATACGCTGACATACGCTATCAACACGTTCTGGACACGTTTCTCACGCGTTACTCACACGTTCAAACTCGCTATGAACACGCTACAAGCACGTCGTGAATTGACAAAAAGAAAATGTAGGTCAGCGTTTGCCGACGTTTTGCGGACTTAGTCGTTTTCTCAAACGCGTTAGGCACACGCTGGCTAAAACGTTGAGGTGTGACAGGGCCATAAGTCCCGCATAATATTTACAGATAATAACATCCTGAATATGACAAGGTAAATGATTTTGGTATAGAGTAATGAAATTCTATCAAAACGTAGGGCGGGTTTGAATGACAATAAGGGGGGAGGGTAATAGTTATATATTACGTGTATAATAGTCATCTATTATTTAAATCTTTACCTCCCTTTACTAAAGCCTACGTAGTTTATCATGAGTAAAGTCTACGTATTTCTATTTTTATATATTTTCAGGAATCAATCTCTTGAAAATCCATATTAGTTATTAAAATCCTGAATGTGTTGATCGAACAGAATTTCGGATCCTTTTGAACGAATTCGAATTGATTTAATCGAAATCGGAGCATTTTTGGTTCAAATGAGCGTTGAGTGAGCGATTTAGAACTGTTTTCATTGAGGTGAATGACAATTTCACTATTATACTACATGTGGCTGTAAAAGTTACAAACTGAAATGATTCTGTTAGAGACACGGTCCATAATTGGATGCAGAATATCGATAAAATGTTCATTTTCTCCGAATTCCCATGGCAATACTCTTTTATTCATGATGTGGAATGAGTTCCCAATATTGTCAATGAAAACTGTAGTTCTTATTAGTGATTGATTGAGTGATTTTGTTGGGTTTGAAGTCCTTTAAAACACTGTTTTTGTGCTACGAAGAATTAACTATGGATTCCTTACAGTTCGATGATTTTGAAACCATTTTTCTTTTATAAATTTGTTCTTCAAGCGACAAGATTCTAGTAGGCTAAATTTCTCGGTTCTTTGAATTTATCTTCAATGCTTTCAAGTGGATCAAAGAAAAATTATGATAGATAATCATTTGATTAACTCATCGCCAAACCGGTGAAATGACAAAACAAATATACGTGTACCCTGCTTTCTTTTAATTCACCTTTTTGACGTCTTCTCAGCTGAGCCAAATAAACAACATGACGTTGCACAATAATCACAATGACGCGCTTTTAGAAAATCCGTCCCAAAATAATGACATTTTGTCACATTTTTGCAATAAAGAAAGAAGAAGAAGAATCGTTGGTTTTTCGAGTAAGATGGATTTAACTTGAGTGGACCACAACGGCTATATTTTCTCTCTTGATTGTTCACTCAGGGAAACATACATGTAAATCGATGCTACACTGAAACAACTTTAGTACTCGTTGTTGATGTCAAAAATGATTTTACTCTGTCACGTACATTAACTGTTGGGAAACTGTAACATTCATGTCCGTGAATACAAACAGTCATTTTTGATATGAACTTGCAAACATTGACAAAAGATCATGATATGTCGAAGACATGAAATTATGCCATGACCTACGTCTCGGAAGTGAAATATTTATTTCTTTTATTTTTCATATATTTTTATTGCACGGGTGTTATTACACTAGTGGCATAACTCTGCATATGAGCTACGAACGTATAGCAACATTACATTTTCGTCCTGAAAATGACGTCATTATGCAGATGACGACGCCAAATCGCAAACTGCGTTATATGTTTCGCGCAATAACTCGAATCCTTAAATTTCTACAATTTCTTGATTTATTGCAAATATTCAAGTCATATTATAAATAGAATATCAAATTTGTAATAATAAAATACCAAGTTTTTTCAACTCGTCTTCTAAAACAGCCCTGTGTTCAGAATGTAAAAACGTTTCGCGAGCGCTTTAAGATGATACCCCGCTTTGCACGTGCACATACGTGCAAAGCGGGGTATCATTCTGAAAGCGCTTCTCTAACATTTTCATCCTGAACGGAGGGCAGATAAAAACTCGGCAAAGTCTCCTTTTAACTGTTTATACATGAATCGATTAATAATTTCGGTATTCAACGACCACCCATTCAATATCCCCTAATAATATTTTTTAGAAGTGAGTTTCGAATGGAATTAAGGGGAAGTGATTCAATACCGCTACTTTTTATCAAGATAAAGAAATTAGCGACATATATTACCTCCCTTTAAAAAAGTATGCATACAAGATCCATAAATAGCTTTTTATGTTTCCGAACCATTCAGACGTTGCCAAAATATTTGATATTATTGAAATCAGGTGTTTTTTTTAAAATCCCCTTATGATATTTTTAGAACTGATGGATTTAGGTAGAACAAATTATTCTTATCACCCGTGTTTATGCTATTTGTGCATTGAACCCGTTCTGTGTGTGTGATAATTGGAACAAAGACTTATCCCACCCCTATAACAACTGTAAAGATAATTTCATGTGTGACCCGTCACGCGAAAATTGACCATCTGGGTAAATATTATTTAACAGGGTTTCCAGATGGAGTATTGTGTACATTTTTTTAAATGATTGGTATCTGAAATTGCCATTCTGGCAAGGTTCGGATAAGTCTTCATCATTTAGTTGGTATAACTCTGATTGTTCGTTATGACTTAAAAAACGCAGTTACGCCCCTTTCGTTATTTGATTTAAGCGTTAAGATGGCAATAAGGATTTATACGCATTTATTTATTATAATACCATCATCATCATCATCATCATCATCAACAGCATCAACATCAACAACAACAACCACAGCAGCAACAACAACAACAACAACATTTTCCATATTTCATGGGTCCTTTTTGTCAATCAGGTTCTCATGTAATCCGATGAAGAAATACGTACCTCTGTTATTTTCGACCATTCAGGTGAACATTTTCGATGATAGGTGATTCTAACGTCTTAGATTTTTTTATACTAGGGATTAAGGGTAACTCTAATTAATGACTCGGGGAGTTTAGAGGATTGATACTGGGAACTCGGATATTTCATAAACTTGAATTGCTGATTAAGTTGAAAAAAGTGTAGATGACGATGTATTGAATATTTGAAGTATTTTTAAACGTACTTTGGGTAAGAATAGTTATACCTTTTCTATCACTTACAACAAAATTAAGAGATAATTCTGGACAAATCCTGTTTTGGGGTGAATTAAGTAATGTTTATTTGCAATAGCTGCATTCAAATGAAATGAGTGGCTAGGTTTTGGCAAAATTATATCGAAAATACAGCTTTAAACTTTTTGGCTTTGGCTTTGGCGCCGACTAATTTTCCGTTGTACATGTACATTAAAAATAGATATGGTGGATATGGTAGAGTAGAATCTCTATTGCTTTACATGCATGCATCTTTTGAAATGTATAAGATTGTCTTTCTATTAAATAATATGAAACATTGTAATTATAAGACGGAAATAATAATAATAATTAATCAATTTCTTATAATTACTTTCGTTACCCGCGCGCCTCATTGTATTGAAATTACATTTGATTACTATGACGTCGCGCACGGTAATGCTAAACATTTGAAATTGCGCGTCTCCCGTTAAGTTCCATCTGCCATTTTTTTCCAAACCTGATGGTCAATTTCCATGTTCTTCATACCAAATGAACCACAAGAAAACACACTTTTGAAATATATTTGTTGGGTGAATTCAGGAAAATCGAATTCCTGTTTAATTAAATTTCTTTGTCACAAAAACTCTTTAATTACGTCAGTAAAACGTAACAATTTATGTGTGGTTAGATTTCTTTTAAACCCCTAACATGCGTTTAGTAGTTCATGAAAAATGTTGAAAAAATTAAGATTTGCACGAGAAGTGACATCATGTTGGTAGGTGAACTAAAATGGCCGTAAGAAAAATTACAAACAATTGGTAGAGACTTATCTTACAATTCAAAAGTTGTAAAACGTCAAATTTTAACGAAAAATCGGCGTGAAAAATGGTGAAGTTTTCTCAATATCTTAATTCATAATAAATGGAATTTTGTGAAACTTAAAAATAAAAATATTTATTTTTTTCTTGTTTTCGTTAATGTAGTTAAAAACAATAATACGTCATAAACAAAAAAAGGAAGAAAATATGTGTGGACACAATTTCTTACATACGCGAATTTTATAGCCGGGCATCAAAATGCTTCGCTACCGCATTTCACAATCAAAATGATTATCATTAATCAATCTGCATTTTTGAAATATTAGTTTTTCGTACAATCTCAAGGAAAAATTTGATACAGATACGTTTAAAAATATAAAAATTATTCAGATTTGGCTGTGTGGACATACTTCTCAAAAACGTATCATTTTTAACGTCGTATATTTTTTACATTACGCACTGTGCTTTTTAAGCGATCCAAAATAAAAAAATGATTAAAGCCGACTGATAGTGAAAATGCTTCCAGCAATAAAATGTTTATTCTTTCTTATTCGGAATAATTTATATATGCAATTTTAAAAATTAAATACGCATGACAATATCTACAAGAAGCGCTTCAGAAAATATTTATGTAATAACGATTAAATTGCAAAATCGACGTTACAAAATGTTACGCATTAGCGTGCACGACGTCTATAATCCCTCTATACAGTTATTCGTCATGTAACATTCGTCTTTCGTTATTATATTTAACGCATAGTAGCTACGTATATGTTATATGCATGTAACGCCTAATCTAAATTCTTTTATTATATTTCACATTGCATTGTTTATATTTGTATTAAATGAATTACAGCAATAATAGTTATAAAATGCGCTGTGTTACTTGAATTAAGTTATAATATACCGACGTCCAGAAAAAAACGCATCAGTGATTAATTGGCATTTCATTTATTTTCTGGTGGGCATTTTTCACCATGAAAAATATAGGCTAGTTTCAGTAGAACTCTATTTCCATGTGTCTAAATGGAAATATTTCGATTACGTGATTTTCCAATGTCCTTAACATAAGTAGGGCTCACTGGGTTTCAGAGCAACCCGTGCTTTTTCCACACATAATTTTTAAAACGAAATACGCGTTCGATATGACAGTGATTCACGCAAAGAGGTTAAAAAAATTCCGACATGTTTTTTTGCAAAGTAAACATTACGGTTATTGTCATCGCGTCTTGAAACGGGGACGAGCACGGAAAAAGTTTTTTAAACGTGAAAATGTGTTGTGTACCACACTTCTTAAATAATTGAATCTTGGAAACGCTAGCACGAAATAATCCGGTAGGTTAGGTCAAAGTGGACCGCTTTTGACGCCTTTTTTGACGTAATTGGTATATGTGATTATAAGATGTCTAAGAAAATTCTAATTGGGGAATATGGACAATCATTAAGTCGGAACATTGTAAGAAATCGCAACGGGTATCTCGGATTCTCAAGATTGATCCATAGTTTTTGAAGATAAAGCTTACCTGTTTATGTTCCTTTCTACTTAATAGTGTTTCCACAAAATAGTGAGCCAACACCATGCCCTTATCAGTATCTCTTCCGGTTTGTTATCAAAGAGAATCCGTGCGTTGCGTCTTTTACATAACGTTTCTGTAACCGTCTTTTAAGGTTATACTGTTATGGAATGAGTAGTTGATCATTGTCGACGACATTAAACATTGATCAATATTTTGATTAAATTTCATTGTCAATGAAATTCTGATGTATTTGTTGCTTTACACAAAGCAATCTTCTCTGACAATACAAAGTCCCCTTATTAGATGTGGTCGCTTGAGCAAGATAACCTGTATGTGTAGATATGTGTACCATTTTTTCGTATATTTGGGTAGATATATATGTATGTTGGTGATCTAAAGCGTTTGCGAACGCCTTGTAATTTGAAACTAGTATCCTAAAAGTGTGAATGCAAAATGAGGGTAGCAATTACTTGTGATTAGATGAGTCTTATTGTACTGAACTTGACATCTTTTAGAAACATAGCTAGTAGTATTGTGAAATTGACAAGATGTATGACTTTGGAGCGATTTTGGATGGAAATTGAATGAGAACAAGGGAGCGAGATTTGAATGTAATTACAGGAGGTAACACGTTGTCGCTAACTGCTTTCACTATGAACTCAGTTGGCGAAAACTGTTACCCCCTCTAATAAATTCTAGGTACGCTTCTGATTTTGTGTCTTTGCGGACAAACTGATCGCATAGTTATCAGCATAAGCACAGCCAATAAGATCACGTTATTATATAATAAAATGTTTGCAATGTTGATCTTTGAAAAAAACACAGAGCGCCTTCGAGTGTTTGGAATGAACGACCGGTTGATAAAGAAAGATTTGAACGAGATGAGTGTCAATTTCGCGATGTAACTATCTGTAGAAGTCATGATGCTCGTTGCATGGGACAGGGAAATGTCGCAGACGCATCGCAAACTGAGCTGCGTGTGCGGCGTTTCAGTGTTCTAGTGGCGAAGAGTTACTTGGTTTCGCATCGAAAACAAAAATAGGAAACTTAGCGCGATGTAAGAAATGACAACAAGTGTGAATCCTAACTCATTAACATTCCGCAAATTTACAAGTGATCCAGAAGGAAAAAAAATAAGTATATTATAATACCGTTTTTGTGGTTCTGAAACCTCGTAATTACAGCTGAGTTAAGCTGTGGTTGTGGGGTTTCGGAACAACACCAACGATATGAAATTAAGCAATTGTGTAAATATAGTATACAGAAGAAATACAAGTTTCCTAGTACATGTGTTAATGTATCATAATCGCGCTTGGGAACATTTATTTTGTCGATTGAACCTGCTTCAAAAAAGTTAAGGATAAACCGCATAAGGAACAATGAATGAGTGTGACCAGCCTTTTTAGTATATGTTAAAATGGTGTTTTCTGTCGCTTTCATTATTCTTCTAGGCATTCTGGTTTCTTTTTTTAAAAAAAAATCTTTTGTAAAATATGCAAAATGTGAACCGACGGATAGCTTGCTAACGCTAAGCAAATAATAATAATTTGAAAAAAAAAAAAACCTTTCTGACAGTGGAAAGCACTAAGGAAATCATACGCCAAATAACAAAATACAATTGTTTTGTGAGAGGCATAAGTGTCGTAAATGCAGAATAAGTGTCGTAAATGCAGATTTGAATGGGCTGTTGTTACTTCTTTAGGGCCAATCACCCATGAGGGTAGCAATTACTTGTGATTAGATGAGTCTTATTGTACTGAACTTGACATCTTTTAGAAACATAGCTAGTAGTATTGTGAAATTGACAAGATGTATGACTTTGGAGCGATTTTGGATGGAAATTGAATGAGAACAAGGGAGCGAGATTTGAATGTAATTACAGGAGGTAACAAGTTGTCGCTAACTGCTTTCACGATGAACTCAGTTGGCGAAAACTGTTACCCCCTCTAATAAATTCTAGGTACGCTTCTGATTTTGTGTCTTTGCGGACAAACTGATCGCATAGTTATCAGCATAAGCACAGCCAATAAGATCACGTTATTATATAATAAAATGTTTGCAATGTTGATCTTTGAAAAAAACACAGAGCGCCTTCGAGTGTTTGGAATGAACGACCGGTTGATAAAGAAAGATTTGAACGAGATGAGTGTCAATTTCGCGATGTAACTATCTGTAGAAGTCATGATGCTCGTTGCATGGGACAGGGAAATGTCGCAGACGCATCGCAAACTGAGCTGCGTGTGCGGCGTTTCAGTGTTCTAGTGGCGAAGAGTTACTTGGTTTCGCATCGAAAACAAAAATAGGAAACTTAGCGCGATGTAAGAAATGACAACAAGTGTGAATCCTAACTCATTAACATTCCGCAAATTTACAAGTGATCCAGAAGGAAAAAAAATAAGTATATTATAATACCGTTTTTGTGGTTCTGAAACCTCGTAATTACAGCTGAGTTAAGCTGTGGTTGTGGGGTTTCGGAACAACACCAACGATATGAAATTAAGCAATTGTGTAAATATAGTATACAGAAGAAATACAAGTTTCCTAGTACATATGTTAATGTATCATAATCGCGCTTGGGAACATTTATTTTGTCGATTGAACCTGCTTCAAAAAAGTTAAGGATAAACCGCATAAGGAACAATGAATGAGTGTGACCAGCCTTTTTAGTATATGTTAAAATGGTGTTTTCTGTCGCTTTCATTATTCTTCTAGGCATTCTGGTTTCTTTTTTAAAAAAAAAATCTTTTGTAAAATATGCAAAATGTGAACCGACGGATAGCTTGCTAACGCTAAGCAAATAATAATAATTTGAAAAAAAAAACCTTTCTGACAGTGGAAAGCACTAAGGAAATCATACGCCAAATAACAAAATACAATTGTTTTGTGAGAGGCATAAGTGTCGTAAATGCAGAATAAGTGTCGTAAATGCAGATTTGAATGGGCTGTTGTTACTTCTTTAGGGCCAATCACCCATGAAATGTTTCGCCATAATTGAATTGTTAATCGATTGTCGTTTAAAGCAGTGATCCGTCGGATAACATATTAGTCTTTGTCTCGTAAGTACAGCTTGATAAAAGCTGTAGTTGCGAGATTTTGAGAAATTTTTAAGTATTTAACGCGTTAAGAAAACGCGAAAATATAGTTTGGTAAATAGATCGCTGACTAAACCACTTAATGATAAGGCAGAAAATCGAAATTGAATTATAAATTCATATTAGCCTTGGTTCACCGAACCTAGTAAGTCCTGATTTTTTAAACTGTAGTTGTACGATTACGGATCGCCATATGACGAGGTCCTCGATATGCATCTTAAGCTCCATAACTACAGCTTGGATGAATCTGTACCTATTGGTTTTTGGAGTTTTACCGATAATCTACTTATATAAATTAATTGAATGACAGAGACACTAAAATCAGGATTTAACAACAAAGGTCAACAGCTACTGGTCTATCAATTTTCTGTTGAATGTACACGTTTACATGCATGTGAGTAAATATGCACATTCATATAGTATAATTACAAGTTTAGAATGGCAACATAATGAGGCTAGGAAAGGATGTAATGGTAGTACTGGCGCGAGAAATACCAGGAATCCAGTGTTAGGTGCTCCAGCCGCCGCGATATAACTGAAATAATGTTGAAAGCGGCGTAAAACCCCATTCAATCAATCAATTAATTAGAATGTCAACAGGTCGCTATAGCTCTTCAATGGCTATATTTAATTACGTTTGTATTACAAAATTGGCCACTCTGGGTTACCGAAATCTCCTATTTAAACCCGAATTCGTGATATTTAAGGAAAACTCCAAACAAAAAAGTTCTACTGTACAAATTTAAGCTTTGAATTTTTGCTCTTTCCTTTTTGTCTATAGTCCAGACATGGTAGGGTGGGACCAAGTAATGGTCTTTTGTGTTTAAGATATACAGTCGATATTGCTCGAGCGACCACGTGTATTAAGCGACCTATTTCATTAAGCGACCACCATAAAAAGTCCCCTCACCGTAAGCAAAATCTCTGAAAAAAGGGGACATTCTTAACGAAAGATTGGTTATTGTTGAATCTTATTTTGTTTGAACCCATTAGAATCGTCTCGATAAGACGATTCTGGTGGGTTTAAACATCATAGGATTCAGTACAACTTGACCGGCAATCTATAAATGCGATCAAAATGAACGGTCACTTTTATTACAATATTTTGTATTAAGCGACCATTCCCTTAAACGACCGCTTTTTGGAGGTCCCTTAGGTGGTCGCTTAACACAAGTTTTACTGTAGATTTATTGTAGATAACCATGAGCCATCTTCTTAAGAAAAAAAAAAAAAAAAAAAAAAAAACATCAGGAATCGGTTTGATAAAAAAATTCGAAATATTTAAATTTCACGTATTAAGGATTAGGGATTTCTTTCTACGTTTTTGCAATACCACGCCCTGCCATGTCAAAACTTTAAAGATATTGTAATACATTTATTATTGTTTAATACTTATTCGATAATTTTCGGTTGGTTACGTAAAATGACCAATACTAAGTTGTATTTAAATTGTCGGTATTTGATCGCCAAATAATTTCATTTCGAATCTTATTTCACGAGCATCATTATGAAAGAAGTAATCTACGTGAATGGAACAACAACTCGTTTGATCCACAATACATCAAACTTCCGCGTGTATTTTTTCCAAGCTCATATCCTATTGTCATATCATGCACTCTTTATACCTCGCACCATACACTAAACACACACTTATCGCAGCACAGATCATTAAAAATGGCTTAAAACCGGGTTTAAGTGAAGTAACTAGACTACATTTCTTTGAAAAACATGGTTTATCTTAAAATTTATTCTTATAATTGCCGGGGTCTAAATAATAATAAAAAACGTTTTGATCTATTCAACCTTGCCAAAGAAAAAGGTGCTGATATTCTATTTTTACAAGAAACCCACTTTATGGAAAATCTTGAAAAGAAAATTTATTCAGAATGGGAAGGCAAATGCATTTTTAGTCATGGCAACCACAACTCAAAGGGAGTTGCTATTTTATTTAGGAAAAACCTTGATGTTGTCATTTCAGAATGTAAGACAGACCCTAACGGGCAATTTATTGTTGCTAATTTAATTTACGATGAAGCATCATTTACTTTAATCAACATTTACGCACCAATTATTGATAGCCCTCAATTCTTTGAGAATGTCTTCAACAAAATAGACTCGCTTAGAAACGAAAGATATATAATATGCGGCGATTTTAATCTCGTTCTAAACCCTTCCCTAGACTATGAAAATTATAAATCTTCGAATCATAATTTAAATGCGAGAAAACTATTATCCTCCGAAATTAGTAATAGAAATCTTATTGATCCGTTTAGATATCTAAAGGGTGAGACACGAAAATTTTCATGGAAAAGAATAAACCCATTACAGAAAGGAAGACTTGACTTCTTTTTAATTACAGAAAATCTGAACACTTTTCTTCGGAATTCTGATATCGATATTAGTTATAGATCTGATCACTCTATGATATTACTTGAACTCCAATTTTCAAAAGAAAAACATGGAAAAGGTACATGGAAGTTTAATAATTCTCTACTTTTGGATAAAGATTTCGTGAACCTTGTTGATAAAACAATAGAAAGAGTAATTCTACAATACTGCTTGCCAATCTATAATCCGGAAAATGTATTGAATATTAACCGAGAAAATATAGATTTTTTGATAAACGATCAACTTTTTTTAGAAACTTTATTAATGGAAATTCGTGGGGACACAATATCTTTTTCTTGTCACAAGATAAAAAATAGAAACAAAAAAGAGGAAATAATACAAAATGAAATATCTAAGATAGAAAAAAAATTAAACGAGGGAAATAAAGAGAGACTGCTTGTACTCCAATCAGAATAAGAAAACATACGCGATGAAAAGATGAGAGGATTTTTTGTTAGATCGAAAGCCAACTGGATCGACAACGGTGAAAAAGCTACAAAATATTTTTGTAATTTAGAAAAACAGCATATCTCATCAAAAACTATTCCTTTCCTAGAAAAGGAAAATGGTTCCCACATTGTGGACCAGACTGAAATTTTAAATGAAACAAAAACATATTATGAAAATTTATACGCAGAACAACAAACCAGGAAAAATATTAATCTTGAAAATGACTTAAAGGACTATAACATCTTGAAATTAAATGATTTTCAAAAAAATAGTATTGAAGGGCTATTAAGTTACAGTGAAGTTTCGGAGACTTTAAAGAACATGAGTAACGACAAAAGTCCAGGAAATGATGGCTTCTCTGTGAATTTTTTTAAAGTCTTCTGGGGCAAAATAGGCCATTTCGTTGTGAGAGCATTAAATTTCGCTTTTATAAATAACTCCTTTTCCAATAATATCAAAGTTGGGACTATTATTTGCATTCCTAAGGACAACAAACCTAAGCAATTTTTGAAAAACTGGAGGCCCATTACTCTTTTAAATGTTTTATACAAACTCGCTTCCGGTAGTATTGCAAATAGAATGAAATCTGTTTTAGGTAATATAATTTCCAAAGAACAAACGGGCTTTTTGAAAGACAGATTCATAGGTGAGAATATTAGATTAGTATACGATATCATGCAACATTGTGAAGTTAACAATATTCCTGGTCTCCTAATGTTGATCGATTTTGAAAAAGCATTCGATTCTCTATCGTTTCATTTCATCGAACACACATTATCTTTTTTTAATTTTGGTGACACTTTCATAAAATGGGTGCGATTATTTTTGCATAATACGGAGGTCTGTGTACAAATAAATGGGTTTCTTTCGGATTTTTTCAGGGTAAAAAGAGGTTGTCGTCAGGGAGTCCTATATCTTCTTACATATTTATTCTCTGTGCTGAAATCCTAAATATCATAATCAAGAATAGCAAAGATATAAAAGGGATTAATATAAATAACAAAGAACACATAATATCACAATTTGCTGATGATACTACCCTCTTTTTGGATGGGTCGGAAAATTCACTAAACAAAACTCTAGATGTACTTCAATATTTTTCTGAAATATCAGGCCTGAAAGTTAATTTCGATAAAACTAAACTTATATGGATTGGATCTCAAAAGTACACAATACGTTCTATTAAGACTAAATGGAAATTATCTTGGGGAGAGACACAGTTTAAGCTTCTAGGAATCGTATTCCACGTTGATTTAGACAAAATGGTTGATTTAAACTTTGAACCAAAACTACTTAGCATACAAAAAAGCATTTCATATTGGAAAAGAAGAAAATTGTCGCCTATTGGAAAAATAGCTGTTGTTAAATCAATTTTAACCCCACTCCTGACCAACTTATTTATAAACTTACCATCTCCCTCGAATGATTATATTAAAGAAATTAATGATAAATTTTATTAGTTCGTGTGGGATGGTCCTGCAAAAATTAAGAAAACTGTTCTGATAAAAAGTTACGATGAGGGTGGGTTGAAAATGATTGACATAAAAAGCTACGATAATAGCATGAAAATAAAATGGCTAAAAAAACTTATTACAGGAACAAATGACTGCTATGAATTCACAAAAAATATTTTTGATCTAAATAAAATAATAAATCTAGGAAATAAGTACTGTGAAAAAATATGTAAAGAAGTTGGAAATAAATTTTGGGTTGATGTTTTACAGTCGTTTATGAAGTATGCTTCAAAATGCAAATTTACCAAATGGATGGACATTATTCATATGCCATTATTTTACAATGAAAACCTTCTGATAGGTTCGAAATGTTTTTTCAATAAAACATTATATAATTATGGCTTCAGATATATCAAGGATATGTTGAGGGAGAATGGTACTTTCAAAAGTTGGAACGAAGTAAAAGAGATAACTAAAAACAAGATTAACTTTCTAGAATTTTACAGTATCTCAAGTGCCATTAAAGCTCTATTTTTGAAATTCGGACTCCCGAACAATTCGAATTCTGTACTAGGGTTTCACAATCCTTCAATTAACTGCTTTTTCTTTCAAATCGTTACCCAGAAAAATAATAAATTAATTTACAATACCTTGGTAACAAACAAGGACGAAGCGTCATGTATAAAAAAGTGGAATACAACTTTTTCGAATATAAATATTGACTGGAAGCAAATACATAGAAACGTCTTGAACATAACAAAAGATTCTTACACCCAATGGTTTCAAACTCGAATTGTACATAGAATTATTTCAACGAATTCACTCTTGCATAAGATGAACATTATTGACAACAGTAAGTGTAGCTTTTGTAACACGCATGACGAAACAATCTCTCATTTGTTTTACTATTGCGAACAAGTTAAACCTATTATACAACGATTATCTATTCTTCTACGCAGAATTGACCAAAGATTAGTAATAAATTGTCAAATCACTTTATTAGGATCATCTGAGTCCAATCCGAAGTTAGATAGATTTTTGTATGAATTTAAAAAATACATATACCGATGTAGAAATAAACTAATTAATCCAACCATTTTAGGCTTAAAGAACTATCTTATCTTTAACATAGAAATCTTTAAATCTACTAAGTCTTATGAAATTGAAAAGCAATACCTGGCAATTATAGAACAAATAGCTATGAACCTCCCGTAAGCCATTATTAAATTTGATAGTCATATGTATATGCTGTCATTGGGGACGAAGCTATGAAAACGTGAATTGAATAAACTGTGGCTACGAAGTTTTCGTCTCCATCTGAGAGTATGTATAAGTGACATATATGATCTTTTGTCATTGCACGTACCCGCACCCCAACACACAAACACACAAAAATGCTTTAAACCACGTAGATAAAGATTTGATTAAATATATAAAAAAGTACTTAGGAAAATTGTTAATTGTTAATACCTCTTTTGTTATTACTATTACTATCTACTTATGTTACATTGATGTTGTAGCTCTATACTAGCACATTTATTGCGATGATCAACTTAATAATTATTGTTTATCATTTGATCGCTGTCGGAGGCCATGACGCCGTAAGTGCAGCCAGAACATCAGGCTGCACTTACGGTGTTATGGCGGATTTTCAGCATAGAATTTGATCAAAATTATCAACGAATCATTTCTTTATACATTGATGAGATGATCTTACATATAGAGGTATTAATATGTACCAAAACAGTTGTGACTAACAAAGAGAAAAATAAATCTCAACACTAGAATCTCAATATACTCTTTTATTAACACTATGGTGTTGGTAACCACTCTAGCAATCTTGTCATAAGAACTAGAATGAGTAACAACAACAAAGGGTTTAATGAATTTTAATGAGCTAAACAGAAATGTCATCTTTATTGAATCCACTTGAAAATTATATTGCTACTAATAATATATATCTACTAATACGATATTGTAAGGTGTGTAGAGGGATGCCCACGACCCTCGCACACCTATGGACGTGGAAATTAAAAAAAAAAAAAAAAAAAAATACAAAGTCCCCTACCGACCGTAATAAGTTACATTAGACCTACATCCGTATCTTACTCAAAAGTCAATTGGCTGGATCTAAACTTAAGCTAGATCTGTAGGCCATTAAAATGCGAACTCACGTTTCAAAAATATTCTTAATGCATACAAGCGATTCGAAAAAAGTACCTTAAATTTCCATATCCGAGTTTTCCTTTATGATTCTTCCATCAAAAACAAGGGACCGGAACGACCCTTGAAAAGTCATGTAAACGGAATTATAGGGATGATGGACGGAAAGACAGACTGGAATACATATTGACTGATTGCAAACCTTAATTTTCTTCAGTTTTGAACGACTCGAAATAATATAACATCAAAGTACTGAAAGAACTGAAAGCTAGCAAAGCATAGATATTTTAGTAATCTTCCTTTTAAAAAAAAATATTATGACAAAAATCAGGGTGAAAATAAAGCGAGAAGTTTAAAAGTATAATTTCGAATGAGTTCTTTTTTGAATATAGTTCATCCAAGTGACCGTACAATGCACACTTGTGACATTCTTTGAAATCCACATTCCAATATACTGCACAACCTGGGGTGTAAAAAATTCTCATAAATCCCGATTTTGCTTTCCTTTTTTCTGTTCAAATCTTCTCATTTTCTAATTGAGTCCCCTTTCTGACATAAAAAGTATTCTGGTCATTGTTCATCACGGGTGAGCGAAATTTTCACGTCCCTACGTTTGTATTTTCAGATGAAATTTTAAATGGACACAAGACAATAAAATAAAAACGCGTTTTATTCAAGTTGTGGTTTTTTAAGATGTGGTTAAGAAGTACAAAGTGCAGTTGCCTTAACACATGACAAAAAACGCACGTTGGCGTTTTGTTTGAGTCATGTACTAAGGCACTTAACACTCCAATAAATGAAGTGCAAAATACAATCGGTCTGTACAATTGAAATTTTTAGATCTAAGAAACAATTTAAATACTCGGTCATATAATGAAAGTTCAAGTCTAATTTCTGCACTTAGTGATTGCATAATCCTTTTCTAAGATCGCATATTAAACGTATATTGTTATCTCGCTATCGAAGTTTGCTGGCAAAAATATTTACAAATTGGACATCTCTAGAGGTTTATGTGATCAGATTAAAAAAATATATATTTTTAGCCTTGTATTTCTTCATTTAAAACAAACTCGACGTGAGCGAGCGAGATTGAGAGGTTTGCTTGATGTTCTTAGTCGACTCGCTGTAAACGGTGACCGAGGGGGGGGGGGGGGGGTCGTTACTCTCTATGAAAAACCTACTCAGTCAGGACCAACAAATTTCAGTTTTCATATTATTATAATTCATATACGGTACAATTTATCATAGAAATGTAAATTATAGAAAAGGAATACAGAAGAAAAGCAGCATTGAAAATGGCAAATTTCGTAAATTTACGAAGTTTGCCATTTTCAGTACTGTATTTTTGGGTTCTGAATTTAGCTGGTCCTGTAAAAGATTAGGTTTTTCAAACAGCAAAATATGAGTAACGAACACAATAAAAGACAGCACAAATTTGAGCATTTCATGATTAAATCACTACTTACATGTAAATATATCGTGTTAATCATGATTGTCAATAACAACAACAACTCAACAACGATATAATATGCCGGTAGAATTTTATTTCATAAGTATTGACAATAAAGAAGTTTTACAAAATGGCAGAAAAATTCGGCGTTCAGTATTCATGTCATTATCAGTATGTATTTTCATTGATCTATGTTTTGTGTGCTGGAAGCACTCTGTAAATTTGACTTAAAAAGAGAAAATTGATTTAATCAAATTTATGTGAAACAATTTCATTTCAATTTCTATTTTTACGGTATGACAAAGTCTTAATTGAGCGTTCCATGCGAGTTTTGCTCTTGAAAATATACTTAAATAGACATTTCGTATTTCAAAATTCGCTTTGCAGTTTTGAAAAATAATCCTTTATGAAGAGATTACAAATAAAAAAGTAAACAGGAAAGAGAGTTGAATAAGCTCTACTCAGAAATCCGCTTGAAAACCCTTTTTTTTTTTTAAAAAAAAAACACCTTTTTTTTTTTACAGAAAATAGAGTAAGATCTTCAATCTTACCGAGATGTAAGATCTAAATTCCCATAGTACTTTTATGATTGACGTGCTTCTATACCTCTTATTGTAGTTGTTTGTTCCTAATTTTTTTCGAGCATGTAATCTGCGTAATTAATGAACTGGCAGGGCGGGGCTTAACCGTGGCGTAATTTGGCGAGTTTACTTTTCAATAGTTTGGGTTCTTTCGAATTTTAGTCGGCAATCATCGTGCTTTGAGAGAGTGAACACATTTCATCGTTTGGTTACAAAAGGCTTGTAACTTCAGCTTGATTAAGCTGAAGTAACGAGGATTTGGTTACTACTCTAAGATTTAAGGTCTCGAGATAATAATGTCGACACTCTTTAGAAGTAGGTTATTTTAGATAAAAGCTGATTTCCCTTAACCTTAAGTGCAACGACCCGTTACTTAGGCTCCGCCCTGCCAGGGCGTTAATCATTGGATAATATATAATCGTAATAAGATCTTTTATTCCGCTTTTTATCTAAAAACACTAGTTAGATTTGAACTATCGTCAAGAAGGTAAAAGTTTTTTCAGCAAACATTTCTGCGTAGGGCAAATTCCAATAAATCATCGAGTGCTTCGTCGTTGTTCACGTTTCCGTATATCCGTCTTCATTTACTTCTTTTTGCCTAGAGAGTTTCCGTTGCTGTTGGAACCGCAGGCTGTAGTATTGGTGTTTGCAATAACGTTACTGAAAGCGTAAGTACAATTTTTATAGGGATGAGTGTCTTTTTCACTGCGTTTATTGGGGTATAAAGTGCAATTGCCTTAGCACATGGCAAATAACGCCCGTAGGGCGTTATGTTTAAGCCATGTGCTAAGGCAATTGCACTTTATACCCCAATAAACGCAGTGAAAAAGACACTCGTCCCTTATAATTGCAATCCTCAAGAAGAAAGGAACTATTAAAATACTCGGCCAAACATAAAAGCTTCAAGTCTACTTTCTGTGCGTATAAATTACACAATCTATTTTTAGATCGTGTATTGTTTATCTCGCTATCGAAGTGAAATGTCACATAGTAAAACAAATGTACATAAATAAAAGACAACATTAAAAAGGTACTTATGACAAAAAAGCTTGTTTCAGCCAAGTTAGTCTGTATTTTTAAACGCAAACGGCATGGTCGGTCTTAGTTGAGAGGCCAGAGAGGGTTGCTTGAAGGTCTTCGTCGACTCGCTGTTTTTAAGTTGGAATGCGGAGCAATTCCAACTTAGATTTAACAAAACAGCAAAATGAACACAAGATAATTTCATTTCGGGTTTCTTGATAACACATATCACGTGAACAGGATGTGAATACACTCCGGCCTATTTTGTATGTCTCAGCTTGACATAGACATACAGTTTATTTCATCAAGAAGTAACAATGTTGAACAATTACACAACTATCACTTCATGTAAATTATTAACACGCTAATTTATGTTTTAAACGAAATTTATTGAAACTTGCGTACGAATTTACTAGTAGCAAATGTTTGCATTACTATATTTGGAAATCATGTGATAAGTAAAGTCCAATAAAGTAAGCTATTGACAACAGCACTGTCCAATCACGTGATCTGCTTATTTGGTAATACGCGACCTGTTTTTCGTAGAATTGTGGCAATAGCACAAACCAATCATGTGATCTGCTTATTTGGTAACGTCGCGACCTGTTTTTCGTAGAATTATGTTATAGCTTCTTTTAGCGGTCTAGTTTCTCTTTCTGAACGAACTTTTTACACACTACAACAAAATACCGTAGTTCAAATGTTTTTCTATCTAATTGTTTCGTAAACCATTATTAGAAACGCGCAAAATCTGCAGATTATTTATCTGTATTAACAACCCGATCCAGCAAATATTCTCTTTTTATTACTTCTCTTAAAAAAACGGAACCCCATTTCCAAATCGAGCGACAATTTCACTTGATGGTGGACGCAGCAAGGATCGATGAAGGTAAAGATCTAAAAGTTTAAGTGATAGATCAAAGATCAATTTTGTCTTTACCTGTATAGACAAAATTTACCTTTGATCACTCACTCTAAATTGTGGGTCTATAGGCAAACATTTTTCTTCTCTTTCTGATTTTGTCCATTTTCTTTAAAGTTGCTTAGACATAAATTCCCTTGTGCAAAAATACACACGTGCGCAATCCTTTAAATATCATTGAGATTATCACAAGTTAACTACAGCCTTTGCTTTTATCAAATATCTGAACGAGTTTACCAACCCCACGTGTTTTGCCTTCAGGGGCCACGTTCTAGAAAGGTCCTACGACCGAAATTTGATCGTATCGCAATCGAACGATTGAAATTGGCTTTCAAGAAAACATTTTTGGCTTTCAAAAAACATGTATTGTTTAATTTACGCGTTACCGAAAGGCTAGTCTTGAATTTTGCGATTTTGACTGTACAAGCATAGTATTTTCTCGGATTTCATTTTTATTTGCAGCTTGAGGCGGTTGTATATTAGCGTCATCTTCTCCGTCTGTGTCTGTCCGTAAGTCCGTACGTACGTTCACTTTTCTTGTGAGCACAACTCCTCCAAAATTTCTTGTTGGATTTGGATGAAACTTTCACAGAATGATCCTAATCACCTGACCTCGCGCATAAAGTCACTGTTTGGTGAATTTCAGCCGCGTCATGGAAAAAGAGCCTTCAAGTAAAAAAAAATCTTGTTAACACAACTTCTCCCTCATTTATGGACCGATTTGGATGAAACTTTCACAGAAAGTTTCTTGTCACCTAACCTATTGCCTATTGGCTAGGGTTTGGTGAATATTAACCGTGTCATGGAAAAAGAGGCCTTCATTTGTAAAAGCTTGTGAACGCAACTCCTCCTCATTTATCGATCGATTTGGATGAAACTTTTACGAAATGTTCCTAGTCATCTGACCTAGCGCATATTTTAACGCGGTTTGGTGAATTTTTTAGTCAAAAGTCGAGGCAACCTGGGCGAGATGCGTCAGATTAGTTAGTTTGATGTCATAGTCTCTTGAGCGCATTCCAACTTATCAGTACTTTCAGTACTTTGATTTAAGTTTAGGTCGGCTCAGAATCAGAACTGCATGCTTGTAATCGTAAATTCTTTCGAAAATATATTAATTTATAATAGATTGAATAGCAATGTTGCGTTGATGATCGGGCACTAGGTTAATTCGAGTTCCTACAACACAGGGCTCTCAAATCGAATTTCGGGGGTTTCCCGAAAGACCTATTGCACTTTATACACAAATAAAGTGCAATGGATTTCCCCACGTGATGCGATTTAAACCAATCAGATTTCTTTATTTTATTAGATTCCAATTATCAATATCACGAATTTCTTACAAAACCATTCTAAATCACTCAATTAGTAGTTGCATTCGCGGCATTCAACACACTCACTTTAATCACTAGTAATAGTTTGGCGGTGAGATTACCAAATAAATCGATATATTTTGATTCACAACAGAAAAGCATATAAAAAGCTTATTTCATATCAATGGCAAACACTAACTTTCTGCACTTGTTCACCGATCATTAATATCATTTACATTTAAGAAAAGGGTGGGGGCGGAAAAGTAAAAAAATGTATGAAATACATCTAGGATAATTTGATTATAATGCATAACCGACTCCTATAGACTCGTCGTATTTTTAGATCATTTAAACAGAAAATAGTAAAATTGACAGTGTAAATAAATTTTTGTTTTTGATTTTTGAATGAAATGGAATGGATGAGAGGAGCAAGTTTTGAATGAAATGAAATGGATGTAATCAGATATCGTTAATTTCGTCTAATTCGATATTCTATTACCTCCCTTTTATACCATTTACGTCATTTTGTATTTGTGTGTCTTCATGAACAAATAAGACGATTTAAGGAAAACGACATTCAACAGTTCCGCATCTTTTCGGAACTCAGGATCTTCCACAATGTTAATCGAAGTTTCCTACTGAAACGATTAGGAAACCTCGATTAACACTGTTTAAGTTTATGACTTCCGAAACGTTGCGGAACCATCACGGGTCCGCTACCTTAAAATCCACACCAGCTAATAAAATTGTGAAAAGATTTTATCAATGAAAATGAAATGACCATCGTCTTGAAAGATTTTTATGTGTTTTTGAACAATTTTGCAGTTTTTTTTTAATGCTGTAAGTAAGTGTTTGGAATAGATAAATAGAGCGTTGAGCGAGCGATTACGAATGATTTTATCGAGGTTAATGTCTATTAAACTAACCCTATGTGATTCGATCTAAAATGCTAAATAGAGAATAACATGTTAGTGTCTAAAAATAACAATGTTATCTGGTTGAGGTTGGGAGAATTTATCAGGACGAGGCTTTGTCGAGTCATGATAATTCTTTCACAGCCGAGACCTGATAACATTGATATTTTAAGACACTTACATGTTATTCTATTTATCATGCAACCCTTTTTCGCGCTTATTCATAATAAAACCTTTAAAAATCAAAGAAATTCAGGTGAAAGTGTATGCAATTGTTTCTAAAAATAGACTGTCTGATATCATGTTATGTTGTCAGACAGGTGATATCAGGTCAATAGAGGCTTCATTGCTTGATAAAGTTAGAACAATTGCCAAGTGTATGACCATCGTTTTTTAAGCAGTATGTTAAATCCCAACGAAAAAATACCTCGACCGAGTTTTTTAAACTTATTTAGAAGACTGTGCGTAAGTGAAACAAAATGACGGCTTTGGGCTATGTACTGATTTGTTTAGTAAGCACTTTTTTGTGAAACTTCCTATCTCTTTTGTTTTCTGAACAGCAAATCATCTTAGCAGACAGAAGATGAAAAGGGTTCTCTCATATTTCAATCAAGCAATTTTCAATTCACGATCAGTAAAAAAATCCAAAATAGAAACTTATAGAATGAGACATGGTGAATTTAAGAACTTTGTAAAATTGGCACTCGCCCAAGTCAAAATCGTTCATAACTACTCGCTCGGCGCTCAATTCGTGAATTTCCGAACACTTCCTCCTAACGCTCAAAACCATTCAAAGCATTCACAAATTTATCAAAAGCGCTACGAAATCGATCAAGTTCGCTCCAATCATTACATGATTTCATCGGCTGATGTGATTATGAAAACCTCTGCTTGGTTCATGAAGACGACAGATCCACTTAAAGAAAGAATATGTCAATGTAAAACATAACTACAGTTAATTACATCGTGAAATTGACTTTCATCTCGATCAAAACCATTCCAAATCACTCACTCAGCGCTCCATTCATTCATTCCAATCACTCTCTCAAACCATTAAAAAACAATCAAACCCACTGAAATATATAGAATCCAGAACGTTATTCAAAATAAATTTTGATAGAGAAAAAGTGCGCTTTCACTGACACAATTCAAATTGTTGGCGTCTCATAGGTTCTTGAATAAATAGGAAGCTATATATAGAACTTGTAAACTTTTTTATTAAAGGGAGGTAATCAATATCGCAAATTTTGTTCGTCCTGAACAAAATTTGAGATATAGGATTACCTCCCATTAAATCCACTCAAAACTAGCTCCACACACTCATTCAATTTCATTCCTAAATCATTCCAAAATCATTCATCTTGTCAATTTCACGGTGTTGTTGACTGTAAGACCACCTCAAATCAAACACGCCAACTTCAACCGAGGGTCAACCATACCACTCATTTAATTTCAAAATTACAGTAACACTTCGGTTAAATGATCACTAAAGGAACCTCAAAATAAGAACGCTTATGGAAATGGTCAGTTGATAAATATTCCATGAAAGATATTAGACATGACATTCGATTGCCTTTATTGATTGTGTTATAAGTGTATTAATAAGGGACAATTAAGAAATTCGTACAATGGGCCTATAACTTTTGAATTTCGGGCTTGTTCTGTGTATGATTTGTTGCGTGTGTAGGTAGGTATCCATGAAATGCATAATAATTATTATTTTCCATAAAATGCATAATAATTATTTTGCGAATTATATTTAAGCGTATTACATTTCGTTACCGAAGTAACACATGAATGCTTAGGCGGGGGAGCCTAAAAGAACGAACATGTAAACCAAATTTTCTGAAAGAGTCCGTCACTACAATATTGTTGAAATTTTTTGGCAGAAGTAAATAAGACGTACATATATATACGTGCAGTTAACAACATCGTTAATGTAATTGACAAGATGAATGAATTTGGAATGATTTTGGATTGAAATTGAATGAGCGTGTTAAGTGTGTTTTGAGTGAAATTCAATGGAGGTAATCCAATAACGCTTATTGTGTTCAAGATTAACAAAATTAGCGATATTTATTACCTCCCTTTAATAGAATATGCGTACATGTTTTATAATAGCTTCATATTTCTTCAAGAACCTATCAGACGCTTACGAATTGAAATATGTCTATTTTTCTAGCATTATTTATTTTGAATGATGTTATTGATTCTATCTAAAAAGAAAGTTGAGTTTGAGTTTGGAGCCTTTTAAAGAGGTATGAGTGAGTTTTTGGATTATTAAATGGAGCGAGTGATTCGGAATGGTTTTGATCGAGATGAATGTCAATTTTACGATTTAAAATTTATTTAAAACATTGAAGAAACAGTTTTTACAGTCGTTGATTATTTAAAAAAAAAAGAAAAAAAAAACGATACTCGATGGAATAGTGATCTGACCTCAGCACCAAAACACATATTCAGTTTAATTTTCGAGTTCTGTCGGTATTGAAGGTAATACAGATATTGTTAATTGATAAAATATTTCGGTAATTGTTGTTTAAGCATTTTTTCCACAAAGATCAAATTCGGGTCAAATAAACCAGAGTATATATCATAATCCCATATTCAAATTAACGTTGTTCTTATTCGTATGTCTGCCGCCACGCGAAAAATACTATCCGGGAATTCTTTAAAATGAATTAATGAAGAGATTTGATTAAGCAAATGTCAACCAGTAGTCGTATGTCAAAAGTTCTTTCACTGGAAGGTAGATTGATCATTCTAGATTCAGAAAATAGGCACGGTGCAAAAAGTTTCGACCCTAGTCAGTCTGCGCAGTCCGCGCAGTCTGACTAGGCTCGACACTTTACGCCCTACCCAGACGGTCCTTTTTCGCGTGACGGGTCACAATTATGACAAGATTATTTAAACACTTACTTGCAATTCATTTCGCATTCATTGGAGTACAAAACATTGTCGGCTCCGCAAACTGGGGCATAGATCCGTTGACAAATACACGGTGTGGTTGTTGTAGCTGTTGTAGTTGTTGTTGTTGTTGTAACGGCCGAATCGTCGCTACTGTCACCATCGCTTCCCACGCTCTCACCGCGGTATCCTACAAACAATGCTAATTTCATTAATGATCCTCGGCGGATTATCGGGAAATAACGGTCGGTTATCACTCAAATATCTTACCGCCAAACCGACGGAAAGGGTGTTCCCATTTTTGAGAATATGCCCATTCTTAAGAACGGGTAACCAGACTTTGCTACATCTTGAAAACTGTCAACCAATCTTAAGGATGGACAAGTAGGTTTATTACCTTCGTTAATGATTGAAATACATAGCAAATATTGATTTTAATACATGAACATTAATTCACAATTTGAAATGTTTCATTCGATTAACCAAAAATTAGATTACCCACGTTGATTGAGATATTTGCAACACCTTTCATCCGTACAGTGACTCTCAAATGTGATAATGTGATTAGTTATTATGCATTTATCTATTTTTGTTCATTAGAATGCTTTTAGGTCGGATTCAATATGAAGACGACGTCGACAAAAAAATACACCATTACAAAAGCTTTTTGTGTTGCTAGGTTTGCAGGACTCCCGAGACATATATATGGGCCAACTTGTTTCTAATTCCGGCCGGGTATTGTTGCCCGCTATATCAGAGTATCTCTCAGACAGCGGGCTACCACCTCTAGACTGGTCCAAATATAGACTATTAGGATAGCATAGAATAGGCTATTTTGATAGTTGAAAGTTGGATCAGTCTGCACTAGGGAAGGATTAGGGTCAGAAATAAGTTGGCCAAAGAATCACGTCACTAATCTAATTCTTCGGAATGAGTTATCTTCTATGCGTTCAAGACGAAATTGATAGTAAACGTTTCAGAATTATTATTTCGCTGTACTCATGTGCAAACAGGATAATATTTCAAAACGTTTGCGATCTTTTTCAGAGCAGCTATCTGGAATCAAGGGTCTTTTAGCCTCCATTTATGTGTAAAAGATAATCGTTATTTTTACAGCTTTGATAAGTATACAGTTAACAACATCATGTAATTGACATTCATGTTGACAAATACCATTCCAAATCACTCGTTCAGTGCTCCATTAATTCATTCCAAACACTCATTCAAACCATTCAAAAACGCTCCAAACTCACTGAAAAAAGATAGAATCATTAACGTCATTCAAACAATAAAATTACATTTTACTGACATTTTTGAAATTGTTAGCGTTTAATTGTTAATACTAATTTATTTTAGTTCGATTGCCACGAAAGCTTAAGGTTATAGAATCGATCTCGAATGCTCAATCCTGATGTTTTCACGTCCCCGAGAGAGAGGCAGTGGTTTAAACCCACTGCTACCCATTTTTACAGCTGGGTGAACTGGGGCTGGCTATTAAGTGTTTTGCCCATAAACACACCCCGGCGACAGTGGGGCTCGAACCACGGACCTCCATGTCACGGGTCGAGTGCATTTATCACTAGGCCTCCGAGGCAGTCAAAGCTATTAATAGGTTCTTGAAGAAATAAAAAAAGAATTTACTGAACGTGTATGCATATTTTTTTAAAAGGAGGTAATAAATATCGTTATTTTGTTCATCCCGAACAAAATTCGTGATATTGGATTACCTCCCATCAAATTCTCCCAAAACTCGCTCCACGCATTCGTTCAATTCATTCCAAAAATCATTCCAAAATCTTTTTTTTTTCAATTTCACAATGTTCTTAATAGTATCAGGATTGAAAAATAAAAACTTAGAAACAAAAACTAATGCTATAAGTCCTTTGTAAAGTCAACATGCTTTGTACTTTAGATATTAAATGAGAATGAGAACTTTTGGAACAACTGCAAAAGAAAGAAGGATCTAACAGTAAATGCTAAAATGAACTTTTAAGTATCGGACCGAACCAACTTGCAACATTCCAAGGTTCGAGTCGCTCAGTCAAGATCAAGGGGATCAGAATTGCAAACAAAAAAGCAAAATTATTGGTGGTGGTGTGTGTGCCGGGGGAGGGGGGGGGGGGGCTAAGGGTTATCATGCATGGTGCTTATGCGCTTTGGCTGAGTGATCCGATCCAGGGTCGCGCTTGTGCTCCGAGGACCCACCCACCTTGCTAGGTTCCGAGTTTAGAGTTGCTCGGTCAAGGCCAAAGGGGAAAAACGGCAAGGCAAACTATTTTTTTGTTTCTTTCACGCACTGCATGCATGCGCTTTGGTTGCGCGATCCGACCCGGGCCCGGGCATTATTCCAGCGGACCGCCCCGACTTGCCATTTCTAGTTTCGAGCCGTTCATTCAAGGTCAAGCGGGTCAAAACGTCAAAAGAAAATCTAACACATTATAGCAAATTTTTCACACATAGAGCACGCGCTTCGGCTGAGCTATCCGACCTGTACTCGCGCATGTGCATAGAGACCCTACATCCTTACTACTCCTACTGAGTTTTGAGTCATCCGGTCAAGGTCTTTGGGGGGGGGGGGTGGCAAGTGAAAACGCCATTTTTGGGTTCTTTTATTTATGGAGAGCAGGCGCTTTGCCTGAGCGATGCGACCCATACTCGTGCATGTGCCCAGGAGGCTCCACTGACTTTCCACGTTCCGTTTTTCGAGTCGCTCGGTCAAGGTCAGGGGGGTCAAAGCTGCGAAGGAAAATGTCATTTTGGGGTGTTTTCGGTGGAGTTTCGTGGGTGGCGCCAACGCTTCGGCTCCGTGATCTAACCTATGCTCGTTCAAGTTCCCGCTCTCGCTACGTTCCGAGTTACAAAAAGTTAGTTCAAGGTCAAATCAGCAAGCCAGCCCAGGGGGGGGGGGGGGCAACTGACTATCGACATTCCGCAGTTTTCATTTGCTCGGTCCAGGTGAAAGGGGTCAAAAAGGAAAGCGAATATTCAGTTTTGGGGGTATGTATCCAAGCCAAGCATGCGTCGCTTCAGCTTTTCTATCCGACCAGGGTTTTCGCAAGTGCCCAGGGGGTCCTCCTGACTTGCAACGTTTCGAGTTTTAGCTGATTGGTCAAAGTCAAGCGGATCAAAAGAGAGAAAAAAACTCGCGCAAATTATAGCATTTTTTTTATACGTGGAGCACGCCCTCCAGCTGGGCAATCAGGCCCCGATTCGCGCCTATGCCCGGCGACCCCCACAACTTACTGCGGTCCGACTTTCTAGTTGCTTGTCTAGGTCAAGGTCAAGGAACCCTAAATTGCAAACAAAATGCGGGTTTATTCATGTGTGTGTGTGGGGGGGGGGAGCTTTCTTGTATGTGCGCTTCGGCTCGGCGATCAGATCGGGTGGTGGGCATGTGCCCTGGGGACCAGCCAATATTAATTAGTTCCGAGTTACGAGTCGCTAAGTTAAGGTTAAGGGGGTTCAAAACAAGCGAAAGTCCCACTATTGGGGGTTACACTCACGGAATGCGTGTGACGATCCGGACTCTCGAATTTGCCCAGGTGACCCTTCCCCCTCTGAGTTGCCACTGTTCGATATTGATTAGCTCGGTCTAAGTCATAAACATGGTCATAAAAACACAACAGAAAAAGACAATCGCACCAACTATGCCAAACTTTTAACGCACAGAGCATAATTGCAGTTATTAGGATTTTCACGTGCAGCATGCGTCACTTCAGTTGAGCGGTCCGACCAGGGCTCGCGGATATACCCAGGGGACCCTACTATCTTGCAACGTACTGAGTTTCAAGTTGATCGGTCAATGTCGAGGGGGCCAAACGGCAAGCGAAAATACCATTTTTAGGGTCATCGAGAGCAAGAATGTTTCGGCTAAGCGATACGACAAAAGACATGGGGACCCCACCGACTTACCACATTCCTAGTTCCGAGTCGCTCGGTCAAGATCAAGGGGTCAGGGGGGGGGGGGGGGGGGGTCGTGCATGACACGCTAGCCCTTCGGCTGAGCCATCTACCAAGGGGACACGCCCACCTTGATACTCTCCGAGTTTCGAGTCCCTCAGTAAAGGTCAAGTGGGCAAAAACGGCAAGCAAAATGCCATTTTGGGGGTTTGAAAACACACAAATAGAAAAGTACGAAGTAAAAAAAGTACGAAGAATCTTTAAAACGGAAGTCTTTAACTGCATATCTTAACACTATCGTCACACTCCTGACATCAGGCGACTAGATTTGTTCACCATATTTCTCATTTCTCAGAGACTCTTTCATCTGGCCTTAAGAAATTGTGCCCGGAATTCCGCAATATATCGGAACTCATGATAATTCACAATGTTAAGTTTTCTACTGGCATAAAACCTCGGTTAACATTATTAATTCGTGACTTTCGAAACGTTGCGGAACTTGTTTGGGTACCGTAATAAGTAACGGCTATTTCTTTTATGCTTTTCGGTGGTTTATCGAGAAATAACGGTAGATTATCACTTGATAATCTCACCGCAAAAGCAGTGAAATTATCAAAAACTTATACCCTGCATTAGTGCATTTCATCCTATCTGACGTCATCTATGGGGGGCGAAATAAGTGACGTCACAATGAACGTTGCATAGCAATCACGTGCAAAATGACGCGCTTTACGAAAGTATGTCAAAGAAATTTCACATTTTGTCTCATTTTTGCATTAAAGAAATAGAATAATCGTTTTGTTTTTCGCGAACAACAAAGATTATATTTTCACTCGTGGCTCCGCCACTCGTGAAAATATAGCTTTTGTTGTTCACTCAATGAAATATAAACCGATCTTACACTGACACAAACGATTACCCTCTATTTCTATAACGTCTATTGGACGAATGTAACACACACACACTCACTCATTCAGAATCATTCAAAAATAATTTCAAAAACATTCAACTTATCAATTTTACGATATTTCTAACTAAATGTGTAAAATATAACAAAGATCTTACCTGCCAAGAAGAGACAAAGTCCTAACATAACGACGATGTATTTCATCTTGAGTAGGGTCACTGCTTCCAGAGTTATCGAAACTGATGTGGTTATTGGCTGGTGAATCAGGTAACGCCTGATCGTTCACCCGCGGTATTTATACCATTTGGGTACTCAATTTGTCGAATTTAATAGGTTTTGGAGTGGTGTAATATTTTAGATTTGTTACTTAATTATAAATTCTAATTCCGTACTAAAACTTTGGGTGGCCTTTTTGTTTCATAATTTTATGATCTGATTTACATAATACAACCACAGATCTACGACAAGTTCAAACTGTACATACGTCGAAAGTTGATGCTAACAATATCGTGTAATTAACATTTTAAATACTTTCGGAATGATTTGGAAATGATATTGAGTGAGTGTGTGCAGCGAATTGTAACTTAAAATTCAAGGGAGGTTATACAATATCGCTAATGTCCTTCAAACTGGACGAATTTGTGCTTTTCAATTACCTCTCAAGGGGTCGACACTAATTCCTGGGGATTAGGGGTCAATAGGACTCCTAACACATGAAATCATGGAGTCCGAGCTCAAAGTAAGGAGTCCAAATTATCGTAATGGGAGAACATTGCGAAAAAGAAGAAATTGCTTGTTATAAGCAATTTCTTTTTTCCACAATGTTCTACCAAAGACGTGTTGTTTTTTTTTCCTCAAAACAATACAGGATGCAAGCAAATGTTTTCTTCAACAAGTTTTGTGCATATGTTTTTCTAAATATTCCTTTTCAACCCTTGGAGTCCAGTGGACTCCATACTTGCAAATCAAAGGAGTCCAACTGGTAAACAAGATTGATTTGAGTGAGTCTGAAGAATGAATGAAATGAGCGCTTCAAGTGATCGATTAAGAATGGTTTTGGTGGGAATAACAGCCAATTTCACGATGTTCTTAACTGTATTTACTGTAATTACTTCCATTTTAGTCGAAAATGTTTATTTAAAACATAAAACAGAAACAGACACAAAATAGTCTGTGTATGACATGAAACGTACATCAGCATGTGCATAACATGAAACGTACATCAGTCTGTGCATGACATGAAACGTACATCAGCCTGTGCATGACATAAACGTACATCAGCCTTTGCATGACATAAAACGTACATCAGCCTTTGCATGACATGAAACGTACATCAGCCTTTGCATGACACGAAACGTAAATCATTCGTGCATGACATGAAACGTACATCAGCCTGGTACATCAGCTAGTGCATGACATAAAACGAACGTTAGCCTGTGCATAACACGAAACGTAAATCAGCCTGAGCATGACATGAAACAAACATCAGCCTGTACATGATAATTATGAGACATACATCAATCTGTGCATGATATGATACGTACACCAGCATGTGCATGATGAATAATTTCACCGATTTTTTGTGAGGAACACATGCAAAGCAGACTAGAAACTGCAAAGTTCAAAAAGAGTACAGCAATTCTTGTTCGAGCGACCGACATCTATGAACCGATCATTTTCATTAAGCGACTGTTTTCAAAATCCCTTTTCTTCTTAAGAAGTAGATCTAAGTACAGTTAGGAACTTTGAGGAATTGACAAGGTCTATGAAGACTGTAGTCAGACTGCGAATGCACATGCCCACCAGAAGCTTTTCTTTGCCGACACGTGAAATTGTTTGAAAATGTCACAGAAAGGCCAAGGTGCATGTGCGTTTATCTTACATTAAAGTTAGTTACATCGTGAAATTGACATTCACCTCAATCAAAACCATTCTAAATCGCCCACTGAGCGCTCCGTTCATTCATTCCTATCACTCACTCAAACCATTCAAAAACGATCAAACCTGTTGAAAAATATAGAATCATAAACGCCATTCAAATTGACATAATTCAAATTGTTAACGTCTCATTGGTTCTTGAAGAAATAGGAAGCTATGTATATAACTTTTATTGCATTTTTATTAAAGGGGGGTAATCAATATCGCTAATTTTGTTCATCCTGAACAAAATTTGCGATATAGGATTACCGCCCATTAACTTCACTCAAAACTCGCTCCACACACTCATTCAATTTCATTCCTTAATCATTAAAAAATCATTCACCTTGTCAATTTGAAGATGTTTTTAACTGTATGTATAATAAACAGATTGAGCGCGAAGAATGATTCGCGTTTAAAAAATTCAAACCATAAAACGAAACGTTCGGTTTTTATTCCTTCTTCAGAATACCCAGAATCATTTAGAACCCATAAAATATGTAAATTAGATAAAACGCAATGATGGTGATTTTAATATTGGCTATAAATGCCTATGATTTATTGGCTCTTATAAAAAATGGCGGAGTTTGGTCTTATCGAATAAAAAGATTTTAGTGCCGATCATTTTGTTTTCTGTTTGGTTTTCAATGTAAATGTATGGCTGCATCCTATATCGTTTCAAGTTGATATATATAACAAAATCTATCTTCTATATTATTAGATGATGTTACATACCAAATACGAATGTTGTCTGTCTTTTGGTTTTAGAGAAGAGGATATTTGATGATTTTTGCCTTTTCTTTTTACGTAAAACGGGATGTACCCGGGCTTAGCCGAAATATGACCCAATAGTCCATTCGGAACATCGCTCGGACATTTCCGTAAACTGGAAAGTACCTCGGACGTAAGTGTAGAAATTTTTGGGCAATTTTTAGGTAATTCGGCTCCTTGTGGTACTTTGGTTAATACGCTTGAAGAAAAGCATATTCCTTTAATTCTTTCAGGTCGTCTATAGAGATCATTTTGGCATATAATGATTTGAAAGCAAAACGCAGTAAAACACTGCGTTTTGTTTTCAAATCATTTTATGCCCAATTTTTACCTAACGTTGATTTTGCTTTTCGCAGCGTCATCGTCAGTTGTGTTTGTGACGTCATATAAACCCACGTGCGAAATGACGCGCTTTCATGGCAGCGGCCGTATTATTCCCGAGGTCTATTCCGTAGAATCGCCGAGGGTTCCCGATTGCCAATGGTCATGATACGAACAAACTTGGTACAAGTGCACTACAGCTAACAACATCGTGAAATTGACAAGGTGAATGATTTTGTAATTACTTAGGAATGAAATTGAATAAGTTTGATGGAGAAAGAAAAGGGGGTTAATCCAATATCGCTGAATTTGTTCATCCTGAATAAAATTATCGATACTTATTACCTCCCTTAAATAGACTATTCTTTTTCTTTCTTCAAGAACCATTCAGACTCTTACAATTTCAATAATGTCGGTTAAATCGCGATTTTTTAATTCATTTTGAGTGTTGCTGTTGATTAAATGATTTACGTCAATTTTGAGCGTGTTTGAGTTGTTTGAGTGAATGTTTGGAATAGATGAATGGATCGCTGAGTGAGCGATTTAGAATGGTTTTGATTGAGATGAATGTCAATTTCACGTTGCCAATAACGGTAGATTGTACTGCATATTAAATTTGAAAGCTGTCTGCCTTTTGGTTTCAGAGAAGAAGACTTTTGAAAGTGTTCACTTTTCATGTCCCCGTATCGAGAGATCGGGGGCATATTGTTTTAATCATGTCTGTCTGTCTGTCCGTCTGTCCGTCTGTCTGTCCGTGCGTCTGTCCGTCCGGCTGTCCGAAAACTTAACCCGAAAACTTAACCTTGACAATATCTTCAAGCCTATTCAAGATTCAGAGCTAATATTTGACATGATGATAGATCTCAATGATCCGCATCCGCTGGTACCAAAGTCAAGGTCATTTGACAAGGTCAAAGTCATCTGTCAAGGTCAAACTTTGAAAAAACTTAACCCGGAAACTTAACCTTGCCAATATCTTCAAGCCTATTCAAGATACAAAGCTAATATTTGGCATGATGATAGATCTCTCAATGATCCGTGTCCGCTGGTACCAAAGTCAAGGTCACGTGACAAGGTCAAGGTCATCTGTCAAGGTCAAGCTTTGAAAAAACTTAACCCGAAAACTTAACCTTGCCAATATCTTCAAGCCTATTCAAGATTCAGAGCTAATATTTGACATGATGATAGATCTCAATGATCCGCATCCGCTGGTACCAAAGTCAAGGTCATTTGACAAGGTCAAGGTCATCTGTCAAGGTCAAACTTTGGAAAAACTTAACCCGGAAACTTAACCTTGCCAATATCCTCAAGCCTATTCAAGATACAAAGCTAATATTTGGCATGATGATAGATCTCAATGATCCGCATCCGCTGGTACCAAAGTCAAGGTCATTTGACAAGGTCAAGGTCATCTGTCAAGGTCAAACTTTGAAAAAACTTAACCCGAAAACTTAACCTTGCCAATATCTTCAAGCCTATTCAAGATACAAAGCTAATATTTGGCATGATGATAGATCTCAATGATCCGCATCCGCTGGTTCCAAAGTCAAGGTCATTTGACAAGATCACGGTCATCTGTCAAGGTCAAACTTTGAAAAAAAATGCCGTTACGGGGGCATTCGTGTTTCACAAACACATCTTGTTGTTTCTATGCTTTCCTCTTTTTAATCTGATATTTGAGGAACTTTAGTTCTTTAAGACGAATGTGCCAAGTGGCAATAACCAAGCATCTTCCTCATCTTCAATCGCTTTTAAACAACAATCCAAATCCTCCTAATACTTTTGTACCAAAGATTCATCCTATGAAAGTTACAAGTAAATCCCATGATATTTTGAGCGAATATCCGTTGGGCCGCTTTTCCTGCGTTTTCCGACGGATGTGCATTTTCCCCAAATTTCTGACAGATCAGCCACTCTTTTAACCCTTTCCTGCTTTACCAAATTTTGGACCCGTCCAAATTCAAAGGTTTTGCAGACGAAAATTTAAAATGGATCTAATTTGAAAAATAACCCTTCAGTAGGATAGAAAATAGTGTGGAAAAAGAAGAAATTGCTTGTCAGAAGCAATTTCTTCTTTTTTCACAATGTTTTCTAATTCATAAAATCACAGGCACGTAAAAAGCAGGCATTAAACAGCAAAGGGTTAAAGGAAACCGTAAAACCCCATTCAAACAAACTAATCTTTATGAGTGTATAAAACTTCTTTGAAAGTTTCACAACAATCCGATAATACTTGTAGAATTTATTGCATATAAAAGAATATATTGAACAAAAATCCATAGGGGCCCTTTCCTGTGTTTTCCTACGTACCAGCCCTATTTTCGAAGGAACCTTGCTTATAACTATTTCAACATTCTGTAAAAGTTGGAAGTATATCCGATACTATTGGTGGAAATTTATTGTGTAAAAAAGATTATTTTGTGCGAAAATCTTTAAGCCCCATTTCCCATCTTTAAATGGAATCTTCCTTATGACCCCGAAATCATCATGGAAAAGTTTCAAGTATATCCTATAATGTTCGTAGACTTAATCGCGTACAAAAAATATATTTTTAGCGTCAATAATTCCCATTTTCCCGTGTTTTCCGATGGATCAGTCTCATTTTCAAAGGAAACCTTTCCTATACCTATTAATCACCCTGTGAAAGGGTCAAGTAAATCAGAAAATGTTTTTGTTCCTCATTGCGTAAACAAGAGTACTTTTAGAGAAAACTATAGGGACCCTTTCCCTGTGTTTTCTGACGTATCAACTCGATTTTCGAAAAGAAGGTTTCAGGTAAATCTGGTAATATTTGTGGACTTTCTCGCGTAAACGAGAATATTTTGAGCGATAGTCCATACGGTTCCTTCTCCTGTGTTTTCCAATGGATCCGCCCCATTGTAGAAAGAAACTTTTCTTGTGACCCCACAATCATTCTGTGAAAGTTACAAGAAAATCCGATAATATTTGTAGACTTAAGCGCGTAAAAGAGAATTGTTTACGTACAAAAGGAAAGACAGCCAGCCAGCCAGCCAGGCAGACAGACAGGCAGACAGACACACAGACGGACGGTTGGACGGTAATGACGCCGTCGCTACGTCGTTACCTTCGGTTAGTAGAGCTAAAGATAAGATTATGAAACAATTGCCTGTGTTACATAATGACTTTTAAAGTATTTCTTTTGAAATCACTTTTAGTTTTTAAACGTTGTAATATGCTAATTATACAATTTATGTTTTATCAATGACTTTTAAAGGACTTTGTTTGGAAACACTTGTTACTTTAAAATGGCGTAATATTAAAATATCAAAATTTATGTTTTTTCAAGTTTATGCAAAATAGCTTTTATTTCCACTTTCATTTTTTTAAAAAATGAACTACGTTTAAGAGGGTATTCTTAGTGAGTGTGCTGGTCCCTTTTGTTCTTGCTGAAACCAAGCTTTAAAATGACTCTTGTCCGCCTGTCAATCTATCGGTCCTGGGTTAAAACCTTTCCGACTATTTATATAGGGCGTTATGATTAAGCCATGTGCTAAGGCAATTGCACTTTATACCCCAATAAACGCAGTGAAAAAGACACTCGTTCCTTATAATTGCAATCATCTAGATCGTAGAAACTATTAAAATACTCGGCCAAACATTAAAGCTTCAAGTCTACTTTCTGCGCATATAAATTACACGATCTATTATTAGATCGTGTATTTTTTATCTCGCTATCAAAGTGTCATAAAGTAAAACAAATGATACACAAATAAAAGACAACATTAAAATTCGTAGAGGTACTTATGACAAATAAGCTTGTTTCTGCCAAGTAAGTCTGTATTTTTGAACGAAAATGTCGTGGTCGGTCTTTGTTGAGAGGCTTGCTTGAAGGTCTTCGTCGACTCGCTGTTTTCTAAGTTTAGGTCATCTCAGAATCAGAACTGCATGCTTGTTATCGTAAATTTTTTTCGAAAATATATAAATTCATAATAGATTGAATAGCAATGTTGCGTTTCTGGGGTTTCCCGAAAGACCTATTGCATTTTATACAGAAATAAAGTGCAATGGATTTCCCCACGTGATGCGATTTAAACCAATCAGAGTTCTTTATTTAATTGGATTGCAATTATTCACTCATCAATGCAGGATAGCAGCTGGAGGTCGGGAAAGGATACTATTGTAGTACTGGTGTGAGAAATACAAGGAACCATTGTTAGGTGCTCCAGCCGCCGCGATGAAACTGAAATCGGCGTAAAACCACATTCAAACAAAAAAATAAACATGAGAAAGGGTTTCAATTCTCTAAAATTGTTATAGTTAATTACGTTGTGAAATTTATAAGCATCCCGACCAAATCATTCTAAATTTCTCATTCGGCACTCCATTTATAGTACTCCTTAGATTCACTCAAATCTTTCAAAAACACTCCAAACTAAAGAAAAAAAAAAAAAAAAAAAATACAAAAGGGTCGTTCAGAATCCTCCAAACCTTCATTCAAATATAAGACATTCACTGGTTTATTATCTGGTATTGATTTGAAAGCATCATCGAAGACTCATAAATATATTTATCTTATAAACATACAAATATCCGTGTGATAACATCCCATATGATATGTTTCATGATATCACATAGTTATTTTTAGAATAATGATATAATGTGGTTGTTTTTAGAAACTTGCATTTCAGTTAGAAACATCGACGAAAACAAGTCAAATAGATGTTATAAGATAAATATAATACGTGCTTGGTGTATTGTATGGAAAGAATATCTAACTCGATTGTGGGAATTGATAATTGTCTCGGCAGAGCCTCCACAATGATCATTTCTCCCAACCTCGTTAGATATTTTTTCTCATACAAATCACTAAGTACGTATAATATATATATAGAGAAATCATGTTTATTTATTTTAAGGGAGGTAGATCTATAAAATTATCGTTATTTCTGTCCAGTTGGACGAAATAGTCGAAAATATATTACTTCCCTTTAATTTCATTAAAATCGTATTTTCCCACTTATTCAATTTCATTCCGTGATCATTCCAAAATCATTCACCATGTCAATTTCATGATTTTTTAACTGTACCCCGAGTTGTGGATGACGTCTCGTCACTACGCTTTCAATCAGACCTGGGGTAATTGAAAAATGTAATTGTAATTAGCTGTAATTAATTACAAATTGTGGAGTAATTGTATGTAATTAGTAATTGACCCTTTTCTCAATTACAAGTAATTGTAACTGTAAATAATTACAAATGAAATCAACATGTAATTTACAATTACATGTACTTTCAATAACATTTCAATTACATCTATATTCTATGGGTACTTTGAAGGGGTTTGGCGGATCCAAGATTTCCTCTAGGGAGGTTCGAACCATGATGATGTCAACATCAATGTAAACAGACATATATATCTATAATTCACGATTTTCCCCTGACAGGGCGTGGCCTAAGTAACGGGTCAATGCACTTAACATTAAGGTAAATCAGCCTTTATTATAGGGATGAGTGTCTTTTTCACTGCGTTTATTGGGGTATAAAGTGCAATTGCCTTAGCACATGGCTTAATCATAACGCCCTACGCAGTGAAAAAGACACTCGTCCCTTATAATTGCAATCATCTAGATCGAAGAAACTATTAAAATACTCAGCCAAACACTAAAGCTTCAAGTCTACTTTCTGCGCGTATAAATTACACGATCTATTTTTAGATCGTGTATTGTTTTTCTCGCTATCGAAGTGAAATGTCATAAAGTAAAACAAATGATACACACAAAAAAGACAACATTAAAATTTAAAATTTATGAAATTATGACAAATAAGGTTGTTTCTGCCAAGTTAGTCTGTGTTTTTGAACGAAAACGGCGTGGTCGGTCTTTGTTGAGAGGCTTGCTTGATGGTCTTCGTCGACTCGCTGTTTTCTAAGTTTAGGTCGGCTCAGAATCAGAACTGCATGCTTGTTATTATAAATTCTTTCGAAAATATATTAATTCATTATAGATTGAATGGCAATGTTGCGTTGATGATCGGGAACTAGGTTAATTCGAGTTCCTACAACACAGGACTTGCAGATCGAATTTCTGGGGTTTCCCGAAAGACCTATTTCATTTTATACAGAAATAAAGTGCAATGGATTTCCCCACGTGATGCGATTTAAACCAATCAGATATCTTTATTTTATTGGATTGCAATTATTCATCATTATTTACTTCTAAAGATAGTCGACAAAATTAACTGGAGACCGTAATTTCAGTTTGTTTAAGCTGAAGTTACGAGGCTTTTGTAACCAAACGATGAAATTTGTTCTCTAAGCATGTGAGCACGTGAATCCTTGCGGTTTTAGGATACCCAAAATGAACCCAAAATATTTAAAAGTTAACTCGTCAAATTACGTCACGGCTAAGCTCCACCCTGCCAGTTCATTAACAACGCAGAATACTACATCCCAACAGCTTACTATTTGTGGCTTTGGAATCGATTTAAGCGCAATGTGACAGTGTATCCGTCGTGGGTCCGGGCGTCCAACCCTGTGTCTTTTTTTTTCTTTTTTTCTTCATCTTATCATCTTTTCCGCATAAACCATCGGGCCGATTTTAGAAGAACTAGGCAGAAATGATCCTAAGGTTACCATCCTTTTAAGTTTATCAATACATTTTTTTGAGGGCGGGTCTTATTTTCGCTTTAAAATCTATTCTCCTTAACCATTTTGCCGATCTCAATGAAACTCGGTATAAATGTTCTTGTGAGGCATCTAACAATGGACTTTTGGTATTTCTCACACCAGTACTACCATTGAATCTCTTCCTAACCTCAGCTGCTATCCCATATAGGTCTACGATTATCAACCAATTAGTGGGAGAGAAACAGTCGGAAGGATGAGTGCCGCCGTCGGGTTTCGAGCCCGGGACCTTCAGATTCACAGTCCGGCGTGCTATCTCTGCGCTATGCCAGCGGCTCTTTTCTTAAATTTTTGAGGATTTTAGTGAACCCAAATATTTGCGTGACAGAGCGGGGCTTTTTTTCTCTTTGAAATCTTGTCCCAAACCATTTTGATGATTTAAATGAAACTTGGTAGTAACGTTCCTCTGGTGGCCCTCTTCATATATTGATCAAGAAATTTTGGTTGAACACCCCAACATGTGTGTGGCTGGGCAGGGTTCATTTCTATTCGCAAACAATTGGGCCGATTTTATCAAAACTTGACATGAATCTACCTTGGGGAACCTTCAATTCAATTATTGATTTGATTTTGATTGGTCCAAAATAAGGGCGTGGCAGGACGGGGCCAATTTTCGCTCTGAAATCTGGAAAAAAAAAAACCTTCTTGAATTCTAACTTTGAAAAACTCGAGTGTCGTTAAAAAGGGTGATTGTGTGAATCTGTTTTAGAATCTTTATCTCTTGAAAGATGTTCGTTAGAATGGATGACTTATTGCAATAAGCTGAAAGTGGATTATAAGATGGGTAAAGTGTATGTGTATAAGGGAAATTTTATATTTTTTTTGGTGAATTGAGCGCCAGACAAGATATTCATAAAAAGATAGTTAAGAGACTTCAAAATGCTGTTTTCGTAGAAACAGAGCTTTGTTTAGCGAATTTATTACCACGTCATTTTATTTACAAGTTAATGTAAAGGAATAAAGGAATATCCGAGCAAAAGCTTTTTTCAAGAATTGGTCAAAGGGATAAAAATCTGATGAAGACAATTTAAAGTTGTTACTTGAATACTTCCCTCACAAATCTGTTAACACCTATCAACAAAGAGACGCATTTCTCCAATCAATTTGATGTATTGACAATAAGTTGTGTGAAACTATACCGTAGTTTGCACTTTTCCTTGGAATCTGCTACAATTTTGTTGGAATTACAATTGGTAAAACTCACAATTTATGGGTTTTGAATGAAACAAATTTTATTAAACATTTCTGACTTAAAAAAGCCTTTTTATCTTATAACTATACAAATATCCGTGTGATAACATCCCGTATGATATTTTTTATGATATCACATAGTTATTTTTATAACAATAATATCATATAGTTATTTTTAGAAACTTGCATTTCAGTTAGAAACATCGATGAAAAGACAAATAGAAGTTATAAGATAAATATAATACGTGCTTAGTGTATTGTATGAAAAAAAATATCTAACTCGGTTGTGAGAATTGATAATTATCTCGGCAGAGCCTCGACAATTATCAATTCTCCCAACCTCGTTAGATATTTTAAGTATGTATTATATATTAGTAACATGAGTTATATGAAATAGTAGGTCTTATGTCGTGTTATTTTATATAGAAGTTGCACATCTATATAAAAATCGCGAAAAATATAAATAAGGAATAACTCTATTACATCTTTCAAGACCTTCAGTGGTTAGATTCTGTTTGTTCTTTTTTCAAATATGACCATACGAAAGCCAGTGAAGAGATACATGCTCTTTCAGACCTCTTGTTCTCGAAAATTTATTGTAATTAAGGGCATTGAAAAGCCAAACAAACGATATTTGCAAATTAAATGCTGTAACTACAGAATGTTCACAACATCTTGAACAAACTGTAGTAACAGCATAAAGGTCGGCCTCCGATAAATTGCACTTGGTTCAAGTCCATTACTTTATATTTTTGCTGATAAATAACGTTCACACATTTGAGGGGTGTGTTATGGAGGGGTCACGGAGCAAGGCAAACTGTCCATTCTTTCTAACCAGCTCACCCGCTAACCCTACTATTCTCTTCACTGCAACAAACAATTAGCCATAAATATCATAAGTTAAGCATTAAGTACATAATCATCGCAAAATGATTTACATTTGGTGCAAATCTTACCTACTAATTAATATTGAAATCTGTTAACATTGAACCAGAACATCACTGTTGTCCTATTTATTTTTTTACTTTTATTTTTATTTTTTTTTTTTTGTAATTTTCGACGCGAAAACGCCTTCCATCCCCTAGCAAAAAAATAAAAGAAGGGGGGGGGTTGAGGGGTAGTCCGAATCTCTCTCAAACACAATAGTTGCTCTGGCTAAGTTTATCGTGGCCTCTAGTAGGCGGAAGATAATTCTAAGATTTGACCCTGTGACCTAGTTTTTGACCTCGTTTGAATCATTTTAAAAACTTTTCTGAAATTTCATTAAAATAACCATTCTGATCAATTTTCAGCATGATTATGATGGAAACGTGGCCCCGAGAGTGTCCACAAGTTATTTCTTAGTTTTGACCCTGAGATTTATTTTTTTTACTCCATTTGACCCAATTTCGAACCTATCCGGAATTCCATCAAGACAATCATTCTGACTAAATTTCAGGTTGATTGGACTAAAATAAGGCCTCTAGGGTGTCCACAAGGTAAATGTTGACGACGGACGACGCATGACAGACGACGGACATCAAGCAACCACAAAAGGTTCACCTTAAGCACTTCGTGCTCAGATGGGCTAAAATTGGAAAATGTTTTAAGAAAAAAAAACAAAAAAACACGGAATATCGAATGTCTAGGTAAGTAAACTTTATTCATTTTACAAACTTTTTACAAACAAAATATAACATGAAGGTATATATCTATATTTAAACAAACTAATTTCTTCAATATGTCTTAGCCTTTTTTTTCTTTCATGATTCAGTAAATATGCTACTCAACTTTTGCCAGGGACCAAGATCAAAACTGAAAGAATGTAGTTTTTCCTTGATATATATTCATTCAATTCTAAACAATTGTTTTCTATCTTTAATCATTTTGTTAGCTCGGTTATTTCCGGAGGGGGGTGATCTACTTCTTTTACATTGACGTCGTTAACGTGAGTGCTTTAATTGACGTTGGAAATAGCATGGTAAACTAAAGCCTTAGCCATATCTTAGTTGTTATAGAAGATATCTTACTTTGAAATTGGCAGGTGTGCTTATTATCACTTGTACTATTCAGACCATCAAGAGGGATAACTCTGGAAACACTTTTGTAAGAATTATGCCCCCTCTTCTACTTTCATTTTATGGATTATCAAGTACCCGCAGCCGTGCGTTGATTTGCTCATGCGGTGCTCTTGTAATATAGATATAACTTAAGTTAAACAGAATTTCTCAGTGAAAAAATATCGACTTTCATTTTGATCCCAGGCAAAAATTGAGAAGATTATAAAGCGCTTCAACTATAGCGGAATATTATAGCTCGGAAAATGGAGTCCAAAACCCATGGGTAAATTAAGTACCCCCCCCCCCCCCTCAGAACCCGTTAAGTGACAAGGTCCCAAAGAACCTGGACATGTGAGTTGGTCGGGTGTGAGGGGGGAAAGTATCTTACAGGAGTCGAAGAATATTTACTTGAATCTGACCCTTCTGCTTTAAATAAATTAGCACGAGCACCGCCTACGGGTACAGCACTCGGCTGCAGGTGCTGGGTATTAAAACAATTTAAGTCGAAAAAGTAACATAACTCTTGCAAAAGAGTTAAAGAGTTAACACGTTCCTTTTTTTCAAAATTTTGGACCTGTCCAAATTCAAAGGTTTTGCAGACGAAAATTTAGAGTGGATTTAATTTGAAAAATAACCGTTCAGTACGGTAGAAAATGGTGTGGAAAAAGAAGAAATTGCTTGTCAGAAGCAATTTCTTCGTTTTTCACAATGTTTTCTCAATCATAAAATCACAGGCACGAAAAAGGCAGGGATTAAGCAGCAAAGGGTTAAACCCATTGCTTGTCTATATATAGCTCTTGCGATTGTGACCACAAACGCCAATTTTCATAAATATACATGAAATGATAACAGATACGACCAAGGTTAAATTCAGTCACACCAAGGTCAATGACAACACCAACGTCAACGCGAACGACGCTAAGGTGATCACACTATTTTGTTTTTTCCGAAAACAGCCGAGTTGAAAATCGATTGGTTCCCTATAGCAATTACCTACAACTGAACGAAATATTAGCGGCGTTCAATTATCTTCCGTTGATGAAATGTACGGACTGTTCCATAAATGGATTTTGTCTTTTTTAAACTTTTTAGACGCTTGCAAATTAAAACCAGGCGATGAATTCATATTGTTTTGAGCGATTTGCATATTTATTTTTTTATTTTTTGGATTCTTTTCGTGATATCGAGGTGTTCGATTTCCATGACATAAGAACCGATTAAGAATGTAATTGAGTGGACTGAACGTGAATAAAATATACCTTTGATTCAGTGAAAAATTTGGTTTATCTTTGGGGGATCAAAACCCAATAAATGAAAAAAAAGAAGAACAATTGAAAATTGTGGGACAATAGCTCCAAAAGCGCATTATTTCACAAGAACGTGATTTCTAGGCAATGAAATGACGCCATGAGTATAATGGGCCAACCTTAGATAACGTCAAAATGGAGGCGATGATTCAAAATCAAAACCTTTTCATAGGATGGAAAAATTAACGTACTAATATCTTTTACAAATATATACATACATGTACTAATCAAAGTTGTATTTCAGCTCAAAATCGATTCTCATCTCTTGAAAAAAACGAATATGAACAAAATGCATGTATTCTTCATGAATATCTTAATCATAATAAACATGAAAACAACAATCGAGGAAAGTTTTAAAGCCCAAGAAAGAAAAAAAAGTTTTATCCGAATTTTTAGTTTTCATAAACACAACCCGTAGAATCTACAAAAATGCTTAAAGAGTACTTCGGAATTAAGTTAGTTTGTTTGTATGGCATTTAACGCCACTTTTAAATCTTTTTAGTCACATTCACATCGCGATGGCTGGAGCACCTAAACATGGATTCTTGGTACATGTATTTATTTCATCAGTACTATTATGTCAAGCTTTCCAAGCCTACATATGTCCATCCGTCATAGTGTACAATTTAACAACACATTTTGAACCGATACACAACTTGGATAAATTAAATAATCACATCTATATTAGAAAAAGATTATGAACAATATAACCTGTATATACTCTTAGAATTGGATCGACTTACACCACGAAATACTTTTTTTGTGTGTGAGCCGTCTGGCAACGAGGGACCAGCTTGATAGTGCGTAAAGTGTTGACTCAGTCGGTCTGCGCGGGTCTCGTAGACTGCCTAGAATCAAAACCTTTCTCACTTGACTAATACCCGAATCTACAATGTTCACTCTACACTCCCATTCAACCGTTTTTGAATTTGCCTTATGGTTGGCCTGTGCTTGGTCAAATCCCTTTAGTTAATGGAGTTCCCAGACAATCCATTTCGCTCGACAGGTCATATATATGTTTTGCTCCATCCGTAAAAGAAAATGTGAAGCTTAAAACATTTTAAAATAGAACTCTGCATGTACGAAGTGACGAAACTGCCATTTCCCAGAGATATTTTTCTAAAGTTGCGTGGTCCTTCGCTGTCTTACAATCAATCTGGCTGACACTGCGATGTGATAGCTTAATTCATTTGGCGGAGGACTTAAGACATTTCTTTTAAGCGGTTATCATTAGAAATATAAAAAAAATAAACCTTTAGTTAGTTTCCTAATATCTTTTTTTTCAAGTAAACTTTCAAAGAAATAATAGCCATTTTTTTCTCATTTTATAAATGTTTTCCTCTCTATGACCTGATGGTTAGATTTATTGCTCTACTTGACAATATTATATATACATATATATTTCAAACCTTAACAATTTAGACCAATGACATCGCTTATTTTGCATCACGTGAGAGTGAAATATCTAGATCCATATTGTACAACCAGAACGAGGCAACTGTGCAATACGGATTTTATTCCAAAACGAGACAACCTATATTGTACGATGAAAGTCATCTTCACGAGATAAGGGGTATCGAATCGATAGCTTCTTCTCGAACCCTTGGTTAGACAAGATGGATGAAAGTGAGGCAAAATATATTGTACGATGGAAGCGAGGCTGCAGTCCCGAATATAGATATCACCACTTTTCGCAGCCTTTTCAATGTGTCAAACCCTCTGTTCGGAGGTATTGAAACAAGTTTGATCTTGAGAAGATTCTTGATTTCTTCATTTGTTACATTACATTGTATAAATCATTTGTTCACATGAAAATGTATATTTCAAGCAACGATGGGTAGTCAACCTGTTTTATGTTAATTACATATTATAATCAGTAAGTTCTTATCAACTTGACACATGAAATAAACATTTCACGTGGAATTCTATTTTTAGAACAAATGTTTGTTTCAATTGCAACATTTTCATAGCGACTTGCATATGACGCCCTTATCCGGATCATTTTGGATCTATTCCCTTTATCTCTCTCAAATGTCGCGAATCGTTAATTGTGGAACTTTCAGTGTATGGTGTGAAATAAAGATGTCTTTTAACATGATCGAGTACAATACTGAATTCATTGGATTCGTACCCTGTAGAACCAGTCTATATTTTGACTCGGCTATCGCCTCGTCAAATGAAGACCGTTTCTGCAGGGTACTCATCCAATAGAATTCAGTATTGTACACGACCATGTTAAATAACCTCTTATTATTTGATTTTAAATGAAAATGTTCTCGACGATGAATCTCGTGTACAAGTCTGTAACAAAATATATCTGTTTTGTTCTGTTCGTTAAATAGAAACGCCGTGAAGAAACGGTAGTATTTCTCAATGTAACACATCAGCCCTGCGTTTAGGTTGACAAAACGGCGCAAACAGTTTGTCAATTATATCCCGCTTTGCAGACAAGTGCACGTGCAAAGCGGGGTATAATTAGCCGACTGTTTGCACCGTTTTGTCATCCTGACCGCAGGGCAGTTTTATTCAGGAAAGATGTGAGCTTCGAGTAAGTTTATCACTTTTTTTGTTTGATTTGCGTAGTGAGATATATATGCAATCAATCAAATATGTCCTGCGTTCAGGCAAGGAAAGCGAACGTTGGCGCTTGTGATAATCGGCAAGCAACGTCACGAAGTGACTGGTATGTAGCGAATAAAGAGGCGGAAAATCTGACTTGAAATCGATTTTTTTCACGAAATTATCGTGATTTTTGCTTTACTTCGTTGGTTGAATATTTGAATGACTTATATTTGAATTGTGTCATTTTGTTGGCTAGAAACATGCCACTTTTGCAAAACGCTTGCATTTCGTTCAAGATAGACTGCTCGCTACAAAAACTGTTTGCGGCCAGCGCTCTCTTATCCTAAACGCAGGGATGGTACATATATATAAATACAGTTACATTGCCATGGTTAAAGGTAATTAATAATTAAGGTAATTTAGCACCGGGGACTACTCTTCCTAAACATAAAGACATTTTAAACACATTTAAAAAATCACACATAACATTTACAAAAACATTCACACCAGATTTAACCTAGACTAATTTCAGTATATTTATACATTTTCGCAGAAACAGGGGAATGTGATCTTAATTTTGACTGAAACCTTTGGTTAGAATACGAGAGAAAACCCTCGAAATATTGCGATTGACTCGGCAGGTCTGATTTACCTTTCCAGCATCAATTTGTAAAGTAAATAGAATTACGAATATCCGATGTCTGAAATATCCGAATTTGCTTTCATATGCAACGTTAATATCGATGTTGTTTTTTTGTGATACAGTTGTAGAATTTAGAGTGAGGCGTCAAAGATCAATTTTACATTGAAAATGATAGGCAATAACGGTTTCTCGATACTCACATAAACTTGTGGAACTACAATTATGTTAATAATATGATACTTTAACTTGATACCGTATCTTTTCTTATATTTTATGTAAGTGTCTGCAGGAATACATGTGCTAAATTTTGTAACGAACTAAGATTAAAATGTCTATAAAATGATGACACTATTTTACTCGCATTTATAACATGACTTAAATTACGGGAGTAATATATCCCAGTTGATTTTTTTATATTACACGGGTGTTAAAACGCTAATGGAATAACTATGTAAATGAGCTTAGAACGTATATAGCAATATTATTTTTGAGAAGTGGAAACGAGGTAATAAAATTTCGATGACGTCAATTCGTAAACGCAATTCGTATACGGTGTTATATGTTTCTCGAAAAAAACTTACCTCACAATTTCGAAAATTTCTGCGATTTTTCGCAAAGATTCAGGTTATATTATAAACAGCATATTTATTTGTGCTCATGAAATATCGAAATTATTAAACTCGTCATCTTAAGTAGATTAAAAATTCAGCAAAGCCTCGATAATATCTGTTTAAAGATGACTCGTTTAATTAATTCTATATTCGATGACCACTCATTCAATACCCTTTAATTATAATTGGATGCGAGGAATCGACAGGGAGATGCGGATGGTGAACTGGACGTACTGTAACAGTGATAGGCGTATCTAGGACTTTAAAATTTATACGCAATCAGAAGTAGACAACGAAAGAATATATAGGATAAAGTCGATATGTGGACTGTGACAAAAGATTAATGTTCCCGCCCGCTTCCCCATTCTATATTTTGAGTGCTGTTGAATAATCAAAACTGTAGTTTCGATGATATGATAATTCATCTACGATATTTTTCAACAGATAATTATTTCTTTAACGCACTTGCGTAAATTGCGTTATGGGAGTTACGTCCATGCCAGTGATCTAGTTGTTCATCCTGTCTATACACTGTACTAGCTTAGTTTACAATATATTCAGTTATGAATTCCACTATTTGTTACAAAGCTATTTTACTAGTCTCTTTATATTTTGATGCAAGAAATCATAAGAGCGATAAGAATGAGTCGATTTTGTCGTACTGGTGATTTAGCTGTTTACCGAGGCTATACCAGCAAAGATTATAGTAAATTCAGTTTAAACTCTAACTAAATTATGATGCTATTTTACTAGTCTTTATAATTGGATGCCAGAAATCAGCAGGGCGGTGTGGATGGTCCATTATGTCGTACTGGTGATTTAGCTGTTTACCGAGGCTATACCAGCCAAGTAAATAGTCAATTCAGTTTAAACTCTAACTAAATTATGAAGCTATTTTACTAGTCTTTATAATGGGATGCCAGAAATCAGCAGGGCGGTGTGGATGGTCCATAATGTCGTACCAGTGATCTAGCTGTTCACCGTGGCTATACCAGCCCAGTTCAACCTGCAAAGAAAAAAAAGGTATTTCTAAGTTTAAACATCCTGACGTTGTTAGATATTAAAGACACTGTTATCTTCTTTAATCCTTAGTGCTAAATTAATTTTTCTTAAAAAAAGTCACACTGCATTTTGTTTCTTTTGACATTTCAAACTGTCTGGCCCAACCCTTTCTCACAATGATTAGTAGAAAAGCAGCAGATGTTGGCTAAGATTAGCCTTTAAAAGCTAAACTTAGTATGAACTGCGTACCAAAGACTAATCCATCAAAATTAAGCCGTAACACTTGTATGTGTAAAGACCCGTCTAGTGCATACAGTCCATCTTGCCTGAACGACCACGTCTATTAAGCGGCCATCTTTATTAAGCGACCGTTTTCAAAACCGCGTTCTTTAAATCAGATTTTCTAAATATGTAAACTATATTCGTCTAAAGATTATCATGAATGAAAACTATATTGTTGACACCCATTAGAATAGTCTCAATAAAACGATTCTAACAATTTTTGACAACTTAGGATTATTAAGAAATTCGCAAAAAGATACATATTCAATCAAATTCATATTTCTATTTTTTAAACATAACACGGTATAAGCGACAATTCTTTGAAACAACCGCTTTTTGGTGGTCGCGTTAGTGGTCGCTAAATACCCGTTTTACTGTATATCTTTAAGGTTCATGTTAAGTGTTTGAGACCCTTCATTTGCCAAGACAAAGCAGTATGTCCAGGTATATTATGTATAAAAATGAAGCTATTTACGAGTACAAGCAGTTAAGCAACATCATACTGCCATAGCTATAGCATTATAGCCAAACCATTGTGGAAAAAGGTCATTTTGTACAGAACAAGCAACTGCATGACTGTTTGATGGTTTAAACCTATTTATTTTACATCAATTGGGAAACAAGTTAATACAACTTAGACAAATCCCTCTCGATAGAATTGGCTAATGTTTTAAAAAAGTACAGTCAAAAGTACTACCCAGGTACTACTACAACCGTTGGTATAAAACTCGGGCCCTAAACGTAGTTATGCAAGCAATTTGTATGTCATATATGCCATTCTAATTTTCTAAACGTGTAGCTCCATGTAAGGTATGTTGTGTTATCACATCATAAATAGACAGTAATAGTTTATATACATGTAATTGAATTAATTTCTATTTCACAAAATGATAAATATATAGTAATTTGATATAGATCACTGAATTGAAAAAGACTATATATGCCCTACGTCCAGGATTACAAAAGGTGCAAACAGTTAGCCGATTCTACCCCGCTTTGCCCGCGAACTAGTGAGCAAAGCAGGGTATCATTTGAAAACTGTTGGTACCGTTTTTCATCCTGAACGCAGGGCTCATAAATCCCCATGGGCTTTAAACCGGCTTTCAGAAGAATGAATTCGAATGGTATCATTTGTTTGTTGGAATGGGGTTTTATACCGCTTTTAACATTATTCCAGTTATATCGCGGCGTCGGTAATTTTTGTTCAAACACTATTTTCATTGGGATCAAGTACGGGGAAAAAACAAGCTATTAATATTCCATTAATAAAACATTGTATTTTCAAGTTACTCAATTATTGACATCTCCTAGATGCAAGTTCTTCTATTAAACACATAAATAAATTAACAAAATACGGAGTTTCCAAATGGAAGTGTTTGTTGTTGTTGTTGTTGTTGTTGTTGTTGTTGTTGTTGTTGACAATATCACTTACATGATATGACCAAATCAATATTTTTACCTGTCCAATTTTCTGTACGCCCATCATCATGTCTTTATGGATAATATGAAACACAAACACGTGACCCAGAAGTTTGGGATTTTCCCTATTAATGTCAAATACACATGGCTGGTTCCATACGGGATCTTGTGTGTTCTGTCGTACTTTCGTTTTGTGTTTGGCTTCCCGCATTCCATTCACGTACATCTCAACTTTTACGTAGGGGTCTATTAACGATAATCAAATGGATGATATAAAGCAATAGCAAGCAACAAAACAGTAACCGTACAGAGATCACACAATCTATCGAAATTTAGGAATGTGATATTTGCCTTAAATAAAAACTAGCATAAAAATATATCGATTATTCAAAAGTTAAAACACCTAGTTTAATTAGTTTCAGTTCTTGTCTGTATGTGTCTTTATCGTTGTTGGCAAACCAACTTCTTCTCAAGAAACTATTGCAATTGTGGCGTGTGTATCAGCGTGTTATTAAGAATGTTCTAAGGTAAGGTCGATCGCATTCAGACCTTGAAAAATTTCAAAATGATTCTGCTTACTTCTTTGATTGCTAGTAGATAAGAAAGTAATATCCGCTTGATACTAATATACCGGTATAGATAGATATTAAAGAACACAGCTTCACAAACCTTTCACAGTGGATCTTGTATCAAGTAAGTTTATTTCATTTTCAGGTACCTTCCTCTAATACATTTTTATAATCATGCAATAAAGCCTGTATTGACCTGATATCACCTGTCTGATAACATAACATTGATATCAGACAGTCTATTTTTAGAAACAGTTTGTATACACTTTCGTCCGAATTTCTTCGATTTTTAAGGGTTTATTATAATAAAGTGCAAACAAGGTCGCATGGTAAATAGAATAATATGTAAGTGTCTAAAAAATATCAATATTATCTGATCTCGACTGCTAGAAATTATCAGAACTCGGCAAAGCCTCGTCCTTATAATTTCTCTTAACCTCGACCAGATAACATTGACATTGATAGACACAAACATGGTATTCTCTATGTCTCCGATCAACGGCTAGATAAAAGTAAACCGATGTGGAAGGAGCAGCTTGAGGCTCGGAATAAGACATCATAATATCATTGGTGAAAGAAATACAAGGGTATTCAGGGTAGCTGCTCTTGCTTCTGCGAATTGACTATAACAGCTGCGTCATTATCCGTTCATGCAAACAATCATAATTTGATATGGAACGATTAGCTGGAGACTCGGAAAAGGTTTCGTGGTGGCATTGGTGATATAAATACCAGGGGCTCGTTTTACTAAACTTCTTACGAAGAAATTAATCTTAAGTTTAAATCACAAATCGTACCTGGTTTTCTTATTCTTAGTTAGAGTCTGCCTTGCATTATCTCATTGTAGTCGTCTTTAGAAGTCGATTCCAATGAGATGATGCATGTCAGAATTTCATATTCCATTACTACTGTAGAAGCAACTTTCATCTTTGACATACGCAAAAAATGATCAAAAGATGTTCAGTAAAACGAGACTCAGGATTCCATATTTAAATGCTTCTGCCGATGCGATGTTAATATAGCAGCGGCGTCAAACTCCGTTCAAGAAAAAAGGCTTTTTCTTCTAAAAAAAAGTCAAAATTCCAAAAACAAAAAAAAATAAAAATCGAGGGATGGGAGTGACTTACTGACTGCACCAAGGAGCGATACACGAGGAAGGCTTCTGGCCTCTATTACGTTGAAAACTATTTTCCCTGCCACTGGTTGGTAGCAACCACTTATATGTACATCACCTTGATGGAGCTGTCAAAAAATACAATATACATAGGGTGACATAAGATATTTCATGATATTTTGCTTGATAAAAGCTGGACTTTTCATTCCCTAGATCAGAAATGTTATCAAGCCAGCCTAGGCGAGCTTTTTATTTCAATACAAGAGGGCCATAGTGGCCCTTAATCGCTCACCTGAATTAACACTCTTAAGAAATTTTCAAGGTTTATCTAAGACTTTACCCCGTGACCTAGTTTTGACCCCACTTGACCCAATTTTGAACGTGTCTGAGATTCATCAAGATAATCATTCTGATCAATTTTCAGGTTGATTGGGCTAAAATTATGGCCCCCTGAGTGTCCACAAGGTCTTTCTAAGATTTGACCCAGTGGTCTAGTTTTTGAACCCACTTGGCCAATTTCAAACTTGTGCAACGTTTCATCAAGATAAATATTCGGAACAATTTCAGGTTGACTTGGCAAAAATATGGCCTCTACAATGTCCACAAGGTTTTTCTAAGATTTGACCCCGGTGACCTAGATTTTGACTTCACTTGACCCAATTTTTGAACTTTTCTGAGATTTCATCAAGATATTTATTCTGACGAATTTTCAGGTTGATAAGGCCAAAAATATGGCCTCTAGAGTGTCCACGAGGTTTTTCTAAGATTTGACCCGGTGACCTAGTTTTTGACTCCACTTGACCCAATTTCTTGTCCGAGATTTAAGCAAGATAATCATTCTGACCAAATTTCCGGTTGATTGGGCAAAAAATATGGCCTCTAGAGTGTCCACAAGGTTTTTCTAAGATTTGACCCTGTGACCTAGTTTTGACCCAACTTGACCCAATTTCGAACTTGTCCGAGATTTCATCAAGATAATCATTCTGACCAATTTTCAGGTTGATCGGAAATAAAATATTGCCTCTATAGTGTCTACAAGGTAATTGCTGACGACGGACGACGCACAACGCACGACGGACAACGGACGTCGGACGACGGACATCAGGTTACCACAAAAGCTCACCTTGAGCTAAAAAAAGAAACATTTTTTCTACGTTCACACTTATCTTTGAAATGCAGAAATGATATAAAATACTGCATCAACGACGGACAACGGACGTCGGACGACGGACATCAGGTTACCACAAAAGCTCACCTTGAGCTAAAAAAAGAAACATTTTTTCTACGTTCACACTTATCTTTGAAATGCAGAAATGATATAAAATACTGCATCAACGTACATTATATGACGTCATCATGGCGTCATTCTAAGATTGATCTTACGAAAGGGTAAGAAAGTAATGTCTTTGATGGAAGTTTGCTATCTTAGTCAATCGGAGATATGTAAAAAACGCCTTTACGTTCTGTAAATCGGAGATTTAAGCGAAAAATTTCCTTCCGCTATTTTTTTGCGAATGGCTAAATATACGAAAGCAAGAATATCCCTTCATTTTTCCTGTGATAAAAAATAACAAAACAGCTTATGAGTATTGAGTCCATGAAATCAAGCTGGATTTTTTATTATATTCAATATTCCAACTCCGTAGACATTTTTCAACCACTGAACAAACTGTCTATAGATCCTCAAGTTTAAGGGAGTTATCAAAGGCCAATTTTGTCTATACATGTATAGACAAAAATGACCTTTGATAACTCACTCCAAATTGCGGGTCTGTAGAATGCCAATGACAACTAGATTGTCTCGTTCATTTTGATAGACTGTGTCAATGCAATGTATTTGTGACCCGTCACGTGAAAAGGGACCAAAAGGGAACTCTGTAAAATAAGTATTTGAAAAAGAGATTGGGTCCAGCGTAGGTCAACCAGAGATCTCATTTCTAAAATTATTTCACTGGAAAGTAGATTGCTCATTCTAGATTCAGAAAAATAGAAAATTGTGAAAAGTTTCGACACTAGTCAGTCCGCGAGGTCTGGTAAGGGGGTCGACACTTGGTTACACCCAAATGGTCCTTTTTCGCGTGATGGGTCACATATATGTAGGTACAATAAAAAAAGATGAAGCTGTAACTACGCCTAAACCCTTTTTGTTTGCTTTGGAATGATGGAGACTTTTTGTTTGCCCTTAATCAAGATCGAATAAATTATTCAACATCTTCTACGTTACGAAAAGTAAATTTACGCTCCGGGTCGCCAAAGTTTATAATATGTTCTGCTCTTAGATTACTTTTTAGTTTCTTTTTGTGTGTTTGTTGTTTTTTCACCGATTATATATTTTCTAGGTGGACCCGCTGGTCAGACTGATCCCCCCTTGCATAATCTTCAAACTCATGTAACGATTCAACTTCTTCATTTAAATTATTGAATATAGGAAATAATGCAACAAAAATGTATACGACAAGCATTGAAATTCTAAAATCCACAAATCTACAGGGAAGAATTAAATACACTATAAAAGATTTGAATGAATAGTAAAAGGGAGAGAATTTCAAATAAAAGAAAAAAGTAACTTGATATATTCTCCCTTTCGACTTTTGACTGAAAAAACAAATGCAATCTATTTACCCTGTATACTGTATGCGGAAATATCACCAAATCTGCCATTCCATTGTCGTATTTGTCGATATCTTTCAAAAACACTGACGCCATTCCTACTAGATGACGCCGTGTTATATGATGAGACGAATACACCTGTAATTAGAAATGGACTTTCACAAGCGTATTTTTCTTCTTCCAAACCATCAGGTATGCAGAGGGCATCATCGGACACACATATTTTTTTTTTAAACGCCCGATGTACAGTTAGAATCACGATGAAATTGAAATTAATCCAATTCGAAATCATTACTAATCAATCAATCAACGATCCATTAATTCATTCCGAACACTCACTCACACCATTCAAGAACGGTACAAAACTATTCGGATATGATCCTGAATCGTTCAAATTGCTTCTTTAAAATCGAACAAATCATTTTTGTTTTATTTACCGGTGTTGATTTAAAGCGTCCGCGAAGACAAACACATCTGTTTACAGATAAGCACGTACAATGGTTTGATCGCTTTGAATAAAATCTTGATCGGAAGGAAGGATTTTGAAGCTTTTTTAACGACCTGGGAGCTTTTCTTGAAGAATTTGAATGATTGTTTGGAATGAATGAATGAATTAAGCGCTGAGTGAATGATGAAGAAAGGTTTTGATCGAGGTGAATGTAAATTCACGATGTTATTATGCGTAATTAATGAACTGGCAGGGCGGGGCTTAACCGTGACGTAATTTGGCGAGTTTACTTTTCAATAGTTTGGGTTCTTTCAATTTTTTGTCGGTAATCATCGATAACGCGTGCAAATAACTGTATCCTACAACCTAAAGGAATCACGTGCTTTGAGAGAGTGTACACATTTCATCGTTTGGTTACCAAGGCCTCGTTACTTCAGCTTGATTACGCTGAAGTTACGAGGAATTGGTTACCAATCTACGATTTAAGGTCTCGAGTCGTTTATGTCGACTCTCTTTAGAAGTACTTTATGTTAGATAAAAGCTGATTTCCCTTAACCTTAAGTGCAACGACCCGTTACTTTGGCTCCGCCCTGCCAGGGCATTAATCATGGATAATACTAACTAAATAAACACCTCAGTCTTTGAAATATTTTTCTCTGTAATACAAGAAAAAAACGTACTTTTAAGTTGCACTGCCCTTGCGACACTAACAGCCATATTTAGAAAGACCTTTCAGGCGGATTATGGGTTAAGATTAAAGAGATTTTTAAATTATGACACATAATCAATATCGAAGCACGGTTCATTAATTTGTATCCATTAGACGATACCGTGACATATTATAAGCCAATCCTTAATTAAATTAGATCTAGATTTTTACTTGTCTATTGATAGATCGGACTTGTGTTGAAGACGAAAACGTTCGTGAAACAATTGAAATAATTGGTTTCCCTCTTGGTGCTTTTAACCTCACGTGCAAAGCGGGTAACCGTTTAGAAGACGTTCGCGAACTTTTATCTTGAACATTGTACTACTGTCCTGTATTTAGAATAGAAACGTTCACAGCACGTTTTAGAAATGGAACCCCGCTTCAAACGTACATCCATCTGCAAAGTTGGCTGACATAAACATGTATAATATCATCTATGATCTGGTTTAGTTTCGAGGAAAATGTCCTCTTATTTTGCATTTCCATTTTGTAAGCCGTGCTTGAGTAGAAAGCACATATATATTTTTTTTAAAATAACATGATAAAAAAAACTTAATACTTAATTAACTTGTGCCCTTTGAGAAAGGGTCTTTGAGGAACAAGGGGCCCAAGAGGGCCTGTATCGCTCCACTGGCTTTAAAATATTTAGACTTCCATTAAATAAAGCTTACTTTAAATGAATACATTTAACACTCTGAAATCTCCATATACCTATTTTATAATGATTAACTCGTTCTGGTCCATATTGCACCAAAATACATAATCACAATGAACCTGCATCCCTTTACTCATCTTATTAAAACATAAGGTTCAGAGGGAGATGTCGTTCAAGAATTTCGGGGTCAAAATAGGCCCTACCTGCCACGCCCATGTTAAATTTTATGGGCCAATCAAAATTTCTTGAACAATTTAAGTAAAAAGTCACCCAAGAAACATTCTGGTAAAGTTTAATTGAAAGCGGCCCTATGGTTCAGAAGGAGATGTCGTTCAAAGATTTTAGGGTAAAAATAAGCCCCACCCTGTCACGCCTATATTTGGGGGGTCAATCCAAATTTCTTGAACAACTTTAGAGGAGGGTCACCCAAGGAACATTCTTGTAAAGTTTCATTGAAATCAGCCCGATGGTTCAGGATGAGATGTCGTCAAAAGATTTCAGGGTTGAAATAAGCCCCTCCCTGCCACGCTCATATTTTGGAGTCAATCCAAATTTCTTGAACAACTTTAGAAGAGGGTCACCCAAGGATTCTGGTAAAGTTTCATTGAAATTTGCCCAATGGTTCAGGAGGAGATGTTGTTAAAAGATTTTGGGCCAAAATAAGCCCTGCCCTGCCATGCTCATATTTCGGGGTCAATCTAAATTTCTTGAACAACTTTAGAAGAGGGTCACCCAAGAAACATTCTGGTAAAGTTTCATTGAAATTGGCCCCATGTTTCAGGAGGAGATGTCATTCAAAGATTTCGGTGTCAAAATAAGCCCCGCCACGCCGCGCCCATATTTGGGGATAAATCCAAATTTCTTGAACAACTTTAGAAAAGGGTCACCAGAGGAACATTTTCTTAAAGTTTAATTGAAAGCGGCCAAATGGTTCAGGAGGAGATGTCGTTCAAAGATTTCGGGGTCAAAATATAAGCCCCGCCCTGCCACGCCAATAATTTGGGGGTCAATCAAAATTCTTGAACAACTTCAGAAAAGGGTCACCCAAGGAACAGATTTGTCGTTCAAAGATTTCAGGGTCAAAATAAGCCCCTCCCTGCCACGCCCATATTTGGGGGTCAATCTAAATGTCTTGAATAACTGTAAAAGAGGGTCACCCAAGGAACATTCTGGTCAAGTTTCGTCAAAATCCATCCATTGGTTTAGGAGGAGAAGATGTTTAAAGAAAAGTTTACGCACGCGCGCACGGACGCACGGACGGACGCACGACGGACACCCCGCCATGACAATAGCTCGCCGGCCTTCGGCCAGTGGAGCTAAAAATCGGAGAGCTTCGAGTCGGGTTAGACTAAGGTAATATGTAGACATTTTGAGTCGCAAATGTTCCAACAAAACGTATTTTGTTTGCAGCGGCATCCTATATTTGATAAAATCGACTCGATCTTATTTCTATATTAATTCTTAATATATAATTTACGGAAATATTGCCAGATCCTCACTCAGTTAAAATTTTATTCCTACTTCTGTCTATCAAAAAGGAACGACCTAAATGGCCAAAAATATTACTACATTGGCAGGAAGTATTAACATAGATCAAACTGCTAATCCATCTTAGTCTATACCACATGGTTTTCTTTTTTAAGCAAGAACAATCTATAAATTAGACCCAGTTTCACAATTCGAGTATGTTCTATGAGCGAGAAGCAATTTCTATACTTTCAAATACAGGAGTCTTTAATATAGAGCTGATTGAGTAGCTGATTTACTCCACAGGCCTGAATCTAAGGATATGATGAGACAAGAATTTAAATGAATAATTGAATCTTTAAGTGTCTCATGCTGAGATATTTCTGCAACGAATTCAATGAATAATATATAGAAAATTGACTCATGTCAGTTCCATCCTTGGACAACTTTAGAAGGTCACCTATGAAGTTTGGTTAAAATTCACCCAGTAATTTCTGAGGAGAAGATTTTTAAAGAAAATATACACGACCAGATCTACGGATAGACGGATGCATGTGACGTGCACAGCGCCATTCCATTAGCCCTTAATTGCCTTCGGCCAGTAGAGCTAAAAAGGTCTTTACGTTAGTAATATGAAAACCATTTTTTTTTTAAAAAAATTAAAAGTCATTAACTTGTAAGAAATGTATGCTATCATTTAATCATAAGAAACGGGTAAAATTTTGACCAGATCAGACTTCTTTATGAACCCGCTACGCGTACTAGTAGAATGCAATTATGACTATTTTGTTCCAATACTTCAACGAACAAACACACACACACACAAAAAAAAAAATCACGAAAACTCACGTGACAATTTCAATTTCGTTACCTGAAATTCTATAGCTGAATCGTCCGCTGTATTTTCTCTCGTAAATTCTTGTATTGAGAACTTTTCTAGAAAGACAGGAGTCTGAAATAACACGTACAATAAATTACAATAAAATCGTGAAATTGACATTCATTTCAATCAAACCATTCTAAATCGCTCGCTCAGAGCTTCATTCATTCATTCATTCATTCATTCATTCATTCATTCATTCATTCATTCATTCATTCATTCATTCATTCATTCATTCATTCATTCATTCATTCATTCATTCATTCATTCATTCATTCATTCATTCATTCATTCATTCATTCTAAACACGTACTCAATCCATTCAACTACGTTTCAAAATCACTAAAAGGGATAAGATCAACAAGTATAATAAAAATGAACATAGGTAGATAAAAATATCGAGATTTCGCTTTTATAAATGAAATTATAAGCGTCTGACAGGTTCTTTGAAAAAAAAAACAGGAAGCTGTTTGTAGAATTTTCATACATATCTACATTGATAGAAGGTTATAAAAATAGCTAATTTTGTTCATCCTGAACAAAATAAGCGATATTGGATTACCCCCCTTTAACTTCACTCAAAACTCACCCATCCCTCTCATTCAATTCCATTAAAAAAATCATTCGCCTTTGTCAATCGAATAACAATTCAAGTTATTCTTAACTGTATTCTTATCCTTGTTAGTACCATCACGCACATTTCAAAAGTAAACAATTTTCCCGCACGAAGTCGATGGTCGACAAAAACCTCATATCTACAGCTTGAATAAGCTGTAGATTCGAGGTTTTTGTCGCTAAATGACAATATAAAGCTAAGAATCAGAAACATAGGTAAATCAATGTATTCTTTTTTTTTCAGGCCATACGGTACACCAAACTATCAAATGGCAATTTCGCTAGTTCGGCACATAGCGTACCTCCTAAGGGATATCTTTATTCATGGCGTTTCATTGACTTAAGAATAAATTATTTCATCTTTTTATTAAAGAAAATGTGTAGAAGTAAAAAACTGCATGGAGACTTGGGATACAAGTGTAAGTGCAATTATATTGTTTTTCCAAAGCAATTTGCAAACACCCCCGTTTCTTGAGAATAGTAAAAAGAAAACGCATTTATCTTGGAGTCACCATATATTTTCATTAACTTAATTTAGTTCCCGTAAAGTGAATATCGAGCCACTGGGATTGGTAAAGAACCAATTTAGAAAAGCATTTAAAAGGCGTAGGGTCAGGTGAAGTTCATAATAGTCAATATTTTTGAAGTATTATGGAAAGAGGAAATAATAAGAAAATAGAAATTACTAAAAAGGAAACATTTTAAATATCGTACAGTTAACAACATAAGGCAATTGACAAAATGAATGTTTTGGGGAAATTTTTGGGTTGATATTTATGAGTGTAAGGATCGAGTTTTGATTGAAATTTAAGGAATTTAACATTATATCAATAATTTCATCCAAATATCCCCGTTAAAAAATTATACACTTTCTTATGTGTGGTTGTTGATGACTACATGTAAAAGCCATACCAGCCAATAACTTAGCCATTTAATTTGATAATTTGCAATAAATTTTGGTCGTTTGTAACAATTTCGGAGCGTTTTTGAGTGAGTGTTTTGAATATATGAATCGCTGAGCGAGCGATTTTTGTTTTGGTAGGACAAAGTCGGGATAAAATATAAAATGATTTGCTATATATTTATCCGAATTTTAAAAAAGTATCCTTGCAATTAACATCTCTTCCCATATAGGAATACGCACATACATATCAAAATTATAAATTTACCATAGAAATGTGACCTGTCTCGCGAAAAGGGACCACCTGAGAACTCCGTAAAATATTTCTTTGAAAAAGAGATTGATTGTCGTACAGGACAAATAGTGGTCCAATTTCCAAAAGTATTTCATAGGTAGAAGGTAGAATGATTATTCTCGATTCAGAAAACGTGTAAAGTTCGAAAAGTTTCGACCCTAGTCAGCCTGCGCAATATGCGCAGTCTGACCGGAGTCGAAACTTTACGCAATATCAAGATGGTCCCTTTTCGCATGACGGATCACAAGGGTTGATACGCCTTAGGTAGATTTAACAAGAAAAAAATCATAGTGATTTGTAATGAAGAAATGCCATATTCAGAAAATTGGAATAACAAGTGATACGTTTCAGCTAAGGTGTGTGTACGTACTTTGCACAGACTACGTTTAGTCGATACCTAACGCGCTTCCCAGATTTAATTAACCTTCTTTTTAAAAAGAAATACTTTAACTTTATTATTTGGTAAATTAAATTATTGCAACTAAGTTGGTATTACAAAGGCAACGAACAGAACCGAAAAAAGACATCAATTTAAAAAATGGAACTTAAGCTTCTTTTCCTTTCAGCCATTTTCTCATTTTCGTACTATTTTCTTATGTTGCCTCTCATTATGTCAGCCTTTAGCTAATGCGCGTTTTTGTTTACGAAAGCGCGCAAAATTAAAAACCAAAAGCGCGAAAACTCCCTTTTGAAAAGCTCTATTTCAGAGATATCCAGAATTTATGCATCTTATTGATAATTCTTTCCTTTATTTTGAACAATACTCAGTTTTTTTGCACGGAAACCTGTGGAAGGTCACAACAAACATCGTAACTACAGCTTTGGTAAGCTGTAGTTACGTGGTCGAGGTCATCTAGCTAGTTTACTTATTGCTCAAACATATGTCTCTTTCCATGTTGTAAGTATTTATCTAAACCACCCACGACAGACAGTATATTCGTTCTTTAGAAAATTGCGACATTTTCAGACAGCGTTTGACATGGAAGGATAGAAGAATTAAGCTTACCCGTGATTTATTGATTGTTTTTGTTCGGTATTTAAAGGTTCTTCCAGGCACCAGGAACGCTTTCACGTAGGGATTAACCTCGGTGTTGCTAGGCAACCCAGCTATTCTGAGATCGCTTGCCTATGTAGAAAACAAGAAAGAATTAAACGTCGCATGAGAATTGTCTAACAAAGTATACACTGATTTTACGTACTCCGCAGAGAATATGGTTCAAAATAAATTTGATGATATTCATTACAATGTGCAATTCTTGTAAATAATTGTTTTCTCTGGGGTATTTGTAACGACTATTTCCAAATAAAAACAGAGAACCCAAAATACATTATCGCAAAAACATGCGTCAAATTATTATTTTTGCCGTTTTGACAAATATTTCAATGTTCTTTTTTGACAACGTTATTACTCTTTGTCGGGAAAATGCCTCGATTCTGATAAAAGAACTATTTCCTACTTGAATGTAAAAAGCAACAGCAATAACAACAACAAAAAACATGGTTCCATTTGATTATAAAGAAAAATCTTTAGATTTTCACTTATTCTTTAATGCTTTATGGTGGTTTATCGAGAAATAAACGGTAGATTATCACTTGATAATCTCACCGCAAAAGTAGTGAAATTATCAAAAACGTATACCCTGCATTTGTGATTTTCTTTCTATCTGACCTATGCAGGATGAAATAAGTGACGTCACAATGAACTTTGCATAGCAATCACGCGCAAAATGACGCGCTTTACGAAAATATGTCCAATAAATTTAACAAATTGTCTCACTTTGTATTAAAGAAATAGAATAATCGTTTGTTTTCGAGTTAGATCGATTAATATTTCATTTCGTCAACAACACTCGTGAAAATATAGCTTTTGTTGTTCACTCAATGAAATATAAATCGATCTTACACTGAAACAAACGATTATCCTCTAAATAATTGCATCACCAAATCAGTGAAATTACCAAAACTGCCAAATAAGCGGTTTTCGCTCGTTGCACCTAATTTGACGTTATCCAAGCCCAGTAAAGGAATGACTTTACGACGTTGTCTAGAAATCAAGTTTAAATTAATGCCTTTTTATGAGATTTGTCCTTAAACTTTCTCATTTTGTCACATTTTTTCATTTATAAAGAAACAGAATAATTGTTTGTTTTTTATAAAAGAATGATATATTTCATTTTGTGAAAAAAACCCACCAACACCACCAACAACAACTCGTGTGTTCGCCAATCTTGTATTTGTTGTTCGCATATGGAAATGAATATCAGTTTTTACACGGGAACATAGCATTTCATTTTCTTTACTTAACAATTGTATAAAACAGCATTCAACAAGCAGAATGACATAGAGTTAGTTTAATAATGAATGGATCAAGAAAATTGGTATACAAATATTTCAAATACTTTAGAGGTCTAAGATCATCTACTGATAATTGGTTATCTTGAGTTTTATATCAATCTGAGTCTTTATCTAATTCGGGAAAATCTCCATACGTTAAATTTGTGTACTATGACAGTTAATTTCCCCAACCTCGTTAGATATATTTTTCATACAATAAACAAAGTACTCATTATTTATATATAACATGGTCCTAACATCATTTTAGACGACCCTTCTTTATGCCTGATCAAGGACTTATGCGTATTAACTACGATCGAATTGATCCAATAAATGTCAATTTAGTTTGTTCTTCGATGTATTTGTCGTCGATAAGGTACTAAACCATAATAACTAAAGCTTTTCGCATGATGAATTTAGGGTTTTTCGGAACTAAATGACGGTATAATGACTGGGTTTATAGTTTTGTTCAGAAACCTTAATTGTTTCCAGTACAATGACGTACAATGTAGACGATTTGAGAACGCGTTTCCGGAAATATGTCAGGAAGAAAAAGGTCACCAAGTTCTCTATAACAAGAGATTCGGCAAATAAAGAGCTGCCGAATCATCTTTTCGCAGTCCTGCAAATTATATATAATCCCTTTACACTTTCTGTAACGATTCGCTTCGAAATTATTTAAAATGAAAAGCAATATCCTTGCGATCTTATTTATTTATATACAATTTAATATAGTAAGGTAAGTGCCCTGATTAGAAAACTCAATATCTTTCTAAGTGAACAACATTATGACAATTATATAGTGGAGGGACTTCATAAAAACGAAGACCTTTTAATTGTGTCTTCTTCAGACTTTCAAATACACATATCTATTGTGGAAAAATAATCTTTGGTGAGACCTAGAAATAAGTTTTTGGAAAATAATATAATTGAACAAGTGCGTTACATTTCCGGCGATTTCAAATGTTCACAAAGCAAGGAATCTGGTCGGCCTGTGCTCAGTCTGATCCGGGCCCGAGGTTATAAAACTTTTCTCGGGCTCATTTAAAATTTTTCTCAAATTTCAATTTGAGATTGAAGCCATAATTCGGTTTTATTACTCTTTTTTAATGTAGTAACATACAAGATGATTTTAATAAGTTGTTAAAAATAACAACTTATAAATATCATCTTTTATTTTCATATATTTATTTTGATTTAAAATTTTGTGAAAATTGAGTCTGAGCCTGAGAAAATCTGTATAACCTTGGGCCCTTTTCTTCCCTCTGCACCTTGTTATAGTTAATCACATCGTGAAATTGACACTCATCTCGATCAAAACCATTTTAAAACCGATCGCTCAGCGCTCTAATCATTCATTCCAAACACTCATTCCTTTCAGTGAACAACGATCCAAAATTATTCAAAAACGCTTTGAAATCGTTTACGATGATCAACAATTTAACCGAGTCCATCATAATCGAATTAGAGGGAGGTTAATATTGATCGCTTATTTCGTCAAATCGCTAATTTCGTCCAATTTAAAACCATGCAAAACTCTTCGTTATTTCAAAATCATTCATCATGTCAATTTCACGATGTTCTTAACTGCATCGGTTAAAGGTCTCAAACTTTCGAAATTCAGACAGCGAATCTTCTAATTACATTTCGTTATTGTTAGGACTTTTCACTGTTTTTTGGCTCATGCAAGTTTCAAATGGTTGGAAATGTCACGCACAGGCCCATGAATTTCTCCAATGAGGCATGTCACAAAGGACATGTCAAGTCAAGACATTTGAACCTATACTTTACAGCTTTGCATTTGAGGTACATTACTTTTTTCTATTTTTTCACGACAGAAAATGTTTTTAAACGTATGCGTAAAACACCAAAATTATCATAAACGTCGAAGAGTTATTACCCGAAAAAGAGGCGAATGCTGAATTTTGATATTAAAATCTTGAAACTTTATATTTTCTCTTTGAAAAAACGAGTAAAATTCTTTCTTGTACAACTTCTACCAAATCTAAACATTTGTATGTCAACCATATAGGCATATTCTTCTTGTGTTCTATCTTGGGTAAAGTGAGTGTGTTAACCTAAATACTCAAATGCTACCTCAGACTTAAGCAAATGAAAGTACTTTTAGAACAGCTTCAATCAATATACATATCAGTTTTTCAAATCGACCAATTGCTCACCGAGATATTTTCCAGACATGCAAAACATATGAATTGGGTCTTTGAAGTATAAACTGGGCATTTATTCTGTACCAAAGGGCGCACATCCAGAACCTAGGTCTAAATCTGTTTGAATTTCAAGGAAATCGGCCCTAAAAGTTCAGGGGCCCATTTAACTAAACTTCTTACGCAAAAAAAAAAAAAAATAATAATGGTAATTAAATCAAGCTACTAAAGGGCGATTAAAATTGGCAAAGGATTTCTTAACGGTAAAGGTACATGTAGCTATATAACCTTCCGATTAGTAATAAGTTTGGTACTTAGAAGCAAGTAAAAAGTACATAGAAAAACAGTAAATAATGAATATTTTTCTCTAATTTAAAGAAATTTTAATGTTTTTTTTTCTTTTTGTATAGCAATTCTTACCTCGATAATGATAATATTTAAAGAGTTATCAGTAAATTGCATCTGCACTTTAATCCTGCCTGTTGACTGGATGGGTGCTGCGTATTGCGGGGCGATCATCTCCTCTAGGTTCAAATCGTGCATCATCACAGGCGTGTCTGGTAGTCCAATACCGGGCGGCTTCTGAATGATAAAAAATAGAAATGTATTCCATAAAATGTTAAATGAGCCTGTACTTGTCATTACCAACAATTTCATGTGTGAACGATAGACAGACTTTGTTCGCCATTGACAGAGCACAGTGCGTTGGAATCATAAATTGGTTGTGAACAAAGACTACGGAACGTTTTTGAATGGCTGTAGTGACTGTTTTGAATGGGTGAATGGAGCACTAAGTGAGCGATTTAGAACGGTTTCGATCGAGATGAATGTCAATTTCACTATGTTTCTAACTGTATTTGTTGGAAATGTCATGCAGGGGAAATAATAATTATTTTTCCTAGTCCCATTGCTTCAATCTAAAATTTATTAAGGCTAATATCTTTACGAACTATTTGTTAAAATTTTCAATATTTGCCAGACCGGTGTCAATTACAGCAAATGACATATTTGAATCGACGATCATCCCACTCAAAAACATTTTAAAGTTAGCGCTCAGCCCTCCATTTATTTCAACCCACAATCAACTGCAATCGCTCAAAATGCTCCAAAATCACTATAAACGTTCCGTTGTTCGGATCCCTCAGACAATCCTTTGATTTCAATGGATGTTACTTTTAGAACATCTTTGGCCACGAAAACCAACAAATCTATTGAAATTGAATGAAATAAGCGATCACTCATCACACTTATTCAATTCGATTCCAAAATTATTCGCCTTTCATTTTAGAAAGTGCTTAACTGTACATGTTGAATCTAAAGCCAATCCTCCATCAGCGACATATAAATTAGAACATGGTTAAATCAGGAACTCAATTATGAAAGACCATAAAACGTGATTTGCGGGAGGAAAATTACATCAAATGTATGTAATATCGTTAATTCAGTCAAGTTTGATCACACGAGGATACCAAGAACATCTTTTGATCTTGTAGTTTGATAAGCTCACCGGAAAATCGAAGCAAGAAAACCACATTTTCAGCAAAAATCTTCATGAGCAATCATTTTAGCATTTTTATTCAAAGCCTTAACTCTCGAAACATGACTCGTTGAAAGAGTTACATATTGATGCTACATATCAAAAACCTAAACAACCAAACTTGATTCCCGCATCTTCGCAAGCCAATGGTTCTAGCTATACTTTGTTCCTTGCGTAAGGAACAGTGTGGATCTAGAACCCTTGGCTAACGAAAATGGATTTGTTAGAAAAACTTTTGACATTCCCATTTTCGTTTCTATATAAATATGTTATGTGCCAGACCAAAACTTAAATCGGACATCGGGTATGATATGTACTAACGTATATCTCCTATGTTCATCGTGCCCAACCTCTGTTTAATCTGTTTATGGACGGCTCGTTTAATAATTCTGGTATTTCATTAACACCCAGTTAATATCCTCTATTTTGAGGAGGACCGATTTAAAGTAGACGATCGTCAATCATTAATTTTGCATACCCTGTGCTCGGGTACGCTAGAAATTTAAATCTCCGGATTTTTTTTATAAAGAAAACCGTTTTTCTTAAATTAAAAAAATTAATTAATATAGCCACTGCTAAGTTTGATCGGTAAAAGCCTAGTCTGCATATTCAATATAACATTTAAAGCAATTAAACGAACAAAAATAAAATATGCTTTGAAAAGTAGACAAAAAACAATAACATGCAGCAGTGCGGGTATCCTATGTTGATGATAGAGCGGTGCTACAAGGTTGACTGTGTGATCTAAGGCATTTAGTGAACAGACAACCAGGGGTGAGATGGGAGAGACAAATTTTATTCTCCGTAATTTTGACATGGCTGGGCTTACATCCTTTCAAAAATATTGGAATTAAAACTAACTTATTTCGTCTTTCGATTACCAAAAACCTCGTAACTACAGCTAGTTTAATGTGAAGTTACAAGGTTTTTGTAATCCAATCACCGAATTACTCAAATATCAAATATATTTTTGAATCCAGGTCAAAATAAGTAATTATATGTAGCTACGTCTTAATTCTTACCAGTTTGGGTTTCTTCCGTTGATGATAGGGCGGTGCTACAGGGTTGACTGTGTGATCTAAGGCATTGAGGGAACTCACAACCAGGGATGAGAGGGTAAGACGTCTAGGATCTTGACGAGCACGTCCTGAAAATAACATTGGAGACATATTACATAATAGGTACTTAGTGTATTGTATGAAAAGAAAGATAAAACGAGGTTTGGAGTATTGATAATTGTCGAGGCTATGCCGAGACAAATATCAATTTCCACAACCGAGTTAGATTTTTTTTCATACAATACGCTAAGTGCGTGTTATATTTATCTTATATATATAATTTTGTTAGCCTTGATTTCTTCGATGGCTATAACAGAAATACATTTTTTTGCCATGTTTCTAAAAATAACCGCATTATGTCATCGTTCTAAAAATATCTATATGATGTCTTAAAGATATCACATGGGGTGTTATCACACGGATATTTGTATAGTTATAAGATAAAGTCGGGATTGCTTGGGCAAGCGCCACGCTTTTAAACGTTATCACATAAAGGATTTTTATCCAAGGACAACTTTGGGTGAAGCCCCTTAAATTCCGATCTCAAGTTGATCATGATTTTGATACATTCTATCTGACTCAATTCTGAGAATATGGAAAAAAATTGTTAACGTGATTTCTTAATCCATTACTTAATGTTGGAGTAATGCGCCGTAAAAGTTACATTTAAAAACAACGTGAATTTGACACTCATACCGATCAAAATCATTCTAAATCGTTCACTCAGCGCTCAATTCATTCATTCCGAATATCCACTCAAATCGATAAAAATCGCCCTAAAATCATTAGAAAACATCTCGAAATTGTTCAAGACGATCAACATTTAATTCAAACTGATCAAATTATTCTACGATTTTATTGGCTGATAATGATTTTAAAGTATATAATTAGTCCAGGAAGACACACAATCAGAAAAGAAGATTTTTTTTTCATTAAAAGGAGGTAATAAGTATAGCTAATTTTGTTCATCTTGAACAAAACTAGCGATATTGGATTATCTCCCATGAACTCATCCAAAACTCGCTCCACATACAGTTTCATTAAAATATTATTCCAAAATCATTCATCTTGTCAATTTCATGATGTTCTTAACTATAAGTAGATGAATATAGAAACGCACAAAATAGAAATGACGCGCGTAAACACGGAAATGCTTTTAGTGAGAAAATGTCAGGGTTTTTTTTTTTTTTTTTTACAAATTTGGGCATCTATATCAAAAATTGAAACCTACCAGTGCCATTTATCATGACAAGAAAGGGAAGCATTGTTGCGGAGACGAAGTTCTTGAGAACATATCTTTTTTCTGTCTTATTAAGGAATGTTTCGTAACAACATAACACGATGCATTTATAACGTGTAATTATCACTCAAGAACATTGTCTTGATACCAAATATCACTGCAATTATGTGTGGAACAATGATTTACTGGGATAAAAACCGGTGTCTGCTTGTGGGCGAAACAATCTTTTATATCTTCAGCACTTACCATATTTCGTTTGTTTGTTTTAATGGGGTTTTAGGCCGCTTTCAACATTTTTCAGTTGTTTTTTCAGCGGCTGGAACACAAAAAAATGGATTCCTGGTATTTCTCACACCAGTACTACCATAACATCCTTTCCTAGCCTCCAGCTGCTATCCCACATAGGTCTACGATTAACGACCAATTGGTGGGAGACAAATAGTTTGAAAGAATGAGTGCCGCTTTCGGGGATTGAACCCGGGACCTCTATATTTCGAATTGTTTTTTTAACCAAGGTATCTGTGGCAGGATATATGTCAATTTTGGTTTACTTTTGTTCTTAATTTGATAGAGGAATTGAATGAATGGTCACGAAATATTGAATTTATCAAACGAGTCATCAATAAACAAAAAATAAATTAATAAATAAATAAAATGAGGCTTTATCGATTCTTAAGCGGTTTAAGATGACGCCTTTAAAATATGGTATTTTATTGACACGAATTCAATATTCTAATAATGAAATGAATCGTTTCTTTTCTTGAATATGTCAAATTTCTTGAAATTTCTTATTTTTTGTTATGCTTGAAACATGTAATGTAGGCTGTAAAATGTCAACACATGCGGTATGACGCCATTTTCACGGTAACGCAAAACACATTTCTTTGTGCTCTATGTTTTCATTTTAATTACTCTCGTGTAATACCAACTATTTATTATCAAAACAATTTAACAAGATTAATTCACTCCAGCGGCGAACAGTATATACTAGATAATAAAGTAGACAAGAATACCGAGAATGCGTTATTAGTCCTAAAAAATCAGTCCGCAGGGAGATTTCTTTTTTAAAAAAAATAACGTATTCGAATGAAATACTATTTATATTAGACATTACTAGTTGAATATTCTGTTGATTATATTCTCTGCAACTCTAAAATAATTTATTTTGTCATTTAATATCGCCCGCAGCCTTGCGATTTTCGCGTATTAATAACATGAAAGTTTTCTTTTTCAAAAATGTCTTTCGCCATTTTGGATTACGCTTTCAAAATTCGAAGAAATATAAAAATACTTTGAAGCAAAATATCCGTTCTTTAAATGGAACACAGACCAGGAGCGAAAGTAATTTGGGCGTATCTTACACTTTATAGATTAAGAACGACAACTTTGTCAACAATACAGACATGGGAACACCGAGATTCTTTGGAAATCAACTGGATACAGAGATGGACACAATCGGCGAATCGTGCGGTCTTTGATCACTCAATTCCCTGAGATGAGCATTTAAGATAAGCTAAGAATCGGGCTTGGTTGTGTGTTTGTCGCTATAACTACAATGTCATGACATTTCGAGCCTTCGGAAGACGTCTCAAGGTCACAGGAAACAGAAACAGTCAGATTTAGATATTCATTGTTTTAGAACCATTTCAGAATGAATCCCCGTTCTTATTAGTGATCATGAATGATTGTTTCTTTTAGAATCTGTTTTCCTCGTTCATGTTGATTTACAAATTCTTTCAATTATCTGTGATTCATAAGCTTTTATTGTCGGATCTAAAAGGGGGGGGGTGTCAATCAACACCAACAGTTCAACAGTTGTAGCCTAATATTTTCTTTACCGCAAGGATATTTGATCAAGATTGCATTATAATGGAAAAAAAACCAACCCCTTTTGTAAATTTGAATCCCATGTGCAGATATCCTAGACCTGTGTAAGGGTTCCAATGTAGGGCCACATTCGGAACACCACTCGGCAAATCTCACGATCAACCTCGGATGTTCATAGACGGACTATTTTTGAAATTTTGAGTGAAAACATTCGACGTCGCCAACGCTACTCGCTCAAGTCACTAACGAGAAACCATCGTATCCTTATATAAATATCTTTAGATTCTTAAATAACGGCTGAAAAAATCTTAATTTTTGAGAATGATTCATCATTCTCAAAAATTAAGATTTTTCAGCCGTTATTTACTGTAAAAGATATAAATCTAAAGTGCTAGTTTTTCTGACACTGTTTCCGCCTAACAAAATGCACGATTTTGTTGCATACCCATGCGCCTTACATACATCCGAAGTCTGTTGCAGTTAACGGAAATGGCCGAGTGATGTTCTTAATGTGTAGGGCCTATAACCTCAGCAGTCTGAGCAAGGGCCAAGCTACTTGAAAAAAGTAGTTCCTCTAGTGAAACAGACAAGTGTAATCATCACTAGTGACAACATCAATATTTATTACATTTTGGAAATCCCAAGATAACACTGCGATGAATGTAAAAAGTTCTTTCCACGTACGTACGACTCACTACCTGGCCATTTCTTCCACGCAAATCGCACATAGGAGCAAGGAGCAAAAACGAACGATTGTAAGAATAGTTCTGGGTACTATTTGTCCGATGCAGATACGTTTATGTCGGGAATAAAGGGCATGTCACAATGTCGCGTCTCTTGTTTACATTCATGGTTCAGCGTAGGTTTGTATTTAGTGTCTTATACGCGTGATTAATCTCAGACATTTATCGACGCATGAATTAAATTGTATTCATTTATAAGTCATTATATTCCCGAAGATTACGACATCACATATACATATAAAAGAATGAAAATAAGGAGAGAAAGATCACGTTTTAATCTATTACTAATCACTCCTAAATTGCTCTTGAAAAAAATATGACTCTGGAAATCTAAGCATCTTTACATTGTTAAAAGGTTAACAAATTTTACGTAAATATCCAAGGGCTTCCTGGGAAATGTTTCATTGAGTTATCGTTTATAAGAAATTAATTTTGTTCTAAAACCAGCTTAGTCTTGTCAGATGAAACACCTTATTAGAACAAGAGGTGCCAAATTTGGGTCAAAATCGATATGATTTCATTATTTTAGATTAAGAGATGCAGAAAACGTCTATTATTCTTGCGTTGCATGGTTTCCATATGTAATTCGGAATGGCTCGTCATATTCACCAATTTCCCGTTTTTCAAAAAATTTATAATGTTTAATTCAAAATCAAAGTAATTGCAGACAACAATGGAACAAGGGACCAAGAGGGCATGTATCGCTCTACTGGCTCTATCGTCTCTAGACTTTCATTAAAAAAAAGCTTACTGTGACCGTAAACAAAACTTTCAACTCTATGTTGGATCTATTTTATAATAATTTACTAGGTCTGGACCACATTACATAAAAAAAACTCTATCGCCATTAACCTGCATACCTTTTACCCATCTTATTGCAAGCATAATGGTGATTGAAATCAGTAGACCATTCACATTGATTGGCTTTAAAGTTGTGAAGGTGAAGAAGTTTTTTCCAAGATTTTCATCGATTTTCATCAGTTTTCAGCCTTTCTGTCACCATGACAAAAAGAGTTTTAAATGGAAGTTAAATAATTTCATTTACTCTCATAAAGCTTTACCTAATCAAGTTTCAGATTGATTGGCCTGGCTACAGCTACCAAGATACCAAAGCACGCGTCCTATGCACCGCATAAAATCAATTCTATCAACTCAAGTAAAATTACCGATCGAACAAAAAGCTGTACACTCTACTCCAGATAAAGAACTTATTCACTCGAAAGTTTTCAGACAACTTACTCAAAATTAAATCAAAATCGAAATAATATTCCCAGAAAAGGTATATCGTGCTTTAAAATGATGTTGAAAATGGACTTATATACAACAGTTATAATTTTTCATATAATTACAGATCCTTCTAGGAAATGGTCTTTCGTTCTTTCGACAAAACCAATAAATGGTTTAAGTAGAAGTAAGCGATCTAGAATAGTTTTGGTGTCAATTTCACGATGCCACTGCCTGTATCAACAATAGTTACTTGAATCATTTCTTTGCGAAAACCTCAAAAATTAACTCGGCAACATTTATTTTCTTTGCTTTTTTACAAATTAGGATTCTTGAAGCGTAGTGCTTTCCTCGATGGAAGCTATTGTCGTATTTTATTACATTTAACGAGCCGAAATAAGAATTTTTCAAGGTGTAATTTCTAAGCATATATTAATAAAAAATGCAAGGTCCGATTAGAATAAGACTCCAATTTTTATTTACGTATGTTGCAAATGTTGTAATTTTCATCACCTCTAGGCCCGAAGGGATGTCGATGTTGTTAGTAAAGAACATTGTGATATTGATAAGCTGTATGATATAGGAAAGATTTCGGCATGTAATATTTTGAGTGCGAATAGTGGGTTTTGAATGAAAATAAACAGAGGCAATCGACTTATATTAAAAATATTCATACAAGTTCTATGAATAGCTTATTTCGTCTTTAAAAACCAATCAAACGCTAATAAGATTAAATTAAGCCAGTGAAATCGTGGATTTTTTTGCGATTTTCATTTTGGATGTAGTTTTTGTTCTCATCTTTTTTAGTGATTTTAAACAGTTTTTAATAGTTTGAATGACAGTTTGGAAATACTGAATGTCGCGCTGATTGATCGATTTCGAATGGTTTTGGTCGGAGCGACAGTCAATTTCACGATAGTATTAACTGTAAATAAGTAGAGCACTCGTCATTCATGTTCAGGCAAGAATACGAACAATATCACGTTAACTATGTACCAGTGAAATTATTTGGTTATGTCAAATACTGTTGATCTCCCACAGGCTATTGTTATTTAAGCAGAACTTTTTTCTTAATGATATTATAAATGAGCCTGACATTTCCAACAATTTGAAATATAAGTGAGGTACAAACATTTGGTAGCGTAGACAGCCACATACTGGAAATATAAAGTTACCTGATGGTCTAGAGATACTTTGAGACAGTATCTAGCTACAAAGCGCATAGTGAAGACTCTGGTTTACAAAAGAATAAGAAGAAAAAAAAGATCACAATCTACGATCAGTTTTATACTCGTGTTTATATATTTTTCAATCTGCAAACGATCAAATGAAATACCATTTTCCCTATACAAGGTTAAAAATAGAAAGATTTTAACACTATTAAATGTCGTCTGCAGAATTGTGTTACAATGGATGAAAAAATTTGAACAATTTCCTTTCAGGCTATAACTATGGCATTATTTCCAGACTATAGTGTTTAACCGGAACCTCTGACAATGTTAAACCAACATTTCGTCTGGTGACTCGATATAGGAGACATTTAAGAAAAATATAAATACAGGGGTTTTAAGTTAACTTTTTTAGTGGAAATAACCGTTAGAAGTATTGTTTTATGTCACGCGAGAATAGACCAACCTGAAAAAAAACGCGTTCTTGAAAAAAAAAACAACAGCTTTTGTTATTTTGAATGAGAATCTACCATGGAATATAAAATTTATTGCACGATATGATAGATATATACAGAATATTGAATGAGTGGTCATTGAATAACGAATTTATTAAACGAGTCATCTACAAACAGATAATAACGAGGCTGTGCGGAGTTTTTATCTGTTTTAGATGACGAGTATGATAAATTCTGTATTTTATGTGCACGAATTTTATATTCTTTTTATCATATGGCCCGAATTTTAGCGAAAAAAATCGTCATTATTTCTATTTTCCGCGAAACTTATAACGCCGTTTAAAACTAACGTCACGATTATGACGCCATTTTCGCGGTTACAAAATATTCAACGGCGTTATTTCACCTCCGCGACTTATGTCAAATTATGAATACATGTACAAGCTTTGCTAAATTTATATCTGCTTTGAATTACATTTTTTAGTATTCGTTGTTGTTGTTTAAAACGTGACTTTTATTTTTTTAAAAAAATACGACCTTGAATTTTTCAGACGAATTGATAAAGCAAAACATTATACGTGGAGGTACAAGTATGACCGAACATGCAATTATTTCTGACTACATGTATATTATCAATGACGTCATTACATTAAGTTTGTTTATTTTAGAGAATTTTTTCATGGTTAAAAGTCATTGTGTAGTGTAAAAGCATATCTTATGAATTTGAAGATATTTGACGCTCAAACTTTCATCCTTTTTCCTCGAATAGAATCTTCATAAACTAGCAGGACAGTGGTATTTTATGGCCATACCACTCTACATCTCAATTACTGTCAATGATTGCTTTTCCTGATATCAAACGCCCGCTAAACAGAATTCAAATCCCACGTAAAGAGCCCTCTTCAACCACTTAAACCTTTCTCCCCAAGGCTTTTCCTGTGAATTGCCGTATAAGACTCTAGCAACAATGCTTTAATCTAGATATGGCTTTAAATAACTCCGATTTTGGGTGGATATAACTCTTAATATGGCTAAAGGATGGCGTATTTTTAGGAAGAAAAATTGTTGCATAAGGTGACATTGCTCTTGGCGAGCAATGCCACCTTTTGAACGATTTTTCCAACATTACTTCCCCTACGTCCTTGTAAATCTCGTCTGCTTTACGAGAAAAGAGATAAGTGCTATAATGGGTTCTAGGTCCCCTGGTTATTCCTTTATTAAGGCTACAAATTGCGTCATTTGTGGCGGGAAAATGACTTACAATTAATTTCGACATACATTATGAGAGTATAAGAGACGTTAGGGTCGTTACCAGTTAATTGATTAGTCTTCTGGGGGTCTGATGGTTGATTTGACAATTATGTACGGTTCAAGAATAGTAGTACAGTTGCTATTTGAGGCTTCCAATGCCACGTTTTTCCCGGTTATAGTTCATAGGCACCAATAGATACATGTATGAATGCATGCGCATGTGCCAATTGCCAAAGCTTACAATAGAGCTCTTGTAAAATTACAATAATTTTCAAAAGAAAAAAAAAAGCTCGCAAGGTGGTTATAAGAAATATATTTTGATATTTATATTCAGATGAAATACACAACAAAGCAAAGGCTTGATGTGAAAACACGTAGTGTAAGCAAAGAAACCCTTTTCCATGCATAAAGGTAGTCAATTCTTATAACTAACTTTGCAGAAACACCGAAGATCCGTATTTTTACACGTCATTAGCTCTGTTTCTGAAGCAAAATAATAATAATAAAAAACTATAATGGATATGTAAACTTTTCTTATTCATGTGTCTGTTTGTTGAATGGGATTCTAAGCCAGTTTTAACATACTTTCAGTCACAAAGCGGCTGCTGGAGCACCTCAAAAAGGATTCCTTATGTTTCTCACACAAGTACTACTATTCCATCCTCTCCTAGCCTCCATCTGTTATCCCGAAAGGGTTTACGATTATCAACCCATTAATGTGTTGCAAATAGCCGGGATTTTGTCGAAAATATTCTAATGTCTGGGATCAACCCCGGTAGCTTTAGATTGACAGTAAGACGCGCTACCAATTGCGGCCTTATTTACGGGAATCCCGATCTAAGTTCATAGTAGCGCTAACCAGCTGTGAGGCAAGAATCTATAACACGAGTATTTTGAGACATGTTATTCTTAACATCGACTTTGATAGAAAAGTAATTGAGCTATGAATGGTACATTTTTATTCAAAAATATTCTTCAAGATCGGATTTTCTCAAAGAAGAATATCTCGTATCTTGGTGCATTTGATAGGGTGAAATTGACAGGGTGAATGATTTTGAAATGAAATTGAATGAGTGAGTGAAGCGAGTTTTGAACGAAATTCAAGGGAGGTAATCCAATTTAGCTAGTTTCATTCAGGATGAACAAAATAAGCGATGCTTTTACTTAACTTAATTAATTTTGTATACAAGTTCTATGAAAAGCTTCCTTTTTCTCCAAGAGCCAATCAGACGCTAATGTTTTCAAATATATCTCGTTTTTTATTGATTTTATCTTGAATGTTACTATACATTTCAGTTATTTTGGGCGCTTTTGAGTGGTATGGGTGAGTCTTTAAAATCAAAGAATATACCGCTGAGTGAGCAATTAAGAATGGTTTTGATGTAGATGAATGGCAATTTCACGGTGTACCTGACTGTAATTTTATTTGGCTATCAATACAATGACGACCATTGAAATTCGTTTTTTTTTTTTTTTTTTCTGAGTGTTGCCAATAGTTAACAGCGTCATGAAAGTCACAAGGTAAAAGATTTTTTAATGAAATTGAATGGGTGTAATGAGTTAGTTTTAAGGACAATTAAAGCGAGGTAATCCGATATGGCCAATTTCGTACAGGATGAATACATAAGCGATATCTGTTACCTCCCTTTAATACACGTTCTATAATGAGCTTCTTATTTCTTCAAGAACCAATCAGACACTTATACATGTAATTTCAATAACATAAGTGAAGTCGCGATATTTTTTTCTTCCTAGCTATATTTATTTTGAATATAGTTGTCGATCATTTTTTTTTAGTGAATTTGGAGCGTTTTTGAATGTTTTGAGTGAGTGTTTGGAATGAATGAAATCAACGATGACAGAGCGATTTAGAATGATTTTGATTGAGATGAATTTTTAATTTTACGGTGTAACTAACTTTAAAACAGTCGTCTGTGTATTTGGTGTGTATGTTTCTATCCTGCTTTTTGCTAAAATATTGTGAGAAACCCAAATAAAATGTGCCTCTTTAGAACACTTATACATGATGCAGTTTATGATATGAGCCAGTGCGTGACATTCCCAACAATTTCAAATGGGCACAAAGCAAAGATTCTGGCCAGCCTGTGCACTGCAAAGTCTGGCCATGGCAGAATCTTCACTATGCGCTATATAGATGTTTAAGGTCTTCATCCATCTTTCTGCAGTCAGCATATAAAACTATTGCATCGTGGCGTTGTCAACATTTCTCAACGTTTGTACCTCGCGCAGGTGTTGAATTGTTGGAAATGCCACAAACAATCTTTAATATATATTTTGCTCAAAGATATATACACGAGGCATGTGATTAGTGTCACGAAAGTTATTCGAATATATGGAATTGAAGTTTCAAACATGCATTTTTGAAAGACAATGATAATCGAATTATCGATTATTTTAACTGGAAAATAAAAAAAAAAGAATATAAAAAGAATAATCAAATATCTAAAAACATCATGAAGTGACTCTAAAGTGTATGATCACAATCGAAATATACAATTAACAACATCCAGAAATTGACAAGGTGAACGATTTTTGAGTGATTTTGCAGTGAAAATGAATGAGTGTGTGGAGCGAGTTTTGAGTGAATTTAATGGAAGGTAATCCTATATCGCAAATTTTGTTCAGGATGAACAAAATTAGCGATATTGATAACCTCCCTTTTAAAAAATGCATGCAAGTTCTTACAAAGCCTCTTCTTCAAGAGCCTTTGAGACGCTAATAATTTGAATATCAGTGAAATCGCGATTTTCCTCCATCAAAATTTATTTTGAATAATGTTGTTGATTCTATATTTTTCAATGGGTTTGAGCGTTTTTGAATGGCTTAAGTGAGTGTTTGATATGAATGATTGAAGCGCTAAGTGAGCGATTTAGAATGGTTTTGATTGAAGCGAATGTCTTTTGCACGATGTAATTAACTGTACCTCGCTCAGGTTACGCGTAAAATACCGTTTTAGAATTGTCTACCAATGTTAAGTCTATAAACCATTTTAAACCACAGTGTCTCACATTTCCAGAAAAGTGGATAATAAAGGGTTCAAATGGCAGTCAAATGGTTATGTTCAAGACCATAGATATTAGATTTAGAAAATTGTGGACTCGCTAAAGCTTTTAAAGCTCACTTATCTGGAAATTGTTAGAGGCAGCAGAAAATGGATATAGTTTGTGTTCCTTTCTTACAAACGAGTATCACACCCGAGAAGTTGTTAGTTCTGCAAGGATAGTATGAATTAATTTTCATTTAGAATCGAACATGAAGACTAATACTGAAATTTAATGACAGAGGAAATTAATCCGTACTTTGGTGGTATTTTATTGTTTAGTTTATTCTAATTGCCAATTAAATGCAGTTTATATTACCCCTCCTTTAAATAAAATTGATATAGAAATGACCTTTCAAAGTCTCGAAAACCCCTTTTTCTGAAAGTTTTAGAAGGTTAGAAGGTTGCAAAAGATAGCGAATAAAGTAGGTAAAATGTCATATATGACTACTGTACGCTGTATAAAATATTTTGTAAAAAAGAAAAAATTATAGCAACACACAATTTCTTCTTTTCCACAATATTTCAGATGTATTTAATATCTTTTCAGGGATTAGTACAGGAATGTTCCGAATATTTTTCCTTTTCTCTGAAAATGGTTATATGTAAATGAATTTCATTTTTTCCGTTTTTCTAAAAATATAAACGGATTTTTTTTCCGAACAAGACTTTTTAAGATAAATTTACTTTTGGCTTACGAACCCTTGCGACACCTGTAAAGTCGCCACATTTCCAAATCGTGCAGTGTCCATCCGATGGAATACGGTCTTTATGCTGTCTCCGCACGGTTTTAACGCAGACATTGCGATTTTTTTTGGGGGGAAAAAATACTTATTTCTATTTTTTGTTTATTTATTTATTTTTCTTTATTTTATTTTTTTCAAATGAGACGGTAGGCAGTAGACACATCGTTAGACATCGCAAGATCGCCGCATTAACATCGTTCATTTACCGTGCGATGTTACAATGTATGGTTGTATTATTTCCTGGCATTATCCTGCGGTCATTGCACGGTGTGGATAGGGCAATGGAACGATTACCTTGGGATTTCATAACGACTTCCACACGGCCACCGCAATGATTTTTGTGACAGATTTATGAATACAGTGTACGTTCGATTTTGAGAACAAAAGGGTCGAAGAAAAAAATCGTTCGACGCCTAAAAATTCACACAATAAAGACTAACCTTCTGGTATAAATATTGCTGTAGGTCGGCGTATTTCGGCCAACGAATGACTTCGGCGGTAGAGCTTCGGTCGTTTCCGTGACTTTTCCCGATCTTTGTCCTGTTCTTCCAAACTAGATCGGCGAGCTTCGGGCATTATTTCCTCCTCCACGGTGTACATCTCCTCTATCTCCATCGTTTCTGAATCTGAAAAATCTGTGAATACAGTTAGTTACATCGTGAAATGGACATTCACCTCAATCAAAACCATTCTAAATCGCTCACTCATCGCTCAATTCATTCATTCCAAACACTCACTCAAACCATTTAAATACGCTCAAACCCATTGAAAATTACAGAATAGACAACGAAATTCAAAATTAATTTGGACAGAGAAAAATCTCGATTTCACTGACATAATTCAAAATGTACGCGTCTAATAGGTTCTTGAAGAAATAGAAATCTATCTATTGAACTTGTATGCGTATTTTATGGAAATGAGGAAATCAATATTGCTAATTTTGTTCATCATGAACAAAATTGGCGATATTGATTACCTCCCATTAAATTCACTCAAGAGTCGCTCCACACACTCAATTAATTTAATTTCTAAATCATTTCCAAATTATTCACCTTGTCAATTTCATGATGTTGTTACTGTGTATATGAGCCTGTGCGTGACATTTCCAACAATTTGGCAATTGTGTAAATGGCAAATATTTTTAAGTAGTCGAGAAATCTACTTAGACCAAATACATGTAGAAGATTGCCCGACTGTCTTATGATACTTAGAGACCTTATCTATCTACAAAGTACAGAGTGAAGACTTAGGACAGACTTATGCAAATGCACAGGCTGGCCAGAGTCTTTGCTTGGCCGCACATTCGAAATAGTTGGAAATGCCGCGCACAGGCTCCTATATAATACGGACTTAGTGTTTTGTATGGAAATAATATCTAACGAGGTTGAAGAAATTGATTATTGTCGAAGCTCCGCCTAGACAATTATCAATTCCCACAGCCGAGTTAGATATGTTTTTCATACAATACACAGAGAACGTTTATGTTTATATCTGATAACCTCTATTTGCCTTGTTTCCGTCAATGTTTCCAATAGAAATGCAAGTTTCTAAAAATAACCGCATTATGTCATTGTTCTTAAAATGTGGACCTTAAAATACCAATGTGATATCATAAAAAAAAATCCCATGGATGTTATCACACGGATATTTGTATAGTTATAAGATATTTAAAGAAGACGGTCCTTTGCTAAAGTGTAAAATCGATAAATCTTTCATTGATTAAACAATAAAAGCTATATTTTGACGAGTCGCAACTCGTTAAATTATAGTTTTTTCGTTCACTAGATACAAGGTTGAACGACTTTAAACAATAATTAAAAGTTGTTTTTTTTTCTTGAACTATTGAATGCACAATAAAACTATATTTTTACGAGGGCCAATTGTCAAAGTACAGCTTTTTTGGTGTACAAGATGAAAGAATACGATTATTTTTGCAGTATTCATGCATGTTGATGTCGTTTTAGAAACACGAGATAATCTCCGTTTTTGTTCTGCCCATTCTCAGCCCTTTTATTAATATCTGAACAAGTATGTCCGAATTCATACAGTTAACAGCATCGTGAAATTTACAAGGTGGATAATTTTCGAATAATTTTGGAATGGAATTGAATGAGTAAGATGAGTGAGTTTTGGGTGAAATTAAGGGTAATCCAATATCGCTTATTTTTAACAAAATTAATTAAATTTATATTCCCCTTCATAAAATATACAAGGAAGTTCTTAAAAAATTTCCCCCTTTTTACAAGAACCAATCAGTCGCTTATGATTTCAATTATGTCTGTGAAACCTCGATTTTTTTTATCTATCTATATCCATTTTGAATATAGTTGAATATCTTTCACTTTTTGGGCGATTTTAGAGCGTTTTTTGAATAGTTTGAGTGAGTGTTTACAATGAATAAATGAACGAATGCATCAATAGGGCGATGAGTAAGCGATTTAGAATGTTTTTGATGTCAATTTCACGATGTATCAAACTTTAGATATTGATGAAATAGAAGCACGATATATCTTGTCACGTAGAATTAAATGTCATATCATCAGCAAAAATGTTAATTCTGAACTTTTAGAGAAATGTTTCCATTACGATATTGGAAATAGAGTACCCTTGACCTAGATAGTATAGACACAGGTGGTAATCTTCATTCTACCATCACATAATTTGCATTTTGAAGTATTGACAAATATATTTGAGATCTCTGAATGATACATTAGGTGCCATTCTGACATTTCCTCTATTCAACCCTTCCTCGTGTTTTTGAAATCCCCCCCCCCCACACACACACACAAAAAAATGTTCAAAATGAAAAGTGCGTACAAATTGAAAATAAAACATCCTTATGGTAAAAACATGTTAATTGGTAAAACGAGAGAATTCTTGATAAAAGATATCTTTGAATTGATACTAGTCTAAATATCAGTCTGCTTGTGATTTTGAAACATCCCTTTCTCTTAACTAAAAACTTGGTATCAATTGAATTTTAGTTGAATATTGCATTAATATAAGATGACTTTCAAACACTTTTATATTTTGAGGAAAATAATATTACATACTTACCTAGCTTTATGACGCTATTTTTTCTCTCTTTTTTCAAATTTGGGGCCCGTCTCACATAAAAGGGCCATCTTTGAACTCCATAAAATATATTTGTGGCCCTTCACGCGTATGTGGACCAGTAGGGTAGTGCGTAAAGTTTCGACCCTAGTCAGACTGCGCGGACTGCGCAGACTGACTAGGGTCAAATTTTATCACACTTTGCTAATTATCTAAATCTAGTGTAATAAATCTACCTTTCTGTGTAAGTATTTTTTGAAATGCTACCTCTCGTTGAACTATGCTGGACCCAATCTCTCTTGCAAATAATTATTTTACAGAGTTCCCAGATGTCCCCTTTTTGCGTGAAGGGCCACAAATTAAAAAAAAGGGGTTAGTTCAAGTAGAGATCAGCCAACGGCCCCTCACACTGAAAGATAGAATGATCATTCTAGATTCGGGAAGACATCCAGACGCGAAGGGTTTCGAGCCAAGTCAGACTGCATGTTTCGTGCATCCTGACTAGGGTCGGAACTAAACGTGACGCCAAGATTGTACTTTTTCGCCTTACGACTAACATTTACTTTTATGTGTTGCTGCAAGAATACCAGCTTTCATTAACCTTACCTGCTAAAAGTTCGTCAGTATCATCGAACCTTCCCGAACTGGCGTTCGAGCCTTTCCGGCTACTCCGACTACTGCCGGAACTTCTTCTCGACGTACAATCAGATAAAAGTGACGTCCGTCTACTACAGACGCTACTGCCGGACCCACGGCGGTCATTTGACGCCAGAGACGTTCGACGACTGCTTAAACTACTACCGGAACCACGACGATCGGCTTCGTAAGACGCAAATGAAGTTCGTCTGCTACTTAAGCTTTCTGCACTACATCGTCGTAAATAGTCCGATGCGTAGGACTGTCGTCTGCTACCGTAATCCACGAATATTTGAGGCACCACGAATTTTGTCTGTTCTTCTTTCTTTTTGATTGATCCCATGACGAGACTTCGTTTATCTTCGGCTTTTTCAGCTTTTCGAATTCCGGCTGAAAAGAAAATAATAGCCGTTACGATTGACACAAGAGAACACTTGGAGACTTAATAAAATTAATATTTGAAAAAAATAAATAAATAAATAAATGAATAAATAAGTCGGACTAAGAAAAGACATTTTTTCTCGATATTATAGATTCATTGCAGGAATTTACAAGCATCGTTAAACTGATAAGGCGGATACTTATTTGAATAATATCGGAATCAAATTGGATTTTTTGGGGGTGGGGTGGGGGGGGGGGGGTAAGATTTGAATAATATCAAGGGGAGGATATAGAGGATATTGAATGAGTGGTCATGGAATACCGAATTTATTAAACGAGTCATCTAAAGTAGATAAAAAAGAGGCTGCGCCGAGATTTTATCTGTTTAAGATGACGAGTTTAATAAATTCTGTATTTTATGAGCCCAAATTTTATATTCTATTTATAATTTGACCTAAATTTTTGCGAAAAATCGTCGAAATTCTTGAAATTCAACATTTCAATTTCCGCGAAACGTATAACCCCGTTTAAAACTGACGTCACAATATATGCATTATGACGTAATTTTTGCTATTAAAAATAGCGTCGCTTTTCGCTCCGGGCTCATTTGCATAGTTATTTCACTAGTGTAATAACATCTGTGTAATATCAAAAATATTCAACGGGTTTATTTCACTCCTGCGACGTAGGTCATATTATATATGTAAAATATCACATATTTCGGTTAAATTTAACCAACGGACGATATTATTGATCGCTCCCCAGAAAGGGGACGACCGTTGTCTCAAAAGAGCGTCTTCTTTTTTCTTGTATCAATGTAATAATATTCGAGGGGTGTTCCAGAAGTTTGTGGGCTTTCTAAATATCTCCAAAACTGCTCGACAGAAAGCATTGAAGTTTGTAAACAATGACTCTTAAACATTAAGGTGTTTATGTACAATATTTTTATTACAAAATTTAACATGACACGCTCATCAGGAGTTGCCATAGAGACATGCATAACGTCAAGCGGAGTACGGACTAATTCTCATACCTAACGCATATACAATCTGTTATTTAAACACCAGAAATATGACCTAACAGTCATATAAATTTCTCAGGACTTCGCTCACTTTTTCAATAATGATACAATCTTATTTTTGGAAAGAATAGTTAGAATATTTTTGTTGCTCGAATAAAGTGCCCTGACTGACGACGGTGGTAGTTGACTAAAGTCACCAGAACAACGTCGGGTTGCTTTTTCCAACTAATAAAAAGCGATTTAAAATGAGAGCAGTGGATCGAAAGTATTGTCACTGGCACCCAATTAAGCATTTCTTCAGAGATAATTCCACAACAAAGCGTAAAGAATGATTAAGTTGGATAATTCAAATGATAGAATACCTTTTGTAACAATGAATGAAGGACGGTTATCAAATGTTTATAAAAGCTGTAATAGGATTACAAGATAGAATATTTGGAAGCCTGTCGATGGTTGGTTATAGCAATAATATTTGGGGATTGACGACGTAATGACACATTTGGCAATTATTTAAAGTAAAATAAAATGTTTGGGGTGATTTTATTGAAAAACGTTTGAATTAAGATTTGAGTTTTGAATATCCCGACGTCAATGACGTACGTCAGCGGCTCGAGGCGTGCGCCGCTCGGCACACGGTGCATGTCTTTGGTCGCACCTAAAATGATTAATATTCGACACGCATTCATCGTAATTGTTGTGTGAGTAAAGGAAAGATAACTCTGTAAGATGATATAATTCATAGTTTCATACTAGCATCAGTGTTTGAGATATGACGTCAGTCCATGAACTTCTGGAACACCCCTCGTATACGTTCTTTGCTTAAATGGAATCGTGTTTATAGACATACGAATTACACGCCTCCAAATATATGCTAGCAAGTAACACGGCGGGAAACTACATAAAATATATTTTTCTCTGTATTTTTGTTGTTGTTTTTGTCGGTGTTGTTGTTTTGTTTTGTTTTTGTTATTTTTCTTTAGAAAAACTGTAAATACACTTGACATCACTTGTACTTGACAGATCTGGGGAAAAAGTTTGAAGCAGATAAGGCAGAAAAACGACAGGAATTTGCTGGATATGGTAGATCTTTCGAAAAATGCTGATTAAAACTTTATTGATGACCAAGTAAATTTTAACTTGGTAATCAAACCCTTTTTCATCAACTTATCTTTAAAAGATCTGGATCATCAAGCGAATTCTTGACATTTTCCCATTTCCTATGCTTCAAATTCAAATTAGACATATATTGTCAAAAGTTTTGGCGATTTCCTACGTTTTTTTGTATCACGTGATTCTCCACCGTGAATGATATCATGTTACAATTCGAATCAATAACATATGGAAACATTTTTTATGAATCTTTTTAGCGTTATAAATCAGTATAGCTTGGAATCGAGCTTTTACATATTTACACCGACGATGATCGATATCATCCTATGGAAAAGTAGCTTTCTAAAAGTTCTCGAAATTGTACTTGCAACATTCATAATATCAAGCCAATTCTTCGCCTTTTCCGAGTCACCATGGAAGTAAGCAGTATATGGCCGACAATGCACAAGAATATAAACATTCTCGATTTTTATATAGAACCTCCTCGAACCTGAACAGAAATAGCTGAGATAATTTCAAAATTCGAGGACAAATTGACGGACAGCGCAGCATGTGTTTTCTTACGCCATAAACGATTTTTGATATTTATGATAACAATGTAACAATATTCCAGGTATGATACAAAAGACGTCTGCTATATATGAAAAAAAATCAGCATCCTAAACGAGGAGAAACCCGATATTTATGACGTTTTGATGATGTTTGTTCATTGAGATATTGTTATTGAATAGCTTGTGAGATAAAGGTTTTTTATGGCAATCGACGGCTCTAGGGAAATCATAACGTGTTGACATTGTATCATCCATTCATTAACATTGTAGAGTGTCCATAAAAACTCACAAGCAAATTCTTTAATGTAAGCTAAAGCATGAAGGCGGTGCTGATGAGTTTTACACTTCCAGATCTGCATTAAATGTACGTTTTCGGATCGTTTGAGGCATATAAAACCCGAGCGTTACCGGTTTCTTCGCCCTCTGTCGTTTAACCATTTTCGGGTCCTTGCAAATTTAACGCCAAAATAAAACATGAATTAACTCCATAATCGCCTGATATATTTTTTACTTTGTTTTTTGAGAATGGTGTTCCTTGCCAAAAGTAATCATTTGAATTGTGTAATTTAAGGAGGAATTGTAATTCTCATTATTTCAAGCTAAATACTTCGGATTGGATAATAGGTAGATCTGCTACAAACGGAACAAATACAACAATGTGAAATGATAGTAGAAATAACAATGGCAATAATGATAATACTAAGTATGAACACACAGTCTTAAAACGTTTTACATTTGAGTTTTTAGCCCGTATACCGACTTTTATACTGGTTTCCACGACGAACAACAAAGTGCTATCTATAACATGAATGAAAATTGCTAAAATAGATTTCAGAAAATTGTGCATAAAAAAAGTAAACAGACAACAATCAGGATAGAAGGAGTGACTTTGAACTTTGAATTTTGAGAGAATACCTCCTTTCCATGATTATGGCAGAGGACTCGTAATAGATCATCAGTGTATCGACAGTAATGAACTTTAACGGTGTTAACCGAGGTTTCTTGATGACTAACATTATGAAACGTCGATCAACATTGTGAAAGATCATTAGGTCCAAAATGTTGCGGAACTATTACCACTACCTTAAAGGAAATAGAGGGCACGTTAGAGAATAGACTTCAGTTCTACATATTGACCTACCCTAGGGAAATAAGGACACTGCTGTTTAAATAATGCTCACGTATCAACAATGTTCAATTCGTAGAAGTACTTTTCTGAACATGTAGGTTTTCAGCGTATTGAGTCAAATGATTTTCTAAGAACCGCTTTTTTACAATTTTCCAAAGACCTGTATTCTTAAAACGCAGTTCAGAAAAAACCGAATCGACGATTTACTTTTATTTATTTATTTATTTGTTGATTTGTTTACTTATTTATTTTGATGTGTTTTGTTTTTGTATTCTAGTCACAGCTCTGAATCTCTTAAAATTTGTCAGGCAACTGAGTTAAACGAAAGTTGTAATTGTCATCCAACTGTTCTTATTTCTTTTCTTTCCTTTTTTTTTGTTTTTGTTTTCTTATTTAGTTTATTTTGTTTGTTTGTTGTGTTTTTTTTTTGTCTTTGTTAGCTCACCTGAGCACGAAGTGCTCATGTGAGCTATTGTGATCACCTTTCCTCCGGCGTCCGTCCGTCGGTCGTCGGTCGTCGGTCGTCGGTCGTCGTCCGTCGTCCGGCGTCCGTCAACAATTTCTTTAAACGACATCTCCTCCTAAACTACTAGGCCAATTAACACCAAATTTTACAGAAATGTTGATTAGGTGGTCCCCTTCAAAAATAGCTAAAAGAATTGAAATCCATGAAAAACTCTGGTTGCTATGGCAACAAAAGGTGAAATTTTAAGAAAATCTTTAAAATTCTTCTTCTTCTCAACCAGTAGTCCTACAGACTTAAAACTTGGTATGGATGATCAGTTCATAGTCCTGAATAAAAATAGCTAAAATCATATCTTTTGGGCCACCAGGTGCGGAGCACCAGGGGGGAGGGGGTAGTACTCTGGGTAAATTTTGTAATCTTTAAGCCTCTTCTTCTTCAGAACCAGGAGCCCTACAGACTTGAAAATTGTCATGGATGATCAGCTCATAGACCTTAATAAAAATAGCTAAAATCATATATTTTGGGCTGCCAGGTGCGGAGCACCAGGGGGGAGGGGGTAGTACTTTTGTGAAAATTTTATAATCTTTAACCTTCTTCTTCTTTTGAACCAGGAGCCTGACAGATTTGAATATTGGCATGGATGATCAGCATATGGACCTTTATATAAATAGCTAAAATCATGACTGTAGATTCACCAGGTGCGGAGCACCAGGGGGGAGAGGGTAGTACTTTTGTGAAAATTTTGTAATCTTTGACCTTCTTCTTCTTCTTAACCACAAGCCCTACAGACTTAAAAATTGGCATGGAGGATCAGCTCATAGACCTTAATAAAAATAGCTAAAATCATATTTTTTGGGCTGCCAGGTGCGGAGCACCAGGTGGGAGGGGGTAGTACTTTTGTGAAAATTTTGTAATCTTTAACCTTCTTCTTCTTTTGAACCAGGAGCCTGACAGATTTGAATATTGGCATGGATGATCAGCATATGGACCTTTATATAAATAGCTAAAATCATGACTGTAGATTCACCAGGTGCGGAGCACCAGGGGGGAGAGGGTAGTACTTTTGTGAAAATTTTGTAATCTTTGACCTTCTTCTTCTTCTTAACCACAAGCCCTACAGACTTAAAAATTGGCATGGAGGATCAGCTCATAGACCTTAATAAAAATAGCTAAAATCATATTTTTTGGGCTGCCAGGTGCGGAGCACCAGGTGGGAGGGGGTAGTACTTTTGTGAAAATTTTGAAATCTTTGACCTTCTTCTTCTTTTGAACCAGGAGCCTGACAGATTTGAATATTGGCATGGATGATCAGCATATGGACCTTTATATAAATAGCTAAAATCATGACTGTAGATTCACCAGGTGCGGAGCACCAGGGGGGAGAGGGTAGTACTTTTGTGAAAATTTTGTAATCTTTGACTTTCTTCTTCTTCTTAACCACAAGCCCTACAGACTTAAAAATTGGCATGGAGGATCAGCTCATAGACCTAAATAAAAATAGCTAAAATCATGACTGTAATGCCACCAGGTGCAGAGGACCAGGGGGGAGGGGGTAGTACTTTTGTGAAAACTTTTTAACTTTAACCTTCATCTTCTAATGAACCAGGAGCCCTACAAACTTCAATATTGGCATGGATGATAAGCATATGGATCTAAAATTAAATAGCTAAAATCATGAATGTAGGGCCACCAGATGGGGAGCATTAGGGGGGAGGGGATAGTATTTTGGATCAAATTTGAAATCATTAACCTTATTCTTCTCCTGGATCAGGAACTATACAGACATGAAAATTGTCATTTGTGATCAATATATTGACATTAATTAAAATAGCTAAAATCATGACTGTAGGGTCACCAGGTGCTGAGTGTCTTGGGGAGGGGTTAGTACTTTGGATCATTTTTGAAATCTTTGAACTTCTTCTAATGAACCAGGAGTCCTACAGACTTGAAAATTGGTATGGATGATCAGCATAATTATGGACATTAATTGAATTAGCTAAAATCATGACTGTAGATTCACCAGGTGCAGAGCATCTTGGGGGAGGGGGTGCTTTGTTGAGAATTTTGAGTCCCTACAGCCTTTATATTTGACATGGATTGATCAACTCATTAAAAAAAACTTTAAAAGTCTCAGACTCAGCCTGTATATCTGGCATAGATTAGCTGATCACAGACCTTTTATGAAAAAAGCTGAAATAAATAATGACAAGGGGAGGAGCAGAGGGGGGAAGGATTATTTCAAATGTTATCTGATTGAATAAGTGAAAATCTCTTTTTCTGTGGTTGCATGGACATACCTAGGTAATGAAGCTTTTTTCTCAGGTGAGCGACCCAGGGCCAACGGCCCTCTTGTTTTTAATTTTGTTCGCGTACATACGTCTAAGGTGACGTAAAAATAATTTCACGCACTTGGCCTATATCTAGGTATAGCAAAGTGACTTCAAGTTCTTTTTTTTTATCTAATTGGATTACTCTTATTATTCCGAGTTAATAGCAAACACTCAGATTTATCGCATTCTTCGAAACAGAGCGAACTTTTGAGATAATGATTAACCAGGTGGACACGACATGGACAAAACGTACACGATGTGCTTTAAGACTCCGGATCTGTGGATTAGTAGAAGCAGAGGTCTTTTTTTTCCTGGTTATCAATATTCTAGGAAAATTTTACTGACTAAAAGCTGTTGCATTTTGGTGGGTATGGTATAAAGGTGGTACTGAAGAGCCATCGGAAATATACTCTTACCAACTTCTTTTTTATGCAACGGGATCCGTGAAAATGATATTGATAACAAAAGACATTTCTAATGTCTTAAAAATAGAAGGCACGCCCGTAGTTTAAACTGTCAGACCTTTTCTTTCTACTGGTCTGTAGAAAAGCACATCAATACGGCTGACTAGCTTCGTCTAATAATCAAGATAATCGAATTATGTTAGGAAATTGATTAGAATTATAATTAACGGCAACTTTTATTGTGAAAGGTGAATCACCCTTAAATATTCCATCGAAGACGGATCGACTCAATTTTTTGCGCTAAGTTAAAAGAATGAAAAAATCGTAGAAAGTATACAAAACAGCAATAACAAGTTTGATTAATACACTTAACAATCGTTAATTTCTTGCATTCATGATTTCTACCTATACAGTATCGTCGCAAGCCAGGGGCCTGTTTGACAAAACATCTTACGTTTATGTCTTTGATTTTAACTTACGCTTACTTTTTTTTCGTAAAACGTAAGTAAAACGGGCCCCTGGTGGGAGTTCTCATTCGATTTTCCTTCCTTTCGTTCGCAAGGGATAGAATGGAGATATGACTCTTAGCGTGGGAAAAAATGTTAACAGGTTAATTCGTTTTGTTGAATCTGTATAAAACGAATTTTGAGCACATTCGTTTGATATGAGCAATAATGTGTAACATCGTGACATTGGCATTCACCGCTATTTTAACCAGTCTAAATCACTGGCTCAGTGTTCATTTCAGTGCATTCAAAACACTCATCCGTACCTCTTAAAAACGCTCAGAAATCGTCAAAAAAGCTTTGAAATCGTGTTTTACCATCGTTTCATTCAAATCGATCAAATCATATCACCATTTTATTGGCTGTTGTGGATTTTGAAGCGCCTCTTTTGTTCGTGGAAACACGTTATTAGTTAAGTACACAGAATTTATAAAAAGAGGGTAATAAAATTTATCTTATAACTATACGAATATCCGTGTGATTACATTCCGTATGATATTTTTTATGATATCACATAGTTACTTTTAGAACAAAGATATAATGCGGTTATTTTTAGAAACTTTCATTTCAGTGAGAAACATCGACAGAAACAAGACAAATAAAGGTTATAAGATAAATATAATACGTACTTAGTGTATTGTATGAAAAAAAATATGTAACTCGGTTGAGAGAATTGATAATTGTCTCGGCATAGCCTCGACAATGTTTAATTTTCGCAGCCTCGTTAGATATTTCTTTCATATAATACACTAAGTACGTATTATATATATCGATAATACGGTCCAAACAGACGAAATTATCGATATCATATTTACTCTAATTTCATAAGAAAAAAAAACTCGCTCGTCACATTCATTCAATTTTATTTCGAAAAAATCGAAAGAAAAAAACACAAAACAACAACAACAACAACAACAACAACAACAAAATATTCACATAGGCAATTTCACACGAATGTTTTCATATCCTGGCAGATGTTAATAGGTTTTCAAAACAGTAGTGCTCACTTAGATTCAGTTTACTATTTTTCAAGAATTGTGTCCGTCTGACAACTATGCATTTTAAAAATGGAGTGAAACAAGGATTCTACATAAGTTGTTGAAACCTCAAAGACATCTTTTTAGTGCGAAATCATATGCAATTCTGGGATCGGGCGAATGTTTTGCTAGCGTAGAACTACTTTTCAGGCAGAGTGAGTAATTTGCCCCTTTTTCCCAATGGTCAATGGGGGGTCACTTGGTAAATGGATTTACTGGAAAGGTAACCTCCCCTGACACTGCTAATAATGATAAAATAATAACCTAGATCACGCACATGAATACGGATACAGCGCGAGCAGGTAGTGTTAAGCAGTTAGGTCGTGCGATAGAGGTTAATACAATGGAGTTTTACACTACTGTTCAACACACGGCATTCAATCTCGAGAGTGTCTGCAATTATTTTACGTGCTTACCCTTTCTTTTTTTCATTTGAAAATGAAAATCGCGGAACATTAATTGATAATCCCTTTATTGAATTTTTCAAGCAGATAACAACAGAATTTTGATTGTGACCACGGAGAATCGATTAGTGTTTTAAAAAATAGTGATACCTAGATAATCTAATTTTCATTTCTTTCCTTTTATACCCAATGGATCAGACAATCACACTTTTAACTACACTTGACATAATGCCGAAAGTTATCGAAACCTTGTAATTACAGGACTTGGGTTGACGATTGACAATATATGTTGAGACATGTATATCTAAAGCAAGATGCGAACTTGGGTCAGGTTATTTTCCTTTTATTGTAATTTAACATGTAAAATTTATCTTTTCTCAACAAATGGAAGAATCACTCTAGTATATCAACAGAAACGTCCACCACCAGTACTTCAGTGCTTTGATTTCTAATAGTCTATCACTACATCAATAACGCGTAATATAAATAGGCTTGGAAGATTAGTCCTCTTTACCGATCGCCCTATTTTTTCCTCCAATGAAAGACCGCTATGTCGTTTGAAATTCAAAAAATATATCCCATAACCTGACGATCTGATCGAATAAGTGAGCTACAGGACTTTAGGTCATAATGGGCGGGGACTACATTCAAAACCAGACAGTGACGTCATAATCTTGTCTGATAGTATATCCCGAAAGACCCTTAACTTGTTATCGATTATTTTTTAAAATGTTTTGTGGATGTTCTTTTGAAGATATGCTTATGCACAATTATTCATTAAAAGAAGGAAAACATTCTTGAATAAATTGTCTACATATCAAGAGAAGATTTAACTGATATATTTCACTAATTCTGATTATAAAATATTTATCTACAGTTGTACGGCAATAAGAATGACATCGATACTTGAATGGAGTTTTACGCCGCTTTCAACATATTTTTCAGTTATATTGCGGTGGCTGGAGCACCCAAAAATCCATTCCTGGTATTTCTTTCACCAGTTGACATTCACATCCTTTCCTAGTCTTCAGCTTCTATCTCAAAGAAGTCTACGATTATCAACCCATAGATGAGAGACAAATAGTCGGCGAGAATGAGTGCTTTCTACTATAGTTTATATAATTGATTATTCATATGTAGTGGTTTTGTTGGTTTGTATTAGGTTTAACGCCGCTTTCAACAACCTTTCAGTTATATCGCGACTCGAGCACCTAACTATGAAGTCCTGGTCCAGTATTACCATTCCTTTCGTAGCCTTCAGCTGCTATCCCACATATGTTTACGATTATCAACCCATAGGTGGGAAACAAATAATCGGAACTGTCCGAGATCGAACTCGGGATAATTCGAAGGATAGTCCAACGCGCTTCACTGCGCGGCTGAATATACCGTGGTAGATAACTGTTTTTTCTTTATTTCTTTTTTTTTTTTTTTTTTTTCTAAAGATACAAAATCCCTGAACGGAGGCATAATGTCCCACACCACCACAACCCAAAAAACTAACTAAAAAGAATGCAAAATTCACTCGCAGCAACCTCATGGTTTTGTTCCCCGAACCTGCCAAACTGATTTTGTCTCGCCAAACGACAAAATTATCACAGAAACCCGATCGTGATTAAATTCGCTCCTCCCACTTTTTGTTTACCTCGATTTGATTGAAGAATGTATGACGCAACAAAAGTGAATGGCATCATTGATTGACGCGCAACTCATATGACCTAGCGTTATTTGATGAAAAAATAATTCGATCGGTAAAACAGATATAGTTCATTTTCTGACAATTTACGCGTATAACCTTGCGCTCCGCTTAGGTTATATCGCGTAAATTGTCAGAAATGAACTATAACTATTACTTATAAAGTAAAACTGCGCCAAGATATAGGACCTGAACCTTAAGGGCAAATAATTATGACGTTGGTATCATCTTTTATCTCTTTTGAACGTACTCCTGATGATCTTTAATTGACTGATGCGCTTGTTCAAGCTTAGTAGCGACTCATTTGTAAACGCTTCGCCTTGTTCCAAGAAGAGTTAATCATTAAACCTGCTTGGGAGACAAAATTATTACTATCTGCGATAATTGTCATAGGAGCTTAATGTTTTTGAATATTTTAAAGTGTCCTTGAGAACAATAATTACCTATCAAATCATTTCTGGAAAAGAATTTAAAAAAAAAAAAAAAAAATCGTAGAAAGTATACAAAATAGCAATAACAAGTTTGATTAATACACTTAACAATCGTTAATTTCTAGCATTTATGATTTCTACCTATACAGTATCTTCGCAAGCCAGGGGCCTGTTTGACAAAACATCTTACGTTTATTTCTTGGGTAAGTTAAAATATTCAGTTGCTTCTATAGTTTTAACCAAATATGGAATAGGCACACATAGGCAATTTCACACGAAGGTTTTCATCAAAGAATAATTTGTCTGTGTGTCCTTCTTTTTTTTCTAATAGTCTTTCAATACATCAATAGCGCGTAATATAAATAGACTTGGATGATTTGTACTCTTTATAAAGTAAAACTGCGCCAAGATAAAGGACCTGAACCTTAAGGGCAAATAATTATGACGTTGGTATCATATTTTATCTCTTTTGAACGTACTCCTGATGATCTTTAATTGACTGATGCGCTTGTTCAAGCTTAGTAGCGTCTCATTTGTAAACGCTTCGCCTTGTTCCAAGAAGAGTTAATCATTAAACCCTTGTTTGGGAGACAAAATTGTTACTATCTGCGATAATTGTCATAGGAGCTTAATGTTTTTGAATATTTTAAAGTGTCCTTGAGAACAATAATTACCTATCAAATTATTTCTGAAAAAGAATTAAAAAAAAAATATAATGAAAAAATTAAAAAATGGTGTAATTCATAACTCTGAATGCAAACATGTCAAATTTTGACGACGTTTAAATAAAAAAAGAATTACTTAAATGGGAATACAGGGAAATATTTTTTAGTTTGGTATTTATTTATTTATTTATTTTGAACGATTGTTTCTCTTGCAGGTTATGGAGCAATGCTCGAGAATGAAAAAAGTAACTGACATGATTTCATATCCTTTCAATTCAGACAAAAATCGGTTGCACTTGTTAAATGCTTAGTTTTACAATATTTGACTGTCTGTTTTAAAGCCTCTATCGGTTCTTTGCATAAGAACCAAGCTCGCATAGGGTGATCTCTAATTACATCGAGGAAAAGCGTAAACGAGATATAATGATGACCTTCTGTCGTAAAATGTAATTAGATTGAAGATAGAAGCTATTAAATAAATTCATGACATCCATAGTTAACGGGTCGTCACTTAGATTGCGTGACGTAAAGCATGTATTTTTACATGGAAAAATCAAGTTAATCTGACTTTCATTTTGAGCTAGATTCTGGTGCACGCTTCCTTGTTAATAAGAGGTTATGCCTTATGCACATTTTCTAAGTGAATAGGTGAATGTCAAGGAATGTTACAAGAGGGCAAGGGTGGTCCCATATCGCTCACTTAAACATATGAATTTAGAGTCTGAAGAATGTCCTTTTTTGTCAGACCTCTTCAGGATCGTTTGCTAAGAAGTTTAGGTTGAAATGTGGTGGTATGTTTTGATACTGACGGACAGACACGCGGTCGCTGGACAATGATCGGCCACAATAAGACAAAGGGGCTCAAGGTGATCTAAAAAGAGTGAAAGATAAGAAAATGGAGCTCGCTATCATCGTTTCCTTATAACTGCTTTTTTATCGAACCTGTGCGTGACATTGCCAACAATTTTACATGTACGTAAGTTGCAAACATTGACCGGTCAGGACAGCTACAAAGCGCAGAAAGAAGATTGCCTGTCTGTAAAAAGCTCCTTTTAGACATTATCTGTCTAAGGCACGCAGCGAAGACTCTGGACAGACTTTGCGGAAGCACAGGCTGGCCAAAATCTTTGCTTAGCGCACATATGAAATTTTTGGAATGTCACACACAGGCTCAATTTTGAAGAAGCTATTCGATTAAAATGATCGGTGATTTGGATGCCTTTAGGTCAAAAATAATTATTTGTATCATTTCGGTAAGGTATTGGATTTAAAAAAAAAATCTACAACGGCAACAACAACAGAAAATATGTATTTATCTGCCAGGGATGACTGAGGGATCTGGGACCCGTTTTACTAAACATCTTACGAAAAAAACAAGCGTAAATCAAAATCACAAAGCATACTTGGTGTTTTCACTACATGTAATTGATAGATTCCGCCTTGCAACATCTCATTAGAAACGTCTTTAGAAGATATGAGGTGATACATGGCAGAATTTCATATTAACCAACTACTGTAGAAACAACCTTTATTTTTGACTAACGCAAAAAGTGATCGTAGGATGTTAAGTAAAAAATAGAAGTGTATATAAAACGCTTTTATATACTCTTCAAAAAAAGTTCTTTGACACTGATTAAACATACGATTTTTCTGAGTTCATGTAAAACTTCCGATAAATTTTTTATTGATTTGTTAACAGTAATAAGGGTGTAAGAATATCACATGTAATTGTGATAAATTACTTGACAACGTTTTTCGATAGAGACGTCAACGTCAAAAAACGTAAACTCTGAATTCTCATTCAGCACGTGCAGTTCAAGATTGACTGAACAGTCCTGATAACTCTCCAGTATATTATGAATGAAATGCCATTGTTTGATTGCTTTTGAAATTGAACGTCTAGGCACACACCTGTAACAAAAACATGCCATGCAAACGGAGGAACAGGGTCATAAATTTTTTGGTTGCCACAATGCAGGTTCTATAAGACAAGCCGTTGCAAATGACCTCTGGCACCGCTATGTTGGGTCATATTTGTAACAAATCATATATGTAACACATTTGTTACGTACATGATCACATTCGTAACAGATAAAGTGTGTTACAAATGTGTTTGTCTGAAATGGAGATTGACATGAGAAGCATATATGTAACAGGTTTAGTTGTCTGTTTGTAGTCAAACAATTAACAGCAACAGCAACATCATTATATATTCTTTACACTATTGTTTTTATTCTCGATTGCAAAACAATAGTTAGCACATCAGAGCGATTGAGACTCACTCCAACTTGAATCAATCTCCGAGAGAGGAGAGAGAGAGAGAGAGAGAGAGAGAGAGAGAGAGAGAGAGAGAGAGAGAGAGAGAGAGAGAGAGAGAGAGAGAGAGAGAGAGAGAGAGAGAGAGAGAGAGAGAGGACGTATGAAATAAAGATTTTTTTGTCTAAGGTACCAGTGCATCTCGAGCGCGCACGTGAGTGTGTCCAGCAACATCCAAACAGCAAGAAAATTGATCTGCATATTGGAACTCAAGGCAAAACACACAACATATAGATCAGCCTGCGCATCTGCAGTAGTAGGAATCAGTGAAAATTGATCATGTCCCGTCTTGATAATGTTTGCGAAGTTGCCAGTTTACTGTTTAGTAGCGTGAAGGTGACAGCCTAGTGGCTTTGATTTGGCAGACTAGCAGGCATGTGTGGTAAATCAAAATTGACCTGTGACATATGTGATTTCATGTCACATCAAAAACCGGCATCGATCATATTCGTCACAAAATATGATTTCCGAGTCATATATGTAACACATGTTACATATGTGATCATATATGTAACGGGTGTTACATATATGATTTGTTACAAATATGATCCAACACCGCTATAACATACCTTGCAGCGTAATGTATAGAGCCAGATCAATCTGACGCTAGATGACAACGTTCGTCCAGAACGTCGAATGACGTAACGGTATTTGGGATTTTTCAATCTAACTTCTACGTCAACGAATAATTTGGTCTCCAGTCTAAGTAGGATCTTTGGTAAGAAAGTATGGAACCAGATAAGAGAGGTCAAGTTTGCCACTATAAGACACGTGCTACGTAACGTCCTTAATCAACGTCTCTGTTATAAATCTTTGATCAAAAAGGTAATTTTGTTTAAATACAGTGTGAAGATGCATTGACTTCACCCTCAATTATTGACTTTGCTCATGCATATAGATCTTTATGTCGAAATTAAAGTCTGCATAAAGATCAAATGTCAAAGAACTTTTTTTGAAGAGTATATTTACGAAGTGATTTTTACCATGAAATACACTACTTTTGTCTCACTTTTTGTGAGTTCATTACTTACTTTTTACTGTATGAAAGACCTACTCATTTACATAAGTAAATATTCATTTTTGATACAATTTTTACCGATAGCAAAACTATTCTCAGTTATATAACTTATTCAAAAGCAAAGGAAAGAGGACTATATACACCATTGGTAATGACAAACTTTGTAAACTTACGAATATTTCCATTTTCAACGCTGTATTTCTGAATGATACATGTTATATATACATCACATTTAAACGATTTTATCAAGACAACCATTTTGACCAAATTCCAGGTTAATTGAAATTGAAATGTGGCCTCTAGAGTATCGAGACATGTTTTTTCTCAGGTTTTACTCTATGGCTTAGCTGACCCAATTTCGACTTTGTCCGAAATCTTATCAAGACGAGCATTTTTAACAATTTTCAGACTGTTCTTAAAAAAAAAGCATGTTAACAGTGTCCGCAAGGAATGCCGGACAACATACACCACAAAAACTTACCTTCGGTGAACAAAAATGCGCCTTTTACAAATTTTATACGTGTCAAAAATTATGATCTGCCACGCACGAATGGATCTTCTGGTCGGTTAGCAGTTAATTTAGATTCATACAATCTGTCTGAATTTGAATCTGTTTGCCACAATGTTTGACTGATCGTGTTAATAAAATCGTCATTATTTTCTGCCTACTGTTTAAAGTGTGTTCAGGCACTGTTTCCTAATAATATTTCCAATTTTCCGTAACCCCCTTTTTCACGTAACCCTGCTACATTTTGTCCTACCGATGTGTAACTAGAATGACATTATAGCAGTAAATGGTTGTAACTCGAGCTATCGGCCATCATACCATGATCAAATACAGTTACAACATAGAACTAGAGCGATCAGTTTACTAACAGGAAAATACAAATGGAATACACGACTTTCTACTTAAAGCATGACGCATTTCAACCTTCGAGATGCGACCAAATTTACAACCAAATGTAATTGCAAATAAATAAGTTTAAATGTACAAAATCTATGATTTGAGCCAGTGCGTGAGATTTCAAATAACCGCAAAGCAAACACTCTGGCCAGTCTGTGCATCCGCACAGTCTGACCAGAGTCTTCACTATGCAATTTGTATATATATAAGGTCTCAAAGTATATGTAAACCAACAAGTAACCTAAAATAAACAGTATGTTGTTGTCTACGCTGCTGAATATTTGTCCCTCATAAACATTCCAAAGTGTTGGAAATGTCAAGCACAGGCACATTTCTTACCTAATATATTCCTAGGACGTTACTAGCCATATAACACTTCCGACCTAAGTCTCCGTCTTAGCACAAATGCTAGGCCGATCGACTTCCAATCACGAGGATCCTGGTTCGATTCTCGGCGATGGCACATATCCTTACAGACAATTGCTTCAAACTAATTGGTGGATAATCCAAAAACGATTTTGGAAGAGTAGCTGAAGGTTCGAAACCGATGTAGTGGTAGCACTGGCGACAGAAGTATCAGGAATACATGATTATGTACTTTTGCAGCTAAGATATCACCAAAAAACTGTGAAAACTCCATTCAAACTATTAACAAGTCAAACCATAGATTGAGTTATGGATTCCTATATAGAGTAAACAGTTCAAGAAAGGACAATTTTCACGCAAGATAAATCTAAAGCATTGACCATTAAATAAGGTTTTAGCAAAATGTGTGTGCCCTTTCAATTTAAAATAGAACTGATATCATACTCAAATTGAGATAATCAAATAAACGGAACAGCTAAGTTGCATTGAAGTAAACTATTGGTGCGTATTTTTGTTTATTTACCGTCGCTACTGCATGCCCGTGTTAGCGACAACCCCCAGAAGATAATTAGGTATTACGGGGGATGGTAAGGTGGTAAAAAGAACATTGTCTATAAGGCTCCTTTTTCTGTAACATAAGCCGGAAGGCCACCCAAGTTATTTTTCGACATGGATAAACACCTTGAGCACATTTAAGAAAGATTAAGCCAAAATTGTACACATAGAGCGATAACAAAAAATGTCTATAAGAATCCATATCAGATTGCAACCAAAATCAATTGGGTTCTATCTATGCCCTGTCTTACATCCTGAGTAACTTTGAGAAAGATTGAGCCAAAACTGTAACCTTTAGAGCAAAAATACGTTTTGTCCTTTTGACCCTTTTTGGGCCCCATTTTGACGCCGACTCAAAATCTTTGAAGTTTTTTTTGAAAAACCACGACCTAAAAATTATATACTGTAAGTGGAGTTTGGTTGAATGATATCCTATAGTTTAGGAGGGATTTTTTTTAGAAATTGTTTACGGATCGACATACGGACGGACGGAACGAAGGACAAACGCATAGATTGACGGACTGACGACAGACATCCATCAGTCATAATAGCTTACAGGTGGGAAGTACGTCAAGTTGCGTCAGAACATGGTTGGAAACGACAGATTGTAGTACATGTATCTGCATACTTATAATATCTTTATGCAAGAAAATCTAATATTTCCAATCAATTTTAAGCCTATAACTGCTGTTTTATCAATATGAGGTATATCGGGAATTATCAAGATGAAAAACGTAAGATGTAAACGTGACATTCTTATGCATTTTCATTTTAGGAGCTAATTGATTGCTATTAGATTGTTTTCGAAGAAAAGAAAACGGTATCAAACTATCATAATCTAGAAAAATACTGTTTTTACATGCTTTGTTCGAGATTTAATTCAACAGGATTCCGCTTATTGTATTAAGGATTTTATAGTGATATTTTGTGTATTATATCCTTGGAGTGAAATATCGGATTCATTTTAATATGGAGGAATTCTGATTACTAGAAACCCTTCTCTTTGCGATGTCGCATTCTGTTTTTCTTTAATATTCAATATGAAGGCGGAAAAGAGCAAAAAATCACCGATTTCGTCTGTCAAAAACAGCGTCCTTAAATACAAAACGCCATTCAAATGCACGTAGAAAACAGACGATTGCGTGCTTATGTCGCTGAGAAAATGTCCGGCTATATGTCTTCCTAATTTAGTCACCAATTTATTTCTCCGAAATAGAGTGGATCTATTTATATGGACCCTTCATTTCCTGCTGCATTACATATCCTTTTCCAAGACAACCAAATAGTTGAACACTTTTTAGCCCTTATCCTGTTAAATTAAATATTGTTTCAAACACAATCCCAAATTTTGAGACAATTCAACTTATCTGGCCCAAGTTATTCCCATAATATTTTAGTAAAAAAATTATCATACTGCGTGTCTATAAAAGCTGATATTAAACTATGTTCTTTGTCTAAGGGTTCTTCATAAAAGGTAAATACCGTGAGCAACACAAGAAATGAAGGTATGGCACACTTTTTTTACATGTGAACGGGTTAATCTAGAAATTTTGGTTATGAAAAATGTTTTTTTTTCGAACTTGTGCTCTTTTACTTTGATAATCCGTGAAAGATTAGTTTGTTCAGTATAGCAAACTAGGAAAATAATCTTTGTAAACACGCAATAATTTTTCCACTGACAAATAGACAACGGCGGGGGAGGGTGGGTGATTACGTGCCAACTTTACAATCGGACATTAGGTTGCAGAGTTCTGCTCCAGACAAAGAGGTGGACGCCGCCCATCCACCTGGACGCCAGACGCCCGAACGCCACGGGTGATTATACTAGGACGAAAACGTCTATTTTGAAATTACTCTCGTACGTACACACCGTGCAACTGTTCCAGCAACTCAATATCGTTTCACACGTATTTGAAATTGTTAGAAAATCCTATCGAGCTCAATTATCTAATTCGTACTATGTATCGGAGGAGATAAACGCAATACTGCTATAATGGTAATCATGAAAGACTGAAAAATGCGAATCCGCTTATATATCACAGATGTAGGTCAAATGAAGCCATGGTTATCCCGGAGGTAATAAATACGATTCTATGATACAATAGAATACAGAAGATGCATGTGGAAAAAGAACAATACCGTCTACACTGTCTTGAGAAATTCTTACATATATATAGTACAAATAGTGTCCTATTACGCAGAAACTAATAAGCAATAACTCGCTTTTGAGCGTGAAGCATGTTAAAAATCAGAGGCAATGTATGAACTCGGTCGTCCCATAGTTAAATAAACGGCTTATGTTTTTTTTGTTTGTATTTTTTGTAAAAAGCTAAAGGGAAAAATATATTCAACCGAAGTACAAAAACCTATGATTATTAAGTTTGGTTACCCTTGATTATAAAGTATCATGGATGCTAGGTACATTTGGAAAGAAAAAACCTTTCGTAAAACTTCATTAACGGTTAAAAACGATACCCAAAAACGATACGATCAATTCAAAATGGTCACGTCGTACTGTTTCTTTTCGTTACGACGTTATTTTTGAGCCTGCGCGTGAGATTTCCAACAATTTCATACATGTACATAGCAAAGACTCTGACCAGCCCCTGCATCCGCACAGTCTGACCAGAGTCTATATTACTATATTTAGTAGATAGATTAGGTCTCAAAGTACACAATCAAGTAACATTATATTTAAAGTAAGTGGCTGTCTTCGCTGCTCAATGTTTGCACCTCGCACACTTTCCAAATTGTTGGAAATGTCGCGCACAGGCTCATTTCATAATGTTTAAATACGGGTGTACTCTGTAACGATTAAGACTTTAGAAATATTAAATGTTACACTATTTTAAACATGCAAAATATAAGGTGTCAGACAGGATAAGGCTAAATAAGAATTTTATCTATTAATGGTGCTTCTTTTTCTATAGTTTAGCCGAAATGAGTTAAAAGAATGAGAGTAAACTTTGATGCTTACATATAACGAGCCAATGGTTTAGAATTTCCCATAGTTATCATTCAAATGTCGTACTTTTTCCTATCGATCATTGTTCAATACAGGAATCAATAGCCAGCCGTAATACCGGTAGATAATAGGAGAAACCGCCTACGACTTGGATTCTTGTCAACCGCGAACAACCGGAAAAGGTAATTTAGTGATCCGTGTGATAAACGCTGGTCGCCAAGGAAATAAATTGCCGATTTTGCTTGTAATACGATATCTATAGACTCAGGTTCTTTGGGAAATAAAGCGGATCTTTCATGTAGACTTTATATTTGAGCCTGTGCGTGAGATTTCCAACAATTTCAAATATGCGAAAAGCAAAGACTCTGACCAGTCTGTGCATCCGCACAGCCTGACCAGAGTCTTCACTATGAGTTTAGTAGATAGATAAGGTCTCAAAGTATCTATAGACCATCAGGTAACTTTATATTTTACAGTATGTGGCCTTCTGCACCACTCAATGTTTGCAGATCACAAAAATTTCAAATTGTTGGAATTGTCACGCACCGGCTCATTTGATCTTACGTACAACTTGAGATGCGCTGCTAGTAGAAATTATTACGAAATTAGCGATAATGGTTTATACAGTTAACAAAATTGTACAATTGACAAGATGAATGATTTTGGAATGATTTAAGAATGAAATTGAATGAGTTTGTGGAGCGAGTTTTGAGTGAATTTAATGGGAGGTAATCCTGTATCGCAAATTTTGTTCTAGATGAACAAAATTTGTGATATTGATTACCTCCCTTTAATAAAAGATACAAACAAGTTTTATTCATAGCTTCCTATTTCTTCAAGAACCTATGAGACGCTAACAATTTGAATTATGTTAGTGAAATCGCCCTTTTTCTTAATCAAAATTTATTTTGATAGACGTTGGTTATTCTATATTTTTCAATGGGTTTGAGCGTTTTTGAATGGTTTGAGTGTTGAGTGTTTGGAATGAGTGAACGGAGCGCTGAGTGAGTGATTTAGAATGGTTTTGATTGATGTGAATGTCAATTTTACGGTGTAACTAACTGTACCTTTAATTTCACTCGCTCCTTCCACTCATTAAATTTCATTCCACGATCATTCCTAAAGCAACAACCCTATAGATTTCACGATGTTCATAAAAGAGCACGAAATAACATTTCGATTGAAATTTTATAAGGACATGTTGCCTTTGCAACTCAAGCTGTAACCGTCTGTAACAGCTTTTTTTCCACTGCAGCTATGAGATTGATTTTTTTTAAACTTTAGCTTTTGGTCATTAAAGTCCTCATTGCATCGGGTTCGAAATGTTTAGCTGAGAATTTCGTCTTTCGCTTTAACGAACTGGAAATAAGCAAATTACTGCCACATTTTAGCAAAAATCAACGTGGATAATGCTTGGATGATGGTTGGGATTTCGTGTTATTTTCGTGAAAAATAATTCCCAAATTAATATGTTCAGCATAAATGTAAACGAGGTCGACTTTTAATAGAACTCTCATTTAATTATCTCATCTTATTATAATTTAATGCATATCTTCGTAAAGAAATGTTTTTTGTAGTTTTTAAGAAAAAGTTGTCTTCGTTCAATTCACCTAATCCGACGTCATCGAAGTTGAGCCCAATTACTGACGTCACCATGAACGTTGCATAGTAATCACGTGAAAAATGACGCCCTTACGATAATGATGACACAAACCAAATAATAAAAAATGTCTGCTTTCTTATTTCAGAGAGGTAGATTTTTAAAGAGTTTCATACTTTCACCTTTTTTGTTGCGATCAAATTAAAGAGTGGATTTCGATGACTTGGCCCAAGGAACATACCAAGCAAGTTTTATCAAGATAAGCCCATTGTCTTAGGAGAAGAAGATGTTTAAAGAAATAATTGGCGACGGACGACGAACGTCGGACATTGGACGATTATAATAGCTCACCTTAACCCTTTCCCAAACAAGACCTGGTTTTGACGTCTCTAAAGGAATAGGCTTAGGAAAACATCGAGGCAAAAGGAGAAAGTGCTGAAAATCAGCACTCTCTCCTTTTGCCTCAATATTTTCTCTGCTATAACATGCATATTTTCGCCTTTTGATTTGATTTTTTTGTCGTCCGCAACTCCTTTCAAATCGGACCACCCTAAAATAATGTCGTTTGAGAAAGGGTTAAGGACTTTGTGCTCAGTTGAGCTAGAAGTCACATAAGAAAAGATGTCTTAATAGTTGATCCTCATTTTCTTTCGTTTCAATAGATATAAGTCGACAGATATAACGCAGACATAATAAAAGAATAAAACTGCTTGTAAAGGTGGTGGACCCGTAATAAAACTGCAGCATTTTGGAACTCATGATCTTTCACAATGTTAAGCGAGGTTTCCCAATTATTGTCATTGGGAAACCTCGGTCAACATTGTGAAAGATCAAGAGAAGCGAAATGTTTCGGAACTTTTACGCTTTCCACTACCTTAATTGCTTAACCCTTTGCTGTTTAATCCCTGCTTTCTACGTGTCTGTGATTTTATAATTGAGAAAACATTGTGAAAAAAGAAGAAATTGCTTCTGACAAGCAATTTCTTCCTTTTCCACACTATTTTCTACCCTACTGAATGGTTATTTTTCAAATTAAATCCACTTTAGATTTTCGTCTGCAAAACCTTTGAATTTGGACAGGTCTAAAATTTTGTAAAACAGGAAAGTGTTAAACGACATATATTCCCGTGTACTTCCAGATTATGTATTGAGTGCATTTAAAAATATTGTAAACATAAAAAATATAAATGCGAAGCTGCGTAGAAGATTTATGTCTAACGATTTCTTACAGTTTTGCCACTGTATATTTTATCCATCAAAGCTCAGGGATTGTACAAATCGGAAATAATTTTCCACAATTATAGCTTATGTGATATCTATTATCATCTATTATTCCGTGGACATCTAGAAAACCTTGTCACTGATTACAGTAAATTAGTAGTCAAACTTCGAGAAATCGTACAGTTCACGCCCTCGAGATATTATGAATAACATACTACAATAAGAAATATCATGAAATTGTTATTCATCTCATTCGAAACAATTCTAGATTGCTCACTCAACGGTCCTTTTATTGATTCTAGACACTGACTCGGATCATTCATAAATGCTCCGAAAATATTAAAATATTTCCCAGAATAGTTCAAAATGTCTCGAAACTTCTTTCACTTCGAACAAAAGTTTTTAATATAATATCGGCTGGTGTTGATTCAGAAGCGTCGTCAAAGACCTGTAATCTTTTTTTTTTTTTTGGAAATGTGTAATTTTTTTAAGAAGGGAAGGTAACAAGATATAGCCAATTTCTTTCATTTTGGACAAGATTAGCGATATCGTATAACCTCCTTAAAATTTCATTCGAAACTCGTTCCACGTAATCATTCAATATCATTCAAATACTTCAAAAATCATCCAACTTGTCGATTTCAAAGTGTTTCTATTCTTACGCGTAAGAAAATTGACGAATGGAGTAAAAAAATAATTTTCGTCTGTTTTATGTGTTATTTGCAAAGATTCTGTTTTATAAAACGTATTTCATTTTCAAAGTTTAGCTATTTTCTATTGAAGCTAGCACAAAGACATAAGAAGGTTTAGTTTGACTAATGAACGACTATGTTCCATTGTAAACAATGAATATAATTGTAAAACAAGAAATGTAATAATTTATGGATTGACCCTGTGCGTGACATTTTCAGCAACTTCAAAATGGCGCCAAGCAAAGACTCTGGCCAGCCTGTGCGCCTGCACAGTCTGACCAGTGTCTTTACTTTGTGATTTTTAAATAGAAACGGTCTCAAAGTATACAGACAGATAATCTTCTAATTTCACTTTGTTACTTTCATGGCTCCTTTTTGTTTGCGCCTCACATATGTTTCAAATTGTTGGGATTGTCACCATTACAGTTAATTACATCGTGAAATTGACATTCGTCTCAATCAAAACCATTCAAAAGCACTCGCCAAAAACTCCAATCATTCATTCCTAACACTCACTCAAAAAATTCACGCTCCAAAATCACTAAAAAGATAATTTCAACAACTACATTTAAAATAATATAGCTAGAAAAAAATCACTATTTCACTTGAATAGTTGAAATAATGTTCGTCTTCTATAGACTTCTGTAGAAAAAGAAAGCTTTTAAGAGAAATTGCATCCACATTTTTTAAAGGGAGGTAATCCAATGTCGCTAATTTTGTTCATCATGAACAAAATTAGCGACATTGGATAACCTCCATTCAATTTCACTCAAAACACAGTCCACATAATCATTCAATTTCACCCCAGAATAATTCCAAAGTCATTCACATTGTCAATTTCACGATGTTGTTAACTGTACCACTGATTAGATTTTTTGTAGCATAATCTTCCAGTAGTCAGCAGGACTAGGCAGCACGTGTATTTAAATTATGCGAGTATCTATTTATTGCTTTTATATTTAAGTTGAAATATATCTACAAAACCAACGCAAGTTTTTCGCGCTCGACTGAAGGTTCAAAATAGTAATATATCTAATTTAAGTTAGGAAGTTGTATAGACTTTAACATTCTCATTAGTTTTAAACTAGGTATTTCGAGTTACTAAGGACTATTCACTAAAGAGCTAGTGGGTGATATTTCCACCAATTTCACATGTGGGCTTTGCAAAGCATCTGGCCAGCCTTTGCATTCACACAGTCTGACTAGAGTTTTCGCTTTGCGCCATGGAAGTAGAGGTAATAAAAGTCTTACATGTACATTGTAACCCCTCTTCAGGCGGTCAGAGGATATTCTTATTTCATTATGTGGTTCTTAATGTCGTCCAATGCCTCGAGATAACGTACACGTGGAGTTGTTGGAAATGTCACGCAAAATGACCACAAGAATGTTGACACATTAAAGCCCTAGAGAATCTACAGATGATAAATTTCTAGACAGACGCTGAGAGATGATTTAACGTGGATAAACCCTTATCTTAATCAGTGTTCGGCTCTATGAGGTGATTCAGAGACAGACGTTGAGAGATGATTTTGTGGCCATTGAGAGTCTGACGTTGAAATTTGATTTAACGTGGATAAATCCTTATCTTTTAACATTAGTGTCCGGGCTCTGAGAGGTGACACTGATATGTGATTTAACGTGGATAATCCCTTCACTTAATCAGTATCCAAATCTATGAGACCAGTTAGAGACAGACGTTGAGAGATGATTTAATGTGCATAAACCATTAACTTAATCAGTGACCAAATCTATCAGGTCATTTAAGGCCAAGAGGATTATTGGAATGATGCTCAGAAAGCAATGATGTTCGTCACTGCGATACGATGAGGCGCATCAAGTGAAATTTACACATTCCAAGATGCAGTAAAAAACGACGATATGTCGATAAGAACTTAGATTAAAAGGTTCAGTACTGGATACATTCGCTAGGAAACACTCGGAAAAGTTCGAGCGAGTTTCAAAGATACCAAGCAAAATGACCACAATGATTTTGACACAATAAACCCCGAGAGATACCATTGATGATAAATTTATAGACAGACGTTAAGAGATTATTTAACGGGCTTAAACCCTTCGCTTTATCAGTGTTCAACTCTAAAAAAGTGATTTAAGAACAGAAGAGAGGCGATAAAACAGGAGACAGACGTTGAAAGATTATTTAACGGAAAATAAACCCATCACTTAATCAGTGTATGACTATGAAGTGATTAAGAGACAGACGTTTAAAGATTATTAAGGGAAAAAACCATTCACTTAATCAGTGTATAACTTTGAAGTGATTAAGACACAGACGATGAGCGATAATTTAGTGGAAAAAACCCCTTCACTTAATCAGTGTATAACTATGAAATGATTTAGAGACAGACGTTGAGACATTATTTAATTGAAAATAAACCCTTCAATTAATCAGTGTATAACTATGAAGTGATTTAGAGACAGACGTTGAGAGATAATGGGGATAAACATTTCTCTTTCACCAGTGTCCATCTTTGAAGTGATTTCTAAAAGACAGACATTGAAAGATGTAGCGGGGAAAACGCCTTCACTTAATCATTGTTTAACTCTATGAGGTGGTTAAATTGAAGAAAATCACTGGAAAAAGAAGTTACCACCGGTCTTTCGTAACTTAAAGCAGTGATTCTGTCATTGTGATAGGCTCGTCAATGGGAATTTCACGATTCTCAAATGCAGTCGAAACCGACTTCATGCCACTTGAAAATTTGATTCCAAAAATCACTTAAGCACGATGACATCCTTTTTCCATCCAAAGATAAGTAAAACTAATGATTTCCATGAAATGGTTGGGCTCTTACTCGTTCTGAATAAAACTTTTACTACATCATCATGAAACAAATGTGTGATATGTAAGATTAACTGATCCAGTTAGAAAGCATGGTTGTATTTTGGAATATTTGGATCGTTTTGCTTATGTCGTAGTGTTTTGAAAATTTGGGTGCGTTGTACGAATAGTGTGAATGGTGAAAGCTGAGTGAGCTTTTATAAAGTATTTGAGTAGAATTTGCGTCAGTTTCATATTTTTTTTACCGTGAATAATTCCCGTAAAATGGTAAAAATGAGAAATTGTGCTTACAATTAGTACAGATAAAAACATCGTGAAATTGACAATGTGAATGATTTTGGAATGATTTAGGAATGAAATTGAATGAGTGTGAGGAGCGCGTTTTGAGTTGATTTAATGGGAGGTAATCCTATATCTCAAATTTTGTTCAGGACGAACAAAATTTGCGATATTGATTACCTCACTTTAATAAAAAAACTTTACAAGTTCTATATATAGCTTCCTATTTATTCAAAAACCTATGAGACGCTAACAATTTGAAATATGTCAGTGAAAGCGCACTTTTTCTCTATCAAAATTTATTTTGAATGACTTTCTGGATTCTATTTATTTCAATGGGTTTGATTGTTTTTGAATGGTTTGAGTGAGTGTTTGGAATGAATGAATGGAGCGTTGAGTGGGTGATTTGAAATGGTTTTGATCGAGATGAAAGTCAATTTCACGATGTAATTAACTGTACGAATACTGTGAATAGTGGAAGCTGAGTGAGCTTATATAAAGTATTTGAGTAGAATTTGCGTCAGTTTCATATTTTTTTACTGTGAATTATTCCCGTAAAATGGTAAAAATGAGAAATTGTGCCTACAATTAGTAGCATCGTGATATTGACGTTCACCACATTATAGATCGGTTATATAACGCTTCATTCACTTCAATTATATTATTTGAACTTGAATCATTCAAAATCGCTCATCAATCGTTCAAAATACCCGACAGCATCATTCATGTTCGTCAAATTTTCAATGTTTATTGGCTAGTATGGAATGTTTGATTGAAATCCTATATGTCCCATTGATACATATAAATATACTTTTAAACAGAACCGTGCATTTATAAGAGGAAAATAAAATATCTCTTATTGCATTCATTCTGAACGAAATAAGAATTAATATTTTACCTTCCTTTGATTTCAATTCAAGATTCCACTCATTGAATACCACTCCAAACTTAATCCATAATCTCCTACGTTGTCAAAGTCACAATGGTCTTAATCGTATCTACCTTTACATTGTTATCGGAATATTGGCATGTTTCTAGGATCTCCAGGCGGAGGTAACAATGGGATAAAATAAGAAGAAACTGTTCTGTTTTACTTTTCTTTAAAAAAAGAATTAGTGGGAAAGATTAAGTTTTCCTTATTTCCTTGACGTGTCCAATCTTTGGAGAAAATGACAGGCTGACACAATGATAACGTCTCCAGACAGACCTTGATTGATTCGTCAAAGTGAACAGGAGTCTGTTTTACTAAACATCTTACGATCATTTTTTGCGTAAGTCAAACATTAAAGTTGCTTCTACAGTCGTAACTCAATATGGAATTCTGCCATGCATAATTCTTTGGAATCGTCTTCTATAACCATAGCGCGACTTTTGGCTGAGAAGAAGTTAAGTAAAAAAATAGTTTCTACTAATTGTTGGAAACCTTTGAAAATTTCGTAAGACTGAACTGTAGAAGAAGGTATTCGAAAGCCACATTTGTAAGACATATTAAAATTATGAATTTGATGATAAAGAGTTACATCCTTACGTAGCCTCCGGCTACTATCCCAGATATGTCTACGATGAAAGAGTTGGTGAGTCGTCGTTCAAAAAAGGGTGAGTCGTTATACAGTATTAACCGGAAGTTGAAAGTAGCCATGGACTGCAAGTATTTATTTCGCATATGATTCTGATAGTTTTAACCAAAGTGAATAAATCTTGGAAATTTAGTTTAATGGCGTGGTGTTACTTTTAGAGATTTGAAGCCTTTTTGCCACCGAGATTATTTGCTGCGTATTTTGCAAATAACGGTCAACTTTTAAATACGAATATTCAGTGCACTGAGAGTATTGATTTATTTACTCATTAAATGGCTATTCATCTGGGGCCCGTTTTACTAAAGTTCTTAAGAAAAAAAAATGATCGTAAGTCAAAATCACAGATCGTACCTAGTGTTTTCATTCATTGTTAGATTCTGCCTTGCGCTATCTCATTGGAATCGTCTTTGGAAGACGATTCTAATGAGATATTGCATTGCAGAATCCCATATTTAGTTTCTATTGTAGAAGCAATTTCAGTTTTTGACTTTCGCACAAAATGATCAAAAGATGTTTAGTAAAACGGGCCCCTGGTCTTGAAATAAATTGCAATTTAATTTTGGTCACATAAGATTGGTTACAGTTTTTTAGTCCAACACATAACATGGCAATTCTAAATACGATATGCTAAACCTTATGCCAAATAGTACATGTCGAGTATCTTTTTACAAAAAATAGTCGAAATAGGTGTTTATTCAAAGTTTAAATGTAACGAGCCGTCACCAAGATGCTCTGCAATGGCAACAAATGTCTATTACAATTACAATCATCGTGAAATTGACACTCATTCCGATCAATACCATTCTAAATCGTTCAATCGGCGCTTACTTTAGTCATTCAAAACACTCACTCAAATCGTTCAAAATGAGCGATATTGGTTTACCTCCTTTGAATTTCACTCAAAACCCGCTCCTCAAACTCTTTCAATTTCATTCCAAAATCTTTCCAAAAATCTTTTATCTTGTCAATTTCACGTTGTTCTTTACATGTTCACGTTGTATAACTAAGCTTCGTAATCTTCATTTCAATAAATGCGGCATTTTTTCTGCCCATAAGAATTGTATTTTGAAATTGGATTGCTATTGTTTGTGTATCGAATCCAAATTAAAACGTTTTTGCGGGTACCACTGTTTTGTTTTTATTTTTTAGTTAGTCCTAAAGGAAATCGTTATTTGTCGGAAATCGACGAAATCATCAAGCGAAACTCATTCGAAAGAAGTAAAATGCAAGCCAATTGTATTATATTATTCCCTGGAAAGTTTAATTAGAAATTATTTGGTTGTTTTAGATTCTCAAAAAAACATTTAAATATTTGACGCTTTTTCACAAAGAGAAAACGTTGGAATAAAATAAGAGGGCCAGAATGGCCCTTAAAAACTCATCTTAAGATGAATCAGAAAAGACTTGAAATAAAATTCATACAGAAATTTGCCATAGGGCTTGGGAGGAGCGTTTGAAAAGTCAAAATAAGCTACACCCTGCCATAATAATAAGTTTGTGCCAATTGTAATTTTACGAACAAATTTTAAAAGGGTAATTTACATAACATTAAAGTCAAAAATGGCATGACCGTTTTCAGGTAGCAATAAAATTTTCATGAACACGATTTCAGAAGGGACATCCATGGATAACTTGTGCCAAATTTGGTTGCAATGTGCCCATTGGTTAGAAAGCTGAGATGTTGAAAATGTCAGGGTAAAAAAACAGCCACGCCCGTATTTATGGGGTCCATTCAAAATTTGATGAACAAATTTTGATTACGGCCACACAAGGAACGCTTCTGTCAAATCAACCAATTGGGTAGAGAGAAGAATGTATTTAAATTTTTAAGGATTAAAATTTGTTCTTCCAAATATTGGTCAGATTAATGGTCTTGATCATGCCTTTATTTATGGGTCCGTCAAAATTTCACAAACAAATTTTAGAAGGGTCGCCAAAGGAACATTTCTGCCAAGTTTGATTGAAATCCAGCAATTGCTTACAGAGGAAAAGATTTTCAAAAGTGCCCCGCCCTACCACATCCATACTTTAGGGTCAATCAAAATTTCACGAACAAGTTTTGAAACGGGTCACCCAAGAAATATTTCTGCTAAGTTTGGTTGAAATCCGCTCATTGATAACTTGTGAAAGATGTTTATAGACTTGTTGACGACTTTCGGCGGACGACGACTAAGATGGACCTAACTTTTGATGATATGGCTGACAAATTATGGATTCAAATGCGTATATACAATAGATCACGGCGCCTTTCCACGTTTTTATTGAACGACCCTCGGTCAAGAGAAGGGGGGGGGGGGAAGGTTGGGTCTAAGTATTCAAATCCATAACAAATCTTAAAATAGTTATACTTCAAACCTATCATTTCAGATATTGTAATTGATTCCGCGAGATATCTTTGAAGTTAAAAAGAATCAAGTCAGATATGATTCTCAGATGCATGGTAATGAACTTATAAAAATTGCAATGATATTGGAGTTAAAGTCACGGCGTTATGTTGCACAAAGGAATTTAGACCTAGATTTAAATTTCATCATCTCCGAAATGGCGATGTAATTGTTTTATTCCACGTCTCCATGGAAACACTTTTATCACATTATTAACCCTTGGTTTTAATGCCAATCTCAATTTCCAAATAGAATGTTGCTACAAATAAAAACACCGTTAAACTGTTTTGAGAATTAATGTTTTTGGAATGATTTCGACCGGATGCTAGACTGTAGTTATAAACCCCGTATTTCAGTCAAACTGACCAAAATGCGTAATATTCTTTAGATCTTTTTCATTAAAAATATACTACTCAAAGTTTTCTAAGCACCAAACGTTTTCGCTGTCCTACAGGAGCTGATTTAAAAAAAAATCGTGTTTGTGTTTAAGATGTACAATAATGTATTGACAAGATATCTAATGTATACATTTCCAAATTTGACACGCAATTTCTCGCGAGACTCGTGCAAAATGATGAACCCCGATTTCTTACCTGTCCTTTCTCATTTTCTACATGTACAGGTTTCGTGAAGATGCTTAGTTTCTGTTTTCAGTACTTTATTGACTTTTAAGTCGTTACTCATGGCTAATCCAAATTCAGACGACATTTATCTGTCGAACAATTGTGGCGTGCTGTAGGTATGGTAGAGCAAGGGGCTTCCTACCATGATGTTGAGATGGACCTGGGGGTACACCATACTGTTTTAACCAGATCTTGGACACGATACCAACAGCATAGTACACCTGTAAGAAGACATGGTTGAGGTAGGAGTAGAACTACCTCCGTCGCAGAAGACCGTTTTCTGGTAATTCAAGCCCGAAGCAACATGTTTGCTAAGGCAACGCAGCTACGTTCCGACCTTCAAAACGCCTCAGGAGTGCGAGTTTCGACTCAAATCATACGAACACGGCTGCATGAGCATAACCTTAGTTCAAGAAGACCATGTATTCGTATTCCGCTGTCTCGAATTCGTTGTCGGTGTCGGTTTACATGGATATTGGACCACGTTGGCATGCCCATAAGACGCTGGCGCCCCGTGCTATTCACGGATGAGTCCAGGTATTGCCTGAACTACACTTATAGGCGGGCTAGGGTGTGGAGAAGACCGGGGGAAAGATTTCATGCAGCAAACATTGCTGAGCACGATCGTTATGGGGCTGGGTCCATCATGGTTTCGGGTGGCATCAGCTGGGATGGGCGGACTGATCTTGTTATTTTAGAAAGAGATATTCTGGCAGCTCGTAGATACATTGATGAAATCCTCAATACCCACGTAAGATTTTACGCTGGTGCTATTTGGGATGGATTGATTTTAATTGATGATAGTGCCCGTCCACACACGACCCGTATAGTCCAAGAGTATCGTCAAGAAGAGGGCATTCCACGTCTGAACTGGCCGGCTCGCTCACCGGACTTAAATAAGAAAGAGCATATGTGGAATGAGCTACAGGTCACATTTTCGGTTCGCAAGGTCCTGCAAAGGACACTCCAGGCGCTGCCAGGTCCTCAGAGAAGAATAGTCTGTTATTCCTCAAAGAGTAATCCAGAAATTAATCAGGATTTATGCTGAGGCGCTGTCAGGCTGTTATTGACAGTGCCGGCTCTCATACTCGTTACTGAACGAAATGCAACTGAAAGAACACCTTTTTTTGTCAAATTCGATTTTTTTCAATTTTCAAGAAAACAGACCAATTTCTATGATCTCCCTGTTTGGTCTACATTTAAAGTCGTCTCATCTTAATAAAGCTTTATTTTCTTTTATAAAATTTGATAATCGATAACAATCGACCATTTTCCAACATTCTTATCATCAAATTTCCTTTGTTTGTTTTTTCTGAAATTATTGTATAAAAAAATTTGGTGTTTAGCAAACTTTGAGTAGTAAAGTTCCTCTCATATCTTACCTTGTTTTCCAAAACGAACAGCAATTAGAGATATACATGTCTTGCACATATGTATAAATATGTAATCCGTACTATGTGTTTTGTATGAATAGATATCCCAAGGTTGCGGGAATTAATAATTGTCGAGGCTCTACCGTGACAATTACAAATTCCGACAACCAAGTTAGATAATTTGTTTCATTCAATACACTAAGTACGTATTACATTTATCTTATAGCCTCTATTTGCATTGTTTTCGTGAAGGTTTCTAACAGAAATGTTTCCAAAAGTTACCGCATTATGTCATTATTACAAAAAAAATACCCATGTAATGTTATGAAAAATATATTATGGGTTGTTATCACGCGGATATTTGTATAGTTATAAGATAAAATTAAATTGAAAATTAAATTCCTCAGCCGCTACTACGACGATATCTTATGCACGGCTTTTCTGGTATTTTTATCCTCTTGGCATTCAAAAAATGGTCTAAACGTGCAAAAATTATGTTAATGTGAGAACGCTTCTCTTTTAACCATTTTTCGATACAAGCTTATTGTTAAGAATAGGACAGTTATTAAGCTTGCCAAGGCTCGCTTAATAACTTTCAGTTTCGAACTCGTTTCAGATCAGCATGTCTCAAATCAAATCTCACAACAAATTTAGAAAATATTTCAAAATCACATTGTACGTGTAGTTTGGCATATGTTCATGTTCCAACCGGGTTCTTTAATTTCAAACGAATAAAACAATGATTTTAGTGAAAATCAAGACTTTAGCACCTGAATTTAAGTCGTATGCATGGTCTTATTCTCAACTTGACTGTTAGGAACATCGTGAAATAGACAAGGTGAATTATTTTGAATTTTTTGAATGAAATTTAATGAATAATATTAAACACCAGCCCGTAAATTATGCAATTAGTTATTCCATTTAATTGAAATGTGGACCGTAGCGCTTTTAAACAATTTCAAGGCATTTTTGAGTGATAGAAGTTAGTGTTTGAAATGATTGATTGGGGCGCTGGGAGAGTGGTTTTGAATGGTTTTGACCGAGATGAGGGTGAACTTCAAGAAGTTGTTAACTATAATGTTTAGAAGTACGATCAGCATTTCTTGTCAACGCACCGTGTACCTGTCAGTGCTGGTCAGAGAAAAGTACAGATAATTGCATCATGAATTTGACAAGGTGAACGATTTTGGAATTATTTCGAAATGAAACTGAATGAATAAGAGGAGCGAGTTTTGAGTGAAATTCAAGGAAGATAATCCAATATCGCTAATTTCAGTTCAGGATGAACAAAATTAGCGATATGTTTGCATCCCTTTAATAGAATATGTTTACAAGTTCTATAAATAGCTTCCTATTTCTTCAAGAACCTATCAGACGCTTAAAACATTTACAATTATGTCTGTGAAATCGCGATTTAGTTCTTGCTTTATGATTTTTGAAGATAGTTGTTGGTTTTATATTTTTGTCATTTTGAAAGTTTTTAAATGGTTTGAGTGAGTGTTTTAAATGGATTAATCAATGGAGCGCTGAGTGAGCGACTTAGAATGATTTTGATTTAGATGAATGTATATTTCACGATGTTTTTAACTGTACTCGGTAAACTGATGGAAATGTCACACACAGGCTCATATTAGTGGTATTTATAAAGAAACCGTGCCTTCACAATTTCACATTGAGTGCACATAAAAATGTTTATAATAACATATTTTGAATGCTAGACTTCTGTCAGACTAATTCACTAGGCGAAAAGATGCATTTGACATTTCAAAGTTGATTTGTTTGATTGTTGTCATTGCTGTTTAAAGCAAGGGAAATTTTACATCGTGAATAAAAACAACATTGAAATTCATTACGAACACCGTAAATGCATGGCGAATATATGATACTATAAAAAAGAACTAAGAATTTTATCCGGATTAAACAACTCAAGACACAGTTTCCATGATAAGATTAGTATGTTTGGTCTACTTTTAGATATGTTTTGTAATTGTTGTAATATTTATTGTGCATTGAAGTTTCTCAGCGCTTTAGGTTTAACATGTATGAATCTTATTTAAACTCAAAAAGGACTGGCCTAGCTTACTAAAATGGGACATTTTGATGATAAGTGGATAACATGCCAAGGAAGTCTTAAAATATACTTGAATTTTTTATTTAATGTAAATCGAAATAAAAAGGAATAGAGATACAGTTGCAGATATATTTCAAGCTTGGAAGCTGATTTCTTTAGAGCAAAAAGGTGAACTTCATTGGTCAATGTGGTGTTGGAATGCATCGCATGACAAAGAATTGATAAATTGGACTGTTTAGTGTAAACTATATATTCTCAAGTGAAAATTAAAACAGAAGATGAACAGATTTGTCAACGAGGGGCTTAGCATAATTGAATCTATCTCAGACTCTTCTAAAAGGACGATGCCCATTTTTATCACCCAAGATCTAAGAGGAATGAAAACACGGGGATCTAAAATTCGACTCAGCTGACCAGCAAAGAACCCTGATTATCTGCAAATAGAATTCATTATAATTGTTGTGAGTATACCGCGATGATTATACTTTACCTGATAGATGGTGTCAAAGACATCAAAGACAAATTACACCATGCCTTGACTTATGTCTCATTATTGTTTTATCAAAGCACCAATACAAATAAACTCATCATAGTTTGCTTGTAGATGCTTGAAACTATTTAGAAACAAAATTTCAAATCCAATTCAGGATCATCAGAGGGCAAGTTCATTTTTCAAAATTTGTTTACATATTTTAAACAATACGGCGCCAATTAAAATCTTGATTCATTTTTGCAGGGGGCTGTACTTTCACACTACCCAGATACAGTAGACTAGTTTTGCCTAAGGATCGCGGTAAAATTTGCATAAGTTGCACACGAGGAAATGATATCTGAAATCATCCACAAAATTATTCATGGGATCTGACATAGACACCTCTTATTAAACAAAGATACAAAGTTTGAAGCATGCATATACCATGAATATTTGTTTGTATGGGGTTTAAAGCCACCATTACCAGTACAATATACATTCGGCTATAAATAAATGAGACTTAGAAGATGCTAAAATAAAACAAAGTAACAACATCAATAGCGGTTGTATACTCTATAACAAATATTATCACTTTTCTTTCATTTTCTCCTGAAATAATTTTTGTATACGTAATTGTTCATATTTTTTCTTTAAGTTTTAGAGGCGTTCAATACCAACTGTCATATTTGATACATACATCAGGTTTTTTCTATGGACCATGCAATCATGAGTCCAAAACCATATATTTGTCGTGAAAACTCTAATTCCTTTAACACTTGTCTGAATATATATGTTTACAAATTGTTTTTTTTTCTAAAGACAATTCACACATTTTCAGCAAATTAAAAACAGATGTTGTCAAAATTATGAAACCTAGAGGGGTACAAATGACCTTTTTTCAGTCCTTTTTCAAGGCGAAATTAAACCGTATGTCATCAACTGCTTTGATCTCCCTCCTGGTGATACAGCGAATTGAATAGGCAATTATCATTGAAACGAGCGACGGATTCTTGATGACGAACAATCAATCTTCACATAAGCTCATTATGATCACGATGTGCTCATATGAGCTCAAATAAGTTGTTGTTCGTTTGAATGGGTTTCATGTTTAACGCATCTGATAATACTTTTGCAGTCACGTCACACTGACTTAGCACCTCACATTAATGTCCTGGTATTTCTCTCACCAGTATTGCCATCGAACCCACTCTAGCATCCAGCTGCCATCCCGCTTAGGTTTACGATTATCCAGCCATTTGTAAGAAACAAATATCAGAAAGGATATGAGCCGCCGTCGGGAATCGAACCCTCGTCAAAAAGATGTAGACATTGATATACTTAAGGCTTTTCATTTGAAAGATAATTTTTGAAGATATTGCTTAGCAATATCGGCCCTATCTTCAAAATATAGAGACTGCATTCACCAACCTTGGATCATAAATGACGTTGATTTAGTCCCATCGACGTTAATGACGTGTTAACTTTTTCTCGCTGCATACAACATAGCATAGTAAAGTTTTGCAAATGAGCCTTTCTGTATTGAAAATCCAGCAGGAAAACACAAATAGTTTGTTGAAAAATTGGTTGCGTTTCAGAAACGTTGTTTTCATCTGGGAAAACGTTTTACTTTATTGCAGATTTGTTTTTGGATATTGAAATATAAACGTTTTCTGCCACTTTTTGATAAACGAAACACACATTTAATTGAAAAGGCATTACATCCTTTTCCTGAATTTAAGGGTTCATCAGGCCACGTTTCAATGACATAAGTCAGAACAGTTGAAACAACGTTGTGCGAACCCCTTTCATTTTGTAAGAAAAATCTATGTACAATATCGCTTAGGTAAATACTGTTTACATTTATGCATCGCTTTTTTTGTCGAATTTTGTCATCGTTGGATAAGACCGAGTCAAAACTACGTGCTTGTTATTACTTTGTTTAATTCTGAGATCGTATACCAAAGTTTTACAAATCACCATAGTTTTTAGCGTCTACTTAACAATATTACTACATTCGTGTATTTTCTATTATTCATAAAAAAAATATTTGCCTTATTTTATATTCGCCAAACCGAACAAGACTTTATATATTTTTTTCCAAGATATTCCACCTTCTAGCTATATTTATAATTTGATACTCACAGTATAAGCGTCTCAAGAGCCGTTTTAATCCTCTGTCCCAGAAGGTCCTTGATCGAATCAGCGGATATCGCAGACATATGAAAATAATGATGAATGCACATATTCCAAGGATGATAACTCCCGCGATAATTCCGGCCAGTTCTCCTGTGTGAACTGAAAAAAGACAAAACATGTAAATACAGTTAAACTTGTTTAAAGCGACCACAAATGGGAGCATTAAAAAGCGGTTGTTAAAGAAAATGGATCCTTTTTACATATTTTGTTTACAAAGATGAATCTTTTTTTTTTATTAAATATGCATAATATTGCGAAATTCTCAAAAAACCCAATGTTGTTAAAACTCAATGGAAACGTCTCAATTTCTGAACATGCCTCATACTATAAGTTCTGCTAAATCAAAAAGTTTACAAATTAGTCTAAAAGGTAACCAATCGTGTTTAGCGTGACAGATTTGATTTCAGATTCTCACAGAATCCCTCATAAGTGTGGAATAATAACAGAGGAGGCTAAAATAATTAAATTACATCGTGTTACTTAGATTCTGATAATAAGATTTGCGTGATTAGAACCAATTAATTATACAATAGAATGATGCCTAATAACTTTCTCATTAAATCAATTAAAGATATCGTAGTCTTGAATTGGAGCTACAAACGTGATTTTTTCTTGTTTCGAATTCCTCTTATGCCCTTCAAGTAGAAGTCGGATTTATTTTAATATTATCAAATCTTAACGAATACTGTCCTTTTTGAAGATGAAAACCTAATTTGAGTTTCAGAGATGGTACCCCACTTTGCATGTGTACTGACGTGCAACGCTGGGTACCATATTCAACATTTGTAAACGTTTTTGAAATCTGAACTTATGGCTGCATTTTTGTTACAAGCCAAACCTTAAAAAGTTTTGAATTTTAAACATTGTAATTCCACTTGCCGAAAAGCCAGCAGGCTATTGTAATATCGAAGTTTCTGTTTAGCGTGCGTCTGTGCTAAACTTTTACTTTAATAACCTTCTCCTCAGAAACTACTTGGTTTATATCATTTCAATATATGGTACAGTTAAGAACCACGTAAATTGACCATCATTCCGATCATAATCATTCATGTTCATTCACTCACCGCTCCATTTATTCCAAACACTCACCCAAAACGATCAAAAGCGCTACAAAGTCATTTGGAAACAATTGGAAATTGTTCAAGACGATCAACATTTTATTCAATCGATCAAATTATTCTACGATTGTATTTGCTTGTTGGAATTTACTGATTCGGCGTCCTTTTAGCAAAATCGAAATTTACATCTACGGATTAGATCTTAGAGGATATGTCCAAAGGATCGCTCTTTTAGGGAGAGTTGAAATGAACATGTATCCCCTAGTTTCAGATGAAAAGATATTTGCACAAAAGTTTACGAACGCATACACGCAGGATCGACGGACACTCAAAGAAAATAGCTTGTCCAATGGAGCTAAAATGCTTTGAAAATTACCAAGACGTTTTTGCAGTAATTGCTGTGAAATAAAATCTTTTAACTGAGACATTTTTCCATCCCGGGAATTCCTCGTTAAGTGCTGGTTTTGACAATAAATAATCACAAGAGAGTGTTTTGAGGGCAAAAGCAGACATCTTTTCAATTTTCAGAGAATCAAAGACACTTCTCATAAATTGTACTATTAATTCTCCATTACTATGAGATTAAGTAAGAATAAATTTCATATCATTCGAAGCTTAAAATATCATTTTATAACATTGAAATCGAACTTAAAAGAACAACATTGTCATTGTTATTTGATCAACTTTGCGTAAAATTATTTTGATTGTACATATCTCTAGAGCTAAAGAAAAAATGCGACAAGCTATTTCTGGTTACATAAAAACAGTTTCATTTTTTCCAGTATAGAGCTTATTTGAAATTGGAACAGTCTAAACTTTTGTCGTCTTGAAACTGCTTCAATTAACTGCTTTTGCCTCGAGATTGTCTAGGCATGCACTTTAATCCTGGATGAAACTCGTATTCAAAGATTTTTAAAGTACACTTTCCAACAACTTGAGATGTAAGGGAACTTTAACTTTAGATTGAAAGATGTTAGTAAACAAAAAACCTATTTTGTGGGTACTCATTGGAATTGCCTCATTGAGACGATTCCAATGAGCACCTATGACAAAGGTTTTTTTTCAGGAATAACGAGTTTTACTGACTTTTCTCCCTAATATCTAGACCTCTCTTTTCAGAAGACTTGGGCTAAAATGACAAAGATGAACAATGCGAAAAGTATCCTCATTATATCTTAATCTTGCAAAGCATTTGAATGGCGGAATTTTCTGATTTTGCCCCAGTCCATCTCATTATTTCTTCCATTTCCTGTTAACGTAATTTTCAGCGGATTATGGTGGTCTGTGTTATTTTAAACCCTTCCTACCATATGGTATTGTTAACGTCGTGAAATTATCAATCAAAAGGACAAAGACAATTCTTAATGAGCTCAATGGTCCTTCAAAGCATTAAAAACACCGCCTGAAATCGTTTCAAGCTCTCCATTTTTTTTCAAAAAAAAAAAATCTTCGAAATGGCCCAAACCCCTTACAATTTCAGTCATGTTCATTGAAATTGATCCCTAATTTGACGGCTGTAGTGGATTTGCAAGTGTTTGACAGTTCAATCATGACACACAAATCTACAAGAATGTATAGATATACGCAGAATTACATAAGATTCTAAATTGCATTTTTCTAGATTTGATATTAGGTGTATTTCATAAGCTTTAATATCAAAGTCTTCAAGATGTCTGACTGATTTGGTGTATCGAAGACTGGTACAACGAAGTGTTTAAAGGTGTCCACAGATTAAATCATAAAGGGGTTATAACATGAAATAGGCGACATCTTGTTACATCGATTTAAAAAATAAAAACTCGCCTTTTTCACTCATTGAATTTCAGTAAAAAAAAACCCTGAATACTCACCCTGTCAATTTCACCAACATTTAAACTACGAACGGGCGTACATGTATTGCCAGGGATCAGGGGCCTGTTTTACTAAACATCTTACGACCATGTTTTGCCTAGGTCAAAAATCAAAGTTGCTTCTACAGTAGTTACTAAATATGGAATTCTGCCATGCATTATCTCATTGGAATCGTCTCCTAAAGACGATCCCAATGAGATATTGCAAGGCAGAATCTAACAACGAATGAAAACACCAAGTACGATTTGTGATTTTGACTTACTGTTGGTTTTTTGTGTTTTTTTTTTCGTAAGATGTTTAGTAAAATAGACCCCAGGTTCATAAACGTTGATTGAATGAGTGATTGAATATGAAAGTTTCTTGAATGTTTGCTGGACTCGTTCTGAGAAATAATAGGCCAAATCATGATATATTCTCCAAACCTCAACCAGGTAATGGGGTAGTTACACATACGATGACACTTGAATCGGTCCTTTTTTTTAAATCGGTCCTTAATCGGTGAATTATTTCTCTCATATGATCGGTTGTCATCGGTGTCAGCACTTCAGACTTATTGTGTAACAGGGTATCGGCGATAAATAGCTTATTGGTCGGTAAAATACAAAGTAAATCGGTTGTCCGTAAGCGACAAATAGCTGGCCAGTAGGAGCTTGGTCGGTGATGATCGCTTATTTGCTTAATTTACCATCGGCTGTCGTCGCTTTTACAACGGGTATCAATCGGGCAGTCGGTGATTGACCGGTGTTCGACCAAAGGTCTATCGCTTTCCATCGGATACAACCGGTGAACCGTGTGTGTTCACCGGTCAAAGATCGGTGATGTCGGCGATGAATAGCTGGCAAATCTTTGTTCAGCAAACTGCCGTCGTTTTTTTTTTTTCATTAAATTGATATATAAGCGATGAAAACCGATAAATCTAAGTTCAGTATATGAGAAAATGAATGTTGTAAGGGCAATCCAGCAGTTTGGTCTATCGTGCAACAGCAAGCTCTCTTAAACCTCGAACACGGCATTCATTTGGGCCCACGAGGCGGAAATGCCGCCACCGTAGGAGACAAAGAAGATGGTGATCGAAGCAATGGCTAACGCCAGAAAGAAGACTTCAGTTCGGGCAATACAGCACTATCCTAGCCAAATTCAGAGAGGGTGACATCAGTGCGTTCCAAACTATCTGAGGTAGAAACCCCATAATGCGCCAATTTGAAATCTAAGACACCAAAAGGACATGTAATAATTTTTCAGTTACAAATTTTACTTTTAATCTGAAAGTACATATTGTCATGTGAAAATTTTCGAGACAAAGTATAGAGACGTTCGCGAAAAAAAAATCCCTATCAAATTTTCCCTTTCCACTTAACTGAATAGAAAATATCATTTTCTCGTGAACGCCGCAATAGTTTGACTTTAAATAATCAGACTTTTTCATAAGAAAATATGTTCCTTTGCCGGATTTCATAATCTGTGACTGTCTCGTTTGAAAGTTTTATCTGGAATGGATACCCGGCTGAAAAATACCTCATCTTTTCCCATCGCTAATAGATATTTGTTAATCGGCTGCTTATCACTGACCCATCGGTGATATCGGTTATAAATGGTTTGTCAATCGCTTATTCGTTTGAAATTTTCACCGATCGAGAATTTTAAACATTTTAAAAATCCCGATCGGTTAGTGTTCACCGATGAAACTCATCTTTTCCAAATAGTTTGGGGTGTCTGACAATTCGTCTGCCAATCGGAGACATCGGTAGTATATCGGTTTTGGTCGGTTCCGTCCTTACCTGGACAAAACGAACAACCGATCTATCACCGATTGCCATGTGTAACTGCCCCATAACATTGATATTTAAGTCACTTACGTACTTTATTTTCTATTTCACTCTGGATGAAACATTAGTACAATATTCCAAACTTGAAACAAATTAACGTGACTTACATCATTTTCGACATCAAATACGACGCGAACGCCTCGAACCACGGTCTAATTTTGCAGGTTTTCCCTAACAAGGTCCTAAAAAGAATCCGAAGAGAAATAGTTAGATTAATAATTTTTACTTGAACTGAGGCCTCTTTTGGTTGTCATTACATGTGCGTTGAGTTAAATTATCGTTGTTTTTACTTTTTACTTATTTTTTCTTCTTTTCAGATTTCGATCCAAATAGAAGACCCTTATAAATGTTCCTTTTTCGCTTTTCGGGTCACATTATTGAAAAGTTGAAGAAACAATTTCCCCGTTTAAATGAACCCCGTCTAATTTCCAAGGAAGTCATAACCCGCTTTAACTCAAATTAGAAATGAATTACACTGGAAAAAACAAGAGACCGATTGCATTGATCAAATTATTGAAGGAAAAAATGCTGATACTTGCGCGACTTTAAACAGCAGGGAAACATGAAAAAAAGATACATAAGAAATCTGTTTTCTTAAGATAGTGGACCCGTAATAGTTCCGCGACTTTTCTGAAGCAATGAACTTTAATAGTGTTAACCGAGGTTTCCTAAGGATTTTCATTAGGAAACCTTTGTCAACATTGTGAAAGTTCATTAAAGCCAAACTGTTGCGGAACTATTACGGGTCTACTACCTTAACGCATTAAATTGCAAAATACTTTAGAATGGCAGACAGCAGAGGCGAATTCAGAAATAGACCAATCTTTCTAAAATGAAGTACATAAACAAATACATCATTAATAACAGTTAAAACATCGTGAAATTGACCGGGATAGTGATTTTTGAATGGTGTCTGAATGAAACTGAAAAAGTGGGATGAATGAATTTTTAATGAATTCAAAGTCAGTTAAAATATGGGCGCTAGTTCGTCCATTCGACCGAAATTGGATGTATATTAAATTACCTTCTTATAAAAGATCTAGGAACTTTTCTCTTAATATGTCTTCTTGGACCAATCAGACGCTTTAAATGTACAAATATATAATACATACTTAGTGTATTATATGAAAAAAATTTCTAACGAGGTTGGGAGAATTGAAAATTGTCGAGGCTCTGCCGAGACAATTAAAATTTCTCACAACAGAGTGATATATTTTTCATACAATACACTAAGTATGTATTATATTTATCTTATAACCTCTATTTGTCTTCTTTTTGTCGGTGTTTTTAACTGAAACGCAAGTTTCTAAAAATAACTGCATTACATCATTGTTCTAAAAATAACTATGTGATATCATAAAAAATATCATACGGAATGTTATCACACGGATATTTGTATAGTCATAAGATAAATTATAATTTCCAATTCTCAACCAAATATCATTGATATTTTAAGACACTTACGTACTTTGTTTTCTATTTTACTCCGCATATGACTTTGGTATAATATTCAAGACTAGAAACAAATTATTGTGACTTACATCATTTTTGACAACAAATACGAAGCGAACGCCTCGGGCAACTATCTTATTTTGCATGTGTCTGCTAACGGAGCCCTGAATAGTTAAATTAATAATTTGTACTTGAATTGCATCGCCTTTTGGTTGTCTTACGTACGACTGAAATATTCGTGGTTTTTTGCCTTTTTGTCATTTATTTTTTTTCTAATTTCGATTCAAATAGAAGGCCCTTATAAATGTTCCTTTTTCGCTTTTCGGGTCACATAATTGAAAAGTTGAAGAAAGCATTTCGTCTTTTAAATGAACCCCGTCTAATTTCCAAGGAAGTCGTAAACCCGCTTTAACTTAAATTAGAAATGAATTACTCTATAAAAACAAGGGAATGATTACATTGATCAAATAATTGCAGGAAAAATGCCGATACTTGCGCGACTTTAAACAGCAGGGAAACATGAAAACAATTCATAAGAAATCTGTTTTCTTAAGGTAGTAGACCCGTAATAGTTCCGCGACTTTTCTGAAGCAATGAACTTTAATAGTGTTAACCGAGGTTTCCTAATGATTTTCATTAGGAAACCTTTGTCAACATTGTGAAAGTTCATGAAAGCAAAACTGTTGCGGAACTATTACGGGTCTACTACCTTAACGCACTAAAGTGCAAAATGCTTTAGAACGGCAGACAGCAGAGGCGAATTCAGAAATAAACCAATCTTACTTAAACGAAGTACATAAACAAATACATCATTAATAACAGTTAAAACATCGTGAAATTGACCGGGGTAGTGATTTTGAATGGTGTCTGAATGAAACTGGGATGAATGAATTTTTAATGAATTCAAAGGCAGTTAAAACATTGGCGCTAGTTCGTCCATTCGACCGAAATTGGATGTATATTAAATTACCTTCTTATAAAAGATCAAGGAACTTTTCTGTTACTATGTCTTCTTGGACCAATCAAACGCTTTAAATGTATATTTATCAATAAAAAAGTGCAATGATTTGATGGATTTGAATCAACTGTTGATCGTTTTGAACGATTAGGAAGTGATTTTAGCAAATTCGGTGCGTATTTGGGTGATTTGAGTTAATAGTTTGAAAGCACAGAAAGAAAATGGTGCGCTAGGCGAGCGAATTAGAATGGTCTTGATCGACATGTTTGTTAATTTCAAGATGTTAATAACTGTAAAGTCAAAGACCCAACGTCAACGAACTCAAGTATAACTTTTTGTTTTAGTTAAAAACATCGTGAAATTGACACTCATTACTATCAATATCGTTCTAAGTCATTCGCTCTGCGCTCCATTCATTCATTCAAAACACCCACTCAAATCAATTAAAAAAACGGTCCATAATCATTTGAAAACGAAATTATTCAAGACGATTAACGTTTTATTCAAATCGATCAAATTATTCTATGATTTTATTGGCTGGTGTGGAATTTAAAGCGACTGATTGGTCCATGAAGACACACAAAACGAAAATTTATATTTTTCTAATTGAAGGTTAAAAGTATCGGTAATTTTGTTCTTCCTGATCAAAATTTGCAATAATGGATTTTCTCCTCTTAAATTCACCCAAAAACTCGCTCCACACTCATTCAATTTCATTCCAAAAGCATTCTTAAATCAATTTCACGATGTGATTAACTGTACTATCTACTGGAAATATAATACTCAACAATGTCAAACATTGCTATTTCAGACCAATCGTGAGGGAAAAATATGACCTGTCACGCAAAAAGGCAACCAGGAAACTGCATGGAATTAACATTAGGAAAATAAGATATTCAATTTATTAGAGATCAATAGAATATCGCATTTCAAAACTTTTTATATATAGATTAAGAAAATCTGCGACAGATAACTACATCGTGAAATTTGACATTCATATCGATCAAAACTATTCCGAATCACTGGCTCTGCCCTCCATTCATTCGTTCCAAACACTCACCCAAATCGTTCAAAAACGCTCCAAACTCACCGAAAAAGATAAAACAACAACGTCATTAAAAATAAATAAGCTAGAAAAAAAAAATACGATTTCACTGACATAATTCAAATTGTAAGCGTCTGATAGGTTCTTGAATAAATAGGAAGTTATTTATAGAAAGTGTATGCATATCTTATTTAAGGGAGGTAATTAACATCGCTAATTTTGTTCATCATGAACAAAATTTGTGATATTGGAACACCTCCTATTAAATTCACTCGAAACTCGCTCTACAAATTCATTAACTTTCATTCCAAAAGCATTGCAAACTCATTCATCTTGTCAATTTTACAATGTCGCTGCCTGTAAGTGCGAAAAACTTCCATCTTAGTCAGCATGCACAGTCCGCGCAGTCTGGCTAGGACCGACACTTTCCGGGCTACCTCGTTGATCCCATTTCACTTGACATGTCTCACACGTAAAGGCTCTCCAATGCTGACTCTATGGACCGAATATTTATGCTTTTTCCTAATTAGAATCTCACCGCAGTTGGCTTGAATAGCATAAAACATAACGAGAAATCGCCGCTATATCCTGGCGGGGAATTTCAATGGGATTACTAGGAAATGCACGATAGGTCGACATTTATTTCTGCTTTAGTCTCAGTCAAACCCGAACGATTTACTTATAAACTATATTCATGAAATACTTGATATGAAATTTTGAGGAAACCATTTTCATTTTTGAGTTGGAATAAACCATAGGCAATTATACAAAACAGGTTATAATATAGACATGTTTAATAATGAACTAGAAATGTATCACAAACACGGATACCGCCGGCAATACTAAAATTTTACCGAAAACTAATTTGACCTTCAACCCTGACTTTGACCTTGGGCTTATCCGGACGGACTCTTCGCAAGGCACAAGTACTCGCCGAGTAACAACTGTGCCAACTTATTTTGAAATTCATCCATAAATGAAGAAGTTATGCTCCGGACAAGAATGGGACAAACACACCCACACCCACACAAGCATACACTTATACACTGACAGAGGTTAGTTACTCTTTATGTACGTCGACGTTACATAGCGGGACACAAAAATGATTTGGAGTAATCATCTGTGAGATAAAAATCAATGTAAGGAGACGACTAAGATATCGTTAATATGGGGTTAATTCACGTTTTTGAGAGCGGTAACATTTGCAGAGACACGAAAAATAATGGTTTAACCCCCGAGTGCGAAGCATAAATTGCACAAAAAGATAGATAAGATTAAAATAATTTCATAGAAACGATATACAACCAGTAACAAACCTACTTATATGCCGTCATGCATTTCACCGTCCGTCTTGTTTATACCGACGTTGCTTGGTTAATTTATGACGTCACACAATTTAACGCGGGATTTAGAGCAACGTCTTTAAGTATACTCTATAATAATGTTGGACAAGGAAACTGATAAAGTGTTGAGGCCCAGACCGAAAATATTTAAATCAAAATGCCGGTCGTTAACGGCACGAGAAGTTACTGATTAATCCACGTTTTCTCTCGTTATAGCCCGGGTTTTGTCCGTTAACGTATGCCTTTAACGACCCGAAAACATACATTTTATGCAATAATAAGTAATCATCGTTAAATTGACCAGTGGAATGTTTAAGAAATAATTTTGGCATGAAATTGAATGAGTGTGGGGGGCGAGTTTTGAGTGAATTTAAAGGGAGGTAATCCAACATCGCTTACTTGTTCAGGATGAATAAAATTAGCGATATTTGTACACACCCCCCTTTGAAAGATATGTTTACAAGTGGAATGGCGTTGTTGATACAATATGTATCTTTTTCAGTGGATTTGGAGCGTTTTTGAATGGTTTGAGAGAGTATTTGGAATGAATGGAGCGCTGAGCGAGTAATTTTGTATGAACACATCTTTTACGATAACATAGAATTATTGGCAAATGGAAAATATAAAACAAATAAATAGGTATGCTTTTAATTGCTTGTGATAAACGTGATTAAAAAAATAACAGACTTCAGCAGAGCCATATCCAAGACATGAAAAGTATCCTGCACGATGCCATAGCCACATGATCAAAGGTTAAGGTGGGATTAAAAACCAAATTTCAAAAAAAAACTCCTCTAGGATCACGAATAAGTCACGATTAAGGCATTCTCACAGCCTGACTACTGTACGTAAAAGTCATTGGATGTACATGTGCTTTAAAGATTTTTCAAGTTTTTTTTTCTTTTCTTTTTTTTTTCAAAATTTTGGATTTGATTATGTAAATGATTTTGAATTATTTTAGGAAAAAAATAATGAATGGGATGGGCGAGTTTTGATTGACCTTAAAGGGAAGTAATTTGATATCGCACACTTACTTAAAATTGAACATAAGGCACGATATTTCATTTCAAACTCTAGAACGATGTTGCACTATACTATAAGTAGACACCTGTGTCTAAATACTGACCAACAAGAAGCCACAAATGAAAACACGCAATAATTGCAGCGAGTTGAATGGAATTTTGGTGCGTTTTCTGGCGTTTTGAGTGTGTTTTGAATGTTTTGGGGGGAGTGTTTGGAATCCTAAAAATAGGGCAGTAAGCGAGGGATTTAGATTTTTTTAATGGGTTGCCGTCAATTAAATGGTGATACATAGCAACCCTGTTAGTCTGAATATAACAAAAGCTCGAGTTCAAGGTCGCAGGAAAACGTGTCACGATCATTGGGACCGAATCCACGCAATTAAAAAGGTAAAGTAATTTTTGATGACGAAATTCGATTAAGCTCATTTCATTCCATCGTCTAATTCCTATTACCAGTAGCTGATCAATAATTGTGATGTTTTGGGAATATGAAATCACGATGATATTTGCCACCGTTTTTATACCGATGCTGTAATTTGTTCTCTAGAATACTTGTTAGTCGCATAGACATTTATGGTGTTTGTCGTCAATTTTTGCATAAAAAAGTACGTTTTCGGGTTGTTATACTAGGCATACCTTAACGAACAAAATCATAGCGAACGTTAGAAAAAGTGGATGAATATTTCAATATGCGTGCCATTAACGACCGGCTACTTTTACTCTAATATCCTCGGTCTGGCCCTAAATACTTAATCAGTTTCTATGTTTAACATCAATATTATAACATTCTAAAAGACGTCTGTCCTATTCCCGCGTTAAATTTTGTGACGGTTTGTGACGTCATAAAAGTAACAGGCAACATTGTTATAAATAACAGTCACATGCATTACACAAGTATGTTTGGAGCTAGTTTTTTAAGTGTCCCTTTCTATCTTATCCATCTCCAGTTGAATAAATAGAGGATATTGAATGAGTGGTCATTGAATACTGAATTTATTAAACGAGTCATCTATAAACAGATAAAAACGAGGCTGCGCCGAGTTTTTATCTGTTTTAGATGACGAGTTTAATAAATTCGGTATTTTATGAGCACAAATTTTATATTCTGTTTAAAATATGACCCGAATTTTCGCAAAAATCGTCAAATTCTTGAAATTCAACATTTCAATTTTCCGCGAAACTTATAACGCCGTTTAAAACTGACGTCATAAAAATTATGACGTCATTAAATAGTTATTCCACTAGTGTAATAACACCCGTGTAATATCAAAAATATTCAACGGGATTATTTCACTCCCGCGACGTCGGTCATATTATAAATACTATATTCTATATATGGGGAAAATTCAGTGGATGTATGAATGACTCTTTTAATTCGATTTAATATTTAGATTCTAAATTGCATCCATTTTTGTGGCTATATCAGGTGGAAACTCAAAAACATTCATGGTCCGCAAAAGGAACAAAAAAACATGACTCGAATTTTAGGGCTTATATGCACTTTGTTTTGTAAAAGAAGACAAAAATCACATATTTCCTTTTAAAAAAACTTATCTAAGACTCCCTCTTTATCGTACCCTCTAAACATTTTTTCTCGAAACATAATACCATCCCTCTGAAGGTAACTACAATACTATTGAAAAACACCGTAGGAGAATTCAGTACAAAAAATATGTAAGTGTATAGAATAAATACACTGAATATTTAAAAGAAAGGTTGGATCCAACAGAGGTTACTCAGAGGTCGCAATCCCCCAAAAATGACAATTAACAAGGTCGAATGTTCATTCTCGATTTAGAAAATACACAGAAAAAGGAAACTTAGATTCTGGTCCGTCTTACAATGGTCGATACATATTGGAAGTTCCAGATCGTCTTTTTTGCAGCCCTGTGTTCAAGATAACACATGATTTTTCATGCCAGTCATCAAATTATTGAAGAAAATGACTTCTTCAATAATTTGATGACTGACTTGAAAAAACATTGAACTGTATCATTTGAGAAATGCCCATAAAATCTGAAATAAATGTAATTTTAAGTTCCCCTCCAAGAAATGACTTTTATTATTATTTTTTTAAAGAAGACTGATAGTTCAAGGCACCCACCAGTAAAATTGAGAAGTTATTGTTCTTTCGATATCCTAATTTAAGATTTTTTCATGTTAACATTTAACAGAAACATACAAAGCAGTACAATGAGGGCATTTGGTTTAAACATATTTTATTTGCATAAATCAATACATTTACGATACAGTTTAAAATTACTAAATAATTCTATGCAAAATGGATGAGAACGTAAGCAGAATTTATATTGTTCTTCTTCTTTAACATATTCAAAAGATGTACGGCATTTATGATTGTAGTTAATTCAGTGAGAAAATCAAGGAAAGATAACCTTTTGATAATAAGAACATGCTTAAAAAATTGGGGGAAATGCAATAAACAATAAGGGTGTTTTCAGAATGTCTTCAAATGATTTTCAGATAAGTTATTCAGTGCTAGTGCTTGTCTGTTAGGATTTACTCGTTCCTATCACAATTAAACTTGAAAGCGCTTTCTTTAATATATTGCTGGGCTTCCAAAAATACCTTGGGCAATACTGAGGGGATTTAGAAGTTCGCTAAAGTGATTATGGTCTGTTATCTGTCCTACCGCTCCATTCATTTCATCGTGGCCGAATACGGGGTTGTACTCACGATACCAGGGGCCCGTTTTACTTATCATTTTACGATTATTTTTTTGCATAAGTCAAAAATTCAAGTTGCTTCTACAAAAGTAAGTGAATATGGAATTCTGCAGTACATCACCTCATTGGAATCGTCTACTTAAGACGATTCCAATGAGATATTGCAAGACAGAATCTAACAATTAATGAACACACCAGGTACGATTTGTGATGTTGACTTACGATTATTTTTTTTTCGTAAGAAGTTTAGTAAAACAGCCCCCAGGACGGGCAGCTTAACGCATGAACGACTGTGTAAATCTAATCCGGGCCGCCGTCATAGCTTAATGGTAGCACGTCAAGGTATCATTAACAAGGTCTCGGGTTCGATACCCGATGGCGGCACTCATCCTTTCCGACTTTTAGTCTTCAACTAATGGGTTGATAATCGTAGAAATATGTGGAATAGGAGCTGGAGGCTACGAAATGATGTAATGATAGTAATTGTGGGAGAAATGCAAGGAATCTATTGTTAGGTGCTCCAGCCGCCGCTAGACTAGTATAAAACAAGCCCAGACTAATAGAAATATTGGGATGTTATTTAAAATGCATTGCCTGAAATACCATAGTTGAAGCATTGTAAAAAACGTTTATTTTTCTTCTAGAGTTTTTACCTTCATTGTCTCAAATTAAGGTTTCTAATGATGAAAGCTGCAATTTGCAGGGAAGTGATTAAAGATAATAATAATGAACTTCATCGACTATCATTTTTTCATATAAGAATCTATCCATTTAAAAGAAAATCAAACATTTCTTGAGAAAGAGGATTTCCTATTTGATTCTAACAATGAGACAGAGAATAGTTCGTTGATTAGCACGAACAAGCTATTGCAACTTTAAGCCAGGGAAAATTACGTTATCAGGAAATGGAAAAAGTAATGAGATAGACTGAGGCAAAATTGGAATGTGTCGCCGACAAAACTTTTAACACGCCTCTTTTATGGGCCGTGACATGTGGAAACGAAGAAATTACCCTTTGTCGCGTGATTTCAACAGTAAATATGTCTGCGGAGATTACGGAATATACCGAAATACTGTAAATGATTTATTCACTTTATGTTTTGTTTTGCTTAATCAAATACACTGTTTGTTTCACTAGTTGAATTACAAAAAAGATTATACGGCAGGACAGAACAGGTTTTTATTCCAGCTTAAATATACATAGCCCTTCATTGATTTAGATATACAAATCAATAAAACACATTGAAATGGCAGTTACAAACTAATGCAATGAAAATATTTTTCAATAACACAATTAGAGCTTAAATACAAAAATATGCCACTTTACACATAGTAGATTTTTTGTCTGAATTCAAAAGTTGTACAAATTTGAATATGTTTGGTCTGTAAACAATGATAATTAAATAATTTGGAATGAGATTTTGCTGCAAATCTTTGAAAAGTGGGCTTACTAAAACAAAGTGAAATTCATTTTCAAGTTCGTTCGTAGAACACAGATTACAAATGCGGCGATTTATAGACCTCCTTCAACGAAGTGGGGGTATATTGCTTTGTTCATGTCGATCCGTCGGAAGGTCGGTCAGTTAACGAAACCTTATATGGATGATAACTTTAGACAGAATTAAGCTCCAGACCTGTGTAGATGACCCCCCCCCCCCTTTAAGGGGGGGGGGGAGGGATCAATTTAAGTTCAATGTGAATACCATTTTTGGATAAATGATCACCAAACCTTGCAGATATATTACGCCATAGGTGTAAAAAAAAACACCTTTTAAATGTCAAGGCACCTCTAGTGGTTGCAAACCGATTTTGTGTTAATTAATACATGTATTGGTTTAAACGTCGCTTTCAATAGTTATACATTTACAATTCGACGGCTGGTGCAGCTATCCATAAATTCATGTCGTTTCTCACTTGGACTTCATGACTTCCGATGAAAACCTTGTCTGGTTAATAGCTCGACGAAGATTTCAGCTCGTCTCACCAGAATTAGTAAATTTATTCATTTCTATGTGAAGATGATTCTGATAATTGTTTAGAGAGATTAATAAAAGTTTAGGGAAATTCTATAACATGGTAGGTAAAAAACGAAAGAAATGGGCTATGTTCACCAAATTCGACATAGGCACTCATCTTCAAATGTAGATGAAACTGATTTTTTAAGAACAATCCATTAGCTGAGTTAGTAGGGCACCTGACTTTGAAGTGGGAAAGCCGGGGTTCGATTCCCGGAATGGCAAACTAATAAATCAATTGTCTTTCGGCTAAGACGTTAAACCGACGTCTCGTACGGCGGTGCTCTACAACGAGCACGTTAAGAACTATGGCGGATCTCTACAGTGGTTTTGTCACGTATCCTTGCACTATCCCCCGTAAAAATAACCACCTTCTGGGGCGACACTTATATGGGCATTTGCTACAAAAAGCGACGAAAGATAAACGAACATAAACTATCCATTCAAGTTAATGTCTTTAGGCGACCTTGAACTTCGTGGTGTATAGATAAAACTTAGAATGGGTTTTCATCTCCAGGAGTAAATTATCCCTTTTCGTTTTGAAATAAAACTCTAAAAGGTCAATGTCATTTGGTGATCTAGATTTTTATGTTTTACTTGTTGGACTTTCTTAGGTTGAATTCTTTGAACAGATTTAAATTAGGTCATCAGAATTAGAACAGACATTGATCTTCTTGTGGCCATGATCTGAATTTTGATAATATAAATCGATCATGGTCAAGGTCACTGGCAAATGTAGATTGTCTGAGATACTTGGTCTTAAACAAGACCAACCAGTTGATGTACAGAAAAAAGGATATATTAGCGCTCAAAGACACAGAATTTTATATAACATTTCACCTGATAATGAAAAAAAAATCTTTTGGATTGCAGGCCAGTTTGTCAAAGGCTCAGTTTATTAACTGTGCCAATGCCTGTCCTGCGATTAGGATGACAAAACGGTGCAAACTGTTTTTAAATTATACCCCGCCTTGCACACAAGGGCACGTGCAACGCGGGGTATAATATGCTAACATTTGGCACCGTCTTGTCACTCTGAATGCAGAACTGTATCAGTGTGATAGTAGGTGGGTATGGCTGTTTTACAAACAGAGTTCTTTTTATATGATGATGCTTCAGACCCACACACAATGTAATTCTGATAATAAAAAAACATATAGGAATATTCGACTTCAGCACGGAATTTAAGGTGGCAAAGGACAGCGGCCTCTCGACTCTATAAACAGGAAGTGGATTTTCGTTTTTTTACTGCTCTTTTTGCTCGTTGTTTAAAAGGCCGGTTTTTCATTAGATTCTGCTAATGGAAATAACGTGGAATAATGATGGTAAGAGTTCATAACTTAGCTTCTTTTCAATATTTGATATGGTTTTAATGATTGGATCATTAATTAAACAATAAAAAATACGTTTTAAGTGTCATTCAAGTAGGAGGTGTCACTATAAAATATAACGTAAAAACTTTCTTATTTGCATGGAAAGGTATGCTGAATTTTTTTACCAGATAAAGGAAAAATACGGTTAAACATATCGGAAAAAAGTAAAAATTCATTGGGCAATTTCTTCAGAAAAATAGGTTTTTGTGGCATCCCCCCCTTAAAATTACAAAAAAATATTGCACTTTTTACGTTTGAAGGCACATTATGCAAATGCAATTGATCAAAGAAATTTCTTTTGCAACAGCCATTGTGTACATGTATAAGGTCTATCAACATGTATGTTTTTTATAGCTATAAGCTGGTACTGAGTTTATAATGGAACTAAAACGAATATAAATGTTTTACTGAAAAAATGGCCAGGACCACTCAATGGCAGATAACTCTAGCATGAAAACGAGCATGGAAAGGTACCTTGAATTTTTGATATAATGACTATGTATATCTACAGCATATGTGAAAAAGAAATCAATTCATTGGGCGGAAAAAAATGACACCATGTGTCCATTGCTACCTTAATAAAAGCTACATTCTAATTGAATCCATAACCGAATCATTCGGAAACTATACAGTTTCATTTTAAACAACCAAGTTTAATTTTCAGTAGAAATGTTTGAGTATAGATTTAATATTTCCCTTTCCTCGTTTATCGCCAGTGCGTTTCTGGGCAGAAACGGCCCTTGCATCCTTTTTTCCAGATTTTCTTTCTATGAGCTACTAGATAATTTTGTTGATTTGTTGTTCATTTCTCTGTACTTATAATGCATTGTATTTCTTGTCTTTGGTGGTAGACAAGAGTGTCTTTTTTGGCTGGTTTTGTGAATAATTAATACGTTATCAAATACCAAATACATGTATATGATATGACATTTTAACGCTGTAACTGTTAATACGGTAGAGGGACAATTTGTTTAAAGTGAACCATTTTCAGTTGAAAAAAGATTTTCACGGCTTTTTAGTACAGTCCGTTTAATTCAATATGGAGATACATGTACATTTTGCCGAAAATTTGAGAAACAAATGAATAAAACCCTTTATTTCATGTCATACTGTATTTCCCCTCTCAAACCATGAATATATATTTTTTTAAATTTGGGAGTAAAATTATGACTGTCCGTCCGTTATCGCTCTTTAGTAAAAACGTGTGGGTTCATATCGAATTTGTAAGTGCCAGAGCGATGAGCTTATAGATTGGCTATCCGAATCAACTATGTTTACTATGCAGATCACAATTTTAGATGTAACCTGAGGTTTTATGCGTGTTACGTTAAAAATTTTCATTTACATCTTAAATCAGATCTTTCCGCTTATCATAATTTTAGTCTAGTACATTAGTACAAAGCGTTACAAAGCAGTAAATCGAAAAGTGATGGTGGAGTTACAGTTAACAACATCGTGATATTGACAAAGTGAATGATAATTGATTTAGGAATGAGATTGAATGAGTGTTTGAAGCGACTTTTGAGTGAAATTAAAGGGACCTAATCTAATATCGCTTATTTTGTAGAGGATGAACAAAATTGGCGACATTAATTCCCCCTTTAGTAAAATATACATACAAGTTCTATAAATAGCTTCTTATCTCATTAAGGGCCAATCAGACGTTTATAATTTCAATTATGTCAGTGAAGTCGCATCTTTTGTTCCGAGCTTTATTTATTTTGAAAGTAGTTCTGATCTTATCATTTTAGTGATTTTGGAGTATTTTTGAATGGTTTGAGTAAGTGGTTGGAATGAATATATGGAATGTTGAGTGAGCGATTTATAATGGTTTTGATTGAGATAAATGTTAATTTCACGATGTAACTAACTGTAACGGAGCATTACCACATGATGGCATTTATTCTTTATCGCTTTTCTATGGCGAAAAACACTCTTCCAAATGAGCACATGAATCTTTCCAAGGTTACTTAGATTAGCGAAAATTTCAGAAATCAGTTTGACGTTTTATGTCACGTCAATATAACGTTAACATGAAACGATTCGTGATGACATGAACGAAAGCCAGTTACCAAAAGTACCATTTGCTTGAATGTTTGTTACCTATGACTTCGTTATATTGAAGAGAAATTCTAAATTTTTGACAAAAATGTCATGCTGTGACTTTTGAAATCTACACCTAACTATGTTTGGGGGTTGCAGAGAAATATCAGAATAGATCTATTGATTGCAGATTAGATATAATGTTTTAGTTCGTTTGACAACCATAATTTTGATGCAGTTAAATATTCACTCAAAAATGTCATGTGTTGCTATAGTTGAACTTCATTAAAATATTTATAGATGGTAAATATAAGGAACCCATATGTCTTCACAGGAAATATATGATCAGCAGAATAGTTTAAATTGGTGATTATCGTTCCCCTGGTGCATCGTCTGAGTCTAGTTCTTTGTGACGTGAGGATATTGAACTATGGCAACAATATATCATTCATGGAATATTTCAGTTTCTTTCAATTACAGTTTACCTATTTATCGTGGCGTGCTTCACGTAAAAATCTTGAAACACTTTTTTTTGTTTTATTTCTTTGCAGACACAGGCGAAGATATTTTCAAGAGAAGATTGCACTGACGAATGGTTGGTATGGCGGATTAGCTGGTATTTTCCCTCTTGTCGCGTTGACCCAACTTCAACAACGTCTACTTTAAGATGGGAACGCCAATAACATTTTTGTTTAGACGCTGGAGCAGCGAAAGTTTCAGAAATCACTTTGACGTTAAACATGTCACGTCAATATAACTTTGACATGAAACGATTCGTGATGGCATGAACGAAAGCCAGTTACCAAAAATACCATTTGCTTGAATGTTTGTTTCACATGACTTCGTTGTATTGAAGAGAAATTCTAAATTTTCAACAAAAAATGTCATGCTGTGACTTTTGAAATCTACTCCTCCCATCGGTTCAAGTATGTTTGAGGTTGCAGAGAAATATCAGAATAGATCTATTGATTGCAGATTAGAGATAATGTTTAAGTTCGTTTTACAACCATATTTTTGATTCAGTAAAATATTCACTCAAAAATGTCATGTGTTGCTAAAGTTCTAGTTGAACTTCATTAAAAATATTGATAGATGTTAAATATAAGGAACCCATATGTCTTCACAGGAAATATATGATCAGCAGAATAGTTTTAATTGGTGATTATCGTTCCCCTGGTGTATCGTCTGAGTCTAGTTCTTTGTGACGTGAGGATATTGAACTATGACAACAATATATCATATAAGAAATATTTCAGTTTCTTTAAATTACAATTTTCCTATTTATCGTGGCGTGCACCACATAAAAATCTTGAAACACTTTTTTTTCTGTTTTATTTCTTTGCAGACACAGGCGAAGATATTTTCAAGAAAAGATTGCGCAGACGAATGGTTAGTATGGCGGATTAGCTTGTATTTTTTCTCTTCTCGCTTTGACCTTACTTCTACAACGTTTACTTTAACCCTTTCCTGTTGTACAAAATTTTGGACCTGTCCAAATTCAAAGGTTTTGCAGACGAAAATTTAGAGTGGATTGAATTTAAAAAATAACTATTCTGTATGGTAGAAAATAGTGTGGAAAAAGAAGAAATTGCTTGTCAGAAGCAATTTCTTCTTTTTTCACAATGTTTTCTAAAACATAAAATCATAGGCACGTAAAAAGCAGGGATTAAACAGCAAAGGGTTAAGATGGGGACGCCAATAGCATTTTTGTTTAGACAAGAAGTTCAGCTGCATTGGCGTAACGTTTACAATGATTTCTTTATTTACGCTAGGGTAGAATCTTATAGGTCCATAAATTTGAGTGAGTTATCAAAGGTCGAAATTGTCTGTACTCTTATAGACAAAATTTACCTTTGATAACTCACTCAAGCTTGTGGATCTTTAGTTCAATCCGAATCATTGACCAACTAAGCCTAATGTCTGAGTTACCCTTCTAACAAGCTAATTGAGCCTGTGCGTGATATTCATAACTGTAACACAATACATAGAGGATATTCCTTTGTTTCAGTGTAAGATCGATTTATATTTCATTGAGTGAACAACAAAAGCTAAATTTTCACAAGAAAATGTAGCTTTTGTTGATCACGAAATGAAATATTTTATCGATCTTACTCGAAAACAAACGGTTCATCTATTTCTTTAATGCAAAAGTGAGACAAAATGAGAAATTTCTAGGACATATTTTCGTAAAGCGCGTCATTTTGCACGTGATTGCTATGCAACGTTCATTGTGACGTCACTTATTTCGCACCGCATAGATGCCGTCAGATAGGATGAAATGCACAAAAGCAGGGTGTAAGTTTTTGATAATATCTTTGCTTTTGCGGTGAGATTATCAAGTGATAATCTGCCGTTATTTCTCGAAAAACCACCAAAAAGCATTAAAGAAAACAACGTTATTTCATAGTGTTTCGTTAAATAGTGAAACTATAGTTTCTAGGTGGAGGGGATGATGTTCGGAACTGTTGCCCGATGCTAAAGGCAGAGGGAAACAGTTCAGAATGTTATCCCAGACTTCAAGAGTAAAAGTCTTTCACTATTCCGCAAGTCATCACGAAATATCTGTTTTATTACCAGATCGATATTGTGTAAATATGTTTTTTTTATTCAGACATGTGTTACAAAATGAGACATTGAGAGAAGAAAGATCAAGTTTTGGATAAAATCCCTCAGAGCGCGTAACTTCGCAAGTTTAATATCTGTGCACTTAAATGACGTCATTTTCGCAGGCGGGAAACAGTTCGGTGCTTAGTGCGTATGGATGAATCAGTTCGTACTGTTGAGCGGTCACGTGACGGATATTGTAATAATTTTTGAAACAGTTCGAATTGGTTAATCAACATCCCTACAGTTAACAACATCGTGAAATTGATATGATGTATGATTTTGAAATGATTTTGGAATGAAATTGAATGAGTGAGTGGATTCATTTTAAAGTGAATTAAATGGGAGGTAATCCAATATCGCAAATTTTGTTCAAAATAAACAAAAATAGCGATATTTATCCCCCCTTTAATAAGATATGCATACACGTTCTATATTAAGCTCCCCTTTTCTTCCAGAACCTATCAGACTCTTACATTTTGAATTATGTCAGTGAAATCGCATTTTTTTCTTGCTTTTTTCATTTTGAATGGCGTTGTTGATTCTATCTTTTTCATTGGGTTTGGAGCGTTTGTGAATGGTTCGAAAATGTTATTTTGCTTGTGGATAAGGTTATTATCTATTGTATAGTCACTATTATATATATTTCTAGTCATGAGTTCAAGAAGTTCACTGCACATTGCTGCTTGGAACATAAATGGACACACACACAAGGGATATGCCAAGTTTCAAGACTCAAGATTTTTAAACTTGATCAATGATAAAGATATTTTTTGTTTAATAGAAACACATTGTACCCCTGACCAATGTTTAACATTGCCAGGATACTTTTCATTACACCTTGTTCGACCTAAAAACCCAAGATCAGTTAAAGTATCGGGGGGTCTCTCTGTCTATGTAAGACATGAAATTCGTCCGGGTATCAAGTTCCTAGAGCACCAAACAAATGATTATATTTGGCTCCATTTATGTAAGTCATTCTTTGGACTGGATGACGATATATACCTTTGCTTTATGTACAATCCTCCAGCTAACTCAACTTACTTAAAATCATTAGATATTGACTATCTGGATATTTTAGAAAAGGATCTGATTAAGTTCTCTCAAAGAGGCAAAATTTTAATTGCTGGAGACTTAAACTCCCGTACAGGGACTGTTCCTGACTTTATAAAAGATGATGATGATGATAAATACTCCCCTTTCCCAAAAGATTATGACATAGACCCAAACATACTATCCAGAAATAACTTAGATGAAATAACATACCAAAGGGGAAATATTTTAGCAGAAATATGCATTCAGTCTGGCATCCGAATTTTAAATGGTCGAACAACTGGGGATCATCTTGGTAAACTCACATGCCATACACCAAGAGGTAGCAGCACTGTTGATTATTGTCTAGCCTCTCAAGACCTGTTAAATGTAATTGAGTTTTTTTCATGTGCATAGATTGTATGCAGATCTCTCTGATCACTGCCAGATATCATTCATGTTGAATATTAAACAAGTTGTACAGCAACAAAATCAAATCATCAACATGACCCCATTACCAACTAAATACAAATGGGACAGCTTGTCTGCCCAACGATTTACAGAAACATTAAATTCACCCCAATTGAAGATAGGCTTATTAATCTTGAAAAATCACTGACCTGTGACAGTAACAAGCTAGTGAACGATTTTAATAGAATCATTACTGAGGTATGTGATATTGTATTAAAGAAATTGAAACGTGATAGCAAGACATTTTCAAATAATAACCGTACAAACAGAAAGAAAGTAGTGCGCTCTCGGAAAAAAAAATGACTGGTTCAATGGTCCTCTTGTCAAACTCAGAAAACAGTTAGATCAAAAGGAAGCTTTATTCAGGAAGTATAACAAGGGTCCAATTGTGAGGGGCTCCTTCTTCAGTGCCCTTAAATTCTTTAGAAAAGCCCGCAAGCAACGATTTAGACAATACAGAAACGAAATAATTTCAAAACTTGATTCTCTACATGAAAATGATCCAAAAGCTTACTGGTCCTTATTGGAACAACTCAAGACTCAAGTGCTTTGAAGGTCGTTGCCATGATAACCAGATGATCTGAAAACATTTTTTTTATCAATTTCTTCTTTTATCATTAGTCCCTTCCTTTTCATGTAAATCTTAATTTTAGATAAATGTATGTTAATTAAAGATAATTTTAATAAGTTGTTATTTATAACATTTCATTTTTTAGGAAAAGGGCTGCAAAATCACCACAAAATGCTTAATTTTGGGCTGTATCGGCAAATTAACATGGCAACTATTACAATTTTGGGGTTTTTCTTGTATATTGATAGAGGCTTATTGGATCCTTTTCCTTATCACATGTCAACTTTCAAGGACTTAAAATAACTGATTTAAGAAAGTAAAAAAAAATGGTTGTCATGGTAACAAAAATGCTCAATGGTATTTTTTGCCATTTTTTAAAGGGCGCTTTTTGTCAGATATGCTTTTTGTCAGATATGTCTCAATAATCATCGGTTCATCACGCTACATCTACATATCAAATGTCAGTCATAAGGGAAGAAACAACAGTGTAAGATCAATTTATTAAAATAAGCCACATTTGTTGTCATAGTAACCAACCTTTTCGACACTAACTGACACAACAAAAGATCTAGTTCAAAATTTTAGGTCCTAGTCTATCCAATACACACAAAATCAACCATCATCTTCATATAAAGACCAAATTATATAGCTTCAAAAAAGCTTAATTTTGCAAAACTCCGTGCTTTGAAGGTCGTTGCCATGGTACCAGATGATCTGAAAACATTTTTATTTGTCAATTTCTTCTTTTATCATTAGTCCCGTCTTGTATGTGAAATTTCATCAAAATCGGAGACCATATAAAATACAATATTGCTGTTAATACCATACTATATTGAAAGATTTATTTTAAATGCAACCTCAGACTGACCTCTACTGAAACTATTTTTATTTTTCAAATGTTTATTCTAAAGAGTTTCAAGGCGGTAGACTTTTTGTGTGACGGGTCAAATATCTACGTAAGAATAAGTTTTAAAGAAATACAAAAAGATTTAAATCATCAGTATTCCAAAGTAATCTGGAAGCTGCTATTATCAATCAGGAAGTAACTTGCCAATGAACGTTAAACATGTTTTACCATCATATAGAGACAGACTGGCATAAAACAGCTGTGTCGGCGACATAGTTTTCCGACAAAGATAGGCAATAAAAGGAAATCAGTCTATTTATGATACACCAAGAAACCGCCTATTGATGATCAGATAAAAATGTACAGTGTAGAACCTCGAGGCATGAATATATATGTGACCCGTCAAGCGAAAAGAGACCATTTGGGAAGTGCGTAAAGTGTTGACCCTTGTCAGACTGCGCGCATTGCGAAGACTGACTTGGGTCGAAACTTTTCGCAATGTGCTTATTTTCTGAATCTAGAATGATCAATCAACCTTCCAGTGAAATAATTTTTGAAATACGACCTCTGGTTGATCTATGCTAGCCCCAATCTCTTTTTTAAACATCATTTTAAAGATTCCGAGATGGTCCCTTTTCGCGTGACGGGTCAAATATATATTTTTTCTTTCAAAATTAAAGTAGACGGCCTTAACACAATCTTTTTATTTGTCAATATCTTATTTCTAAAAATGACACAATGAGTTAATTCTAAATATATCCGATTTGATAATTGTTAAAAGAAAATAAATTGGAATTATTTTAAGATATCCCTTTCCTTCAATGATTAGAATCTCATGTAAGAAAATAAATATGATTTGGCAATATAGTAAAAAATGATGATATTGGCGTCCCTACAGATGTTATTTTCAATTTTATGACAGATCGGTATCTCGACTCTGACAATTAGGTACTGTTAGTAACATCGTGAAATTGACATTCACCTCAATCAAAACCATTCTAAAACGATCACCCAGCGCTCCAATCATTCATTCCAAACACTCACTCAAACCATTCAAAAACGCTCAAACCCATTGAAAAATATAGAATCAACAACGTCATTCAAAATAAATTTTGATAGAGAAAAATCGCGATTCCACTGACATAATTCAAATAGTTAGCGCCTCATAGTTTCTTGAAGAAATTTGAAGCTCTGCACAGAACTTGTATGCACTTTTTTATTAAAGGGAGGTAATCAATATCGCAAATTTTGTTCATCCCGAACAAAATTTGCAATATAGGATAACCTCCCATTAAATTCACTCAAAACTCGCTCCTCACACTCATTCAATTTCATTCCTAAATCATTCCAAAATCATTCACCTTGTCAATTTCACGATATTATTAACTGTAGCACGCTATTTGAAATGTTGAAAGAAAGGGTTTGGGTAGCCACAAAAACTCCAATTTTTCATGAATTCTTGAAAATTCGAAAGTAAATTGTGAACAGAATTTTATATAATTTTAATACATGTTTGTAGAAGTATCCATCCAGAAAGTAGAATTATGACTTATGTGTTTCAAGTTTAGGAGGAAAAGATGACTCCCCTGATGTTCTTTCAAAATTTTGCACCAAAGAATTTTGCCGAAAAGTCTTTATTTGAATAAAATTGGTAGATAACATATTGTTATGGTGTTCACAAAATTTGATTGCCTTTGTCCTAACAACTTTAGAGACGGAGAAGAATCTTATAAACGTTGCTTAAATTTAGATTTTTTCTCCTAGGACCCGGCCATACCCCCCCCCCCCGCCCCGCCCCGCGGTCATAGAACGCACTATTGGATTAGGTAACATGTGGTTATTGTGTAAATACCCTAGTTGAAATGAATTTGGAGAAGAATTACAAGAAGGCCATAGTGGTCTTAAATCGCTCACCTGAGTTAACTGTCTTAGATCTGCTTTTTTGGCTTTAATTATGACAAATACAATGATGATGATTAGGCCATTTAATTCAGTTTTGAAACAATGATATAATTCATACCACGAAGTTTAACACTGTTTATTTCTATCTGATCGTCAATAAGGTTTTACATGGTGTATCATTAATAGACTGATTTCCTTTTAGTGCCGATCTTTGCCGGAAAACTATGTCCAACTTGGACGAAATTAGCGATATCTATTACCTCCCTTAAAAAATCTACGCACTTTCCAATTCGTTTGAATTCACGTACCAACAAGGCGCTTTAGAATCCACAACAGCCAAAATTTCATGAAAAAATTAGATCAATTATGACTAATTTGAAATGTTGGGCGTTTTGAACGATTTCTTATTGTTTCAACGATTTCGGAGCGCTTTTGAGTGATTAGAGCGAGTGTTTGGAATGAATGAATGGAGCGCTGAATGAGCGATTTAGAATTGTTTTGATCGGGGTGAATGTCAATTTTACGGTGTTATTATCTGTAACAGATTCATAAACATGATCGGAAATGCAAACATCATCACTTGATTAAAATCATGTTTCAATGTCAAACGATTTTTGTAGTTGTAAGGCAAACAACAAGAATAATTTAACTTAAAGTCTAAGAAAATTCTAAGGTGAGCTCGCAAAGGGCTTTTGAATCATGAGCCTTGATGTTATTAGTATATTGAGAAAAAATTATACCTTGGTTTTCTTGAAAAGGTAACCCATAGATCTATAGATCTAAATGACCATACGTCGTGAACAGTTTAATGTAGCAGAAAATTGGTAATCATGTTAGGAGAATAAAAAACGTGTAACCATGTACATTAACGGTCAGATTTGATTTACTGGACACCGTGTATTTCCTCGGTAACCGGATATTTCATTGACCAGCAGTCATTTTTCAATATTACGCCCCGAACTGGTTATAATGTCGCCGCTTGGTGAGACCATATATCAACCTCTAATTACGTTTTCACGGCATGGAGGACAGTGCTTTGATTGTCCTTTTATTTCTATCGATATCGTCTGTTTCAGAATCTAAGAGGACGGAAATTTGCTACATCAGTTCAGAAAACAAACGAGACATTAGATAAGTAAGTCCTGTTTCGATAAAACGGTATCTTTGAGAATAGTGTGAGCTTTTGTAATAAGAGGTTATTTAACTTTATCGAGTACAATACTGAATTCTATTTGATGAGTACCCTGCAGAACCAGTCTATATTTGACGAGGCGACAGCCGAGTCAAAATATAGACTGGTTCTGCAGGGTACTCATCCAATGAATTCAGTATTGTACTCGATCGTGTTAAATGACATCTTTATTTCACACCTTACACTTAAAGGTCCAGAATTAACCATTTGCGGCATTTGAGAGAAAAAAAAGGGAATAGATCCAAACTGATTTTGAAAAAGGTGTCAATTGCAAGTCCTTAAAACCATGATAAAATTGAAAGAAACATCTGTTCTGAAAATATAAACCTCAGTGAAATGTTTATTTTAAGTGTCAAGTCGAACAGTGCTTAATGATTATAATAATTATGTAGTTAACATAAAATAGATTGACTACCCGTCGTCACTTGAAACGTACATTTCACGTTGACCAACGATTTTCTGAAATCAAGAAACAACAAGATTTGTATTTCTCAATGTGACTTACATGCTTCTTTTACTTTCAAATTCTGAATATAATAAATGTAGATAACAAGAATCTTCTCAGGACAAAAATTATTTCAATACCTCCGAACAGAGAATTGATACATTGAAAGAGCCGCGAAAAAGGTAATATCAATATTCGGGACTGCAGCCTCACTTTCATCGTACAATATAGCTTGCCTCGCTTTCATCGTACAATATAGGTTGTCTCGTTTTGGAATAAAATCCGTATTGCACAGTAGCCTCGTTCTGGTTGTACAATATGGATCTAGATATTTCACTCCCACGTGATTCAAAAAAGACGATGTCATTGGTCTAAATTATTTCGGTGTGAAATAAATAAATAAAGTTATTATTATTTACAATGTTTTGACTATGCTGGTACAGTTAACAACATTGTGAACTTGACATTCATCTCGATCAGAACCATTCCTAATCATTCGCTCAGCGCTCTATTCATTCATTCCAAACACCCACTCAAACCATTCAAAAACGCTCCAAACTCATTGAAAAAGAAATAATCAACAACGTCAATCAAAATAAATAAAGCTAGAAAAAAAATCTCAATTTCAGTCAAAATGTGTAAGCGTCTGATGTGTTTGAGGAAATAGGATGCTGTTTATAGAAACTGTATGCATGTTTTATTAAAGGGAGGTAATTAATATCGATAATTTTGTTCATCTTGAACAAAATTTGAGATATTGAATTACCTCCCATTAAAATCACTCAAAACTCGCTCCACTCACTCATTCAATTTCATGCCTAAATCATTCCAAAATCATTCATCTTGTCAATTTCACGATGTTATTAACTGTATGAGAATGGGTATTTCATGCTGTGTAACTGCTTGTGCTAATCTAGAGCTTCAATTTGATGTATGATTAGGCTGGATATACTGCTCATTATTGGCAAACGCAATGTGTCTGAAATAGGGCCAGTAAGTCTTAACAAGAACCTTAATAAAATATTTGATGATAAAAAAAATAAAGACGTTTTGAAAGTATGTATAGAATATTTAAAAATAACTATCACTGAATCCTATGATGTGGGAATCCATTAGAATCTAATGGTTTTCAACATCATAAGATTCAATAATAAACATATACGCGTAAGATTGTCCAACTTTTTTCAGAGATTTTGTTTACGATGAAAAGACTTTATATGATGGCCGCTTAATAGAGCAGATACAAGAGCATCCACTACGGGTGCTTCTTCCAGCTGTTGGGTACTCGATTGCGGAAAACAATTTGAGTCGAAAAGGGGACATTATTCACACAAAATGCTTCTATAGGTACAGTTAGGTACATCGTGAAATTGACATTCATCTCAATCAAAACCATTCTGAATCGCTCACTAAGCGCTCTATTAATTCATTCCAAACACTCACTCAAACCATTTAAAAACGCTCAAAATTGAAAAATATATAATCAACAACGTCATTCAAAATAAATTTTGAAAGAGGAAAATCGCGATTTCACTGACATAATTCAAATCGTTAGCTTCTCATAGGTTCTTTAAGAAATAGGAAGCTATGTATAGAGCTTGAATGCATATTTTATTAAAGGGTGGTAATCAATATCGCAATATCATCCTGAACAAAAATTTGGATATATGATTATATTCCATTAATTTCACTCAAAACTCGCTCAACACACTCATTCAATTTCATTCCTTAATCATTCCAAAATCGTTCACCTTGTCAATTTCACGGTATTTTTAACTGTAACCTCCTTGATAGTTAAGGTTTCTCTTTTGATAGTGACGATATCTGCCAAGTTTCAGACGAATGCCTTTAGTAGAACCAGAGATCGCAAAATGTCAAAGTTTTCGCACAACGACGACGACTCCTTCAAGGCTATAGCAAGACCTCGGATTTTCTCCAAAAACAGTCGAGCTATAAATCCGGAAAACCTTGACAAAAATATGAAATTAGTAGCATAAACTGCATGGAATTCATAAGTCACATTTTTATCTGATAGACGTTGACAGAGTTTATTGTTACATCAAAACGTTTAATCTTGGCTTGAGCATCTAATCGTTTACATTTTGAGAGTCTACCATATTTCAAATTGTGTATTAAAAGACGCATTATTTTGAGTTTATATAGTGCTTAGACTCTTGAAGGTGTGTGTAAGTACAATCGTTCTGTATCTGAAATGGCTTGTCTGTAGACACATGCGACAGGGAAAATTACTTACATCAAATTGAATCAGTCAATTTCACTTGATGCTGTTCGATTTGGCTAGACACGCGTTTATTTCTTCAGCCCCTGGGGCTTAGTGTATTCTCTGCGTTCGTAATAAGTGTCTGACTTTTTTAACACACTATCCATGTTTTGAATCAGTTTTTTCCCTGCATCGAAAAGTCGGGGCATATAAATTTTTTCCGTTGTTCATTTGTCCGTCAGTCTGCAAACTTAAACCTGGAAATAACATTGACCATTTCTTTAAGCCTTTTCAAGATACTGAGTTCACATTATGCATGATTATATAGATCGGATTGATACGCAGCTGAAGGTAGCGAGGTCAATTTTATGTCTGGGTAAAGGTCAATGTCATTTTGTTACATGTAACTCCTGAAACATTAATCGTAAAACTCAAGATTGCCAGTTACACCAAGCCTTTACCAGATACAATGCTCATATTATACATGTACATAGTGACGTATCTCATCATGCGTATCTGCATAAATCAAGGTCAGGGTCATAAGTCGAGGTCATTGTCTAAGGTTGCTTCTTCGCCCCAAAAGAAGAAGAAATTTAGAAACTGCACCAATTATGAATTGTTATCTATGACATATTTCATCTTTAGGTAGTTCAGACCCAATTACAGTCTCTATTGCTCGAGCGACCACGTGTATTAAGCGTGTATTAAGCGACCAATTTTATTAAGCGACCACCATAAAAAGTTCCTTCAACGTAAACAAATCTCTGACAAAGAGGACATTCTTAACGGATAGTTGGTTATTATGAATCTTATGTTGTTGGAACCCATTAGAATCGTCTCAATAAGACGATTCTAATGGGTTTCAACATCATAGGATTCAGAACAACTTGATCGATAAACTTTAAATGCTATCAAAATTAACTGTAACATTTATCATGGTATTTCGTATTAAGCGACCATTCCCATTAACGACCGCTTTTTGGCGGTCCCTTAAGTGGTCGCTTAACACAAGTTTTACTGTAGAATTATCTTAAATCAGCCCGATGTCGGACAATTTCTAAAGACATCGTTATTGTCCGTTTGACTTCTATATCGACTAACATTTCGCCGAAAAATCTGAAAATTGAATTAATGAAACATATTTTTCTCGTCATATCATATTTTCCATCTAATGCCATGAAGAATTTTGTTTTTTCGGATTTTTTTTAACTTTAAGCCTTTCATACCTCCTTGTGACCGTATTAACCACAACAGCGAAATGTAGTATATCCAAAAATAGATCTGATAAGGAGTAGGATTTTAAATGAGACGCTTTAGTATAAAATCGAGTTTTTTTTTGTTTATAAAAGTAAGTTTGTCAAAAAATAAATGAATAAATAAATAAATAAATAAATAAATAATTCCCCTGGATATCAAATCTGAATATATTCTCTTTTTTGTTCAAAAACCGTTTATAAAGACCAAAGAATTGATGATTGTTTGTTTGTTTGTTTGTTTGTTTGTTTGTTTTTATCTTTTTTTAGATGAACCCCATTTTCACATATTTAAACAAGAAAAAAAAGGGTATTATTTTGCGTAGTCGTCTATATTCGCACGGGTTCGATCCCCGGCCGCGGAACTTATCATTTCCGACATTTGTCTTCCACCAAAGGGTCGATAATCGTAAACCTATGTGAAATAGCAACTGGAGGCTAGGAAAGGGATGTGGTGGTAGTACTGGTGTGAGAAATACCAGGAATCCATCGTTAGGTGCTCCAGTCGTCGCGATATAACTGAAAGATTGTTAAAAGCGACGTAAAACCCCATATCAAATCAAATTACTTAGTCGCTCGGAATTTCACTAGAAAAATTTGGTAAGAAGGCGAGTAATAACCACATATTACGTAGGTATATGTACGTCCATGTACGTTTTGTGATTCGTATACGCTGGTCATATGTTACACTAACGGTTCGTATACGCTGGTCATTTGTCCAAGATGAAAAATCGGCGAGTGCGCCGGTTATACGCTGAAAAGTTCTACAAATAAGAAGGCTTTTTTTCTTTTCCTTATACGCAAGGTATAAGTTACTCACTCCAAACGATGTGGTGTGATAGCTTCTTTAGAGACATACGTTGTGGTGTGAAAGACCCATTAGTTGGACATGCAGATTTCTAGCTTTTATTCCAGTGGAGTCTACGAAGCTTTTCTTTTCCCAGGTTTTGGAATAAAATTATCGTAAATCCGCTTACATTGATAAAATTTTATTTACCATCTCAGACAATGATCTTTTATTATTTCGCGCTGTATTTTGTTGAACTGAGTACATGTATTTTATTAGTAAATGATACATACCGTTACAGCGTAGTTTTAATCTTATAACTATATAAATATCCGTGTGATAACATTCCGTATGCTAATTCTATGATATCACATGGATCATTTTTGAACAATAACATAATGCGTATATTTTTTAGAAATTTGCATTTCTCTTGTAAACATCGACGAAACAAGGCAGATAGAGATTATAAGATAAAAATAATACGTATTTAGTGTATTTTATGAAAGAAATATGTAACTCGGTTGTGGGAATAGATAATTGTCTCGGCAGAGCCTCGGCAACTATCAATTCCCACATCCTCGTTAGATATTTTTCCATACAAAACACTGAGTACTTATTATATATTTCTCATGCTTGAGAAGGAATAAAATAAGAAAAACATAAGACTGAGATATGGGGATACTATTAGTAATCTACGTTATTTTCACCTGGCAGGCTGTGGCGAATACACTTGCGATTTCTTTGCGAATACACTTTCATTTTTTGTGTGATTTTTAGCCGGAAATAATCGTAAACACGTGTTTACTTTACTGTAACTGTGTCCTAAAACCAATATGGTTAGTATGTTTAGCAAAAGAGAACACGTTTCATCGTGCGGTTACCGAAACATCGTAACTTACGCATTTCTTATCTTAAGATACTTTTTTAAGTTTATATTTTCGACTTAGATGAAAAGTGAAGAAATATTAAAAAAAAGCTGATCTAACTTCAAGACTTTCTTCAATATAGGAATACCAAAGGGTTGGGGCAAAAATATGTCAAATCGTTTCTTTTATGAGATAGTGACCAACAACGTTAGTAATGGACATTTTCCCGTATTACAGAAGGAAATGGTGTTTCTGGTTTGCAATAAAGGATATCGTGAAATTGCTCAGGTGTATAATACTAGAAAGATTTCATATCTAAATTAAAAAGAGCGTAAGATATATAACGTCATACTCGAAAACATCGTTTTGTAATATTCATCCCATAGATGGTTCCAGAAAATAAATGTGAAATAGAAACTTCGGACAGCCTCGTAATCCAATTATAAAAATGCCACTTAAATCGTCCTTTGCCATAAAGTTATTTAAATTATAAAATGACCTACGCCGCGGGAGTGAAATAACCCCGTTGAGTATTTTTGATATTACACGGGTGTTATTATACTTATAGAATAATTATGCAAATGAGCCCAGAACGAATAGCAACGTTATTTTGTAACCGCGAAAATGACGTTATAATGTATATTTCATGACGTCAGTTTTAAACGCCGTTATAAGTTTTGCGGAAAATTGAAATGTTAAATATCAAGGATCTTGACAATTCTCTCAAAAAAATTAGGGTCATATTATACAAAGAATATAAAATTTGTGCTCATGAAATACAGAATGTGTCAAACTCGTCATCTCAAACATACAAGAACTCGGCGCAGCCTCGTTTTTACCTGTTTATAGATGACTCGTTTATTGAATTCGGTATTCCATGACCACTTATTCAATATCCTCTATTCACTTGAACACCGCTGTTGTCACAATTGCTGAATCATACTGTGGGTGTATTTCTTGGTTTTTGTCTATGAATAATTAAACAAACTCGTCGTGTTTCGGTATGGGGCTGTCACATGATATTACTGCTCGAAGCGTTAATGATCTGTTGAAACATAAGATTAGTCTGCCCGTGACAAAATCAGTTCGTGAACACTTAAACTCAACAGGTTCTTTTCTAAATATACTCAGCGTCACTAGAAAGTAACCACCAAAAATAATTTCCGTTTATTGTTAAATATATAACATATTGTAAATATACTTGTTGAATTCTAAACGACTGAATGATAAAGTAACCTTTTAAGTACACATTCAGACAAAGAGTCATATCATAGTTAGTAAGTTGCCTAGGATAGCACAATTCGGAAGAATAAAATGCGTTACCTTTCTTTTGATGCTTAGTATATGTTATATGCGTTAATTCCTTTGGTTTTCTTTTCGAAATTGGTTGTAACACACTTGAAAAAAAGTAAGTATCAGAAATCCGCGTCAATAAAGAAAACTGGCTTCAAAAGCTTTTGTTTTATTTGGTCATATACGTGTTATTAGTATATATAGGTGTATTTTGTAAACTGAGCTCTGACGTAGGCGCCGAGTCCATTATCATAGGTAAGTCGTGTATTATTAAAAAGTAATTGATAGAAATTTAACCTGACCAATTCACTGCAATTATGAACAAACATGTTGGAGTGAACCATACGTTTTAAGACAAGCAATAATGTTGGTTTACAAGATTAATTGTAAGCTTTCTTAAGGTTCATGTAAAGTGTTTGAGACCCAATATTTAGGGCACTTCATTAGCCAAGAAAAAGCAGTATGTCCAGGTATATTATATATCAAAATGAAGCTATTCGTGAGCACAAGCAGTTAGGCAACATAAGACCGCCATAGCTATGGCGGTATAGCCAAAACATTGTGGAAAAGAGTCATTTTGTACAGAACAAGCAACTGCATGACGGTTGCATAAAATTGCCCCGTATTTTAACAAAGTACAGTCTGAAGTACCATCCAGGTAGTGCTACAACCTTAGATATAGAACCCAGTCTCAAAAGGCTCTTTTGAAACAATCAATTTCCATTTATTGTGTCAACATACGTGTCAAACCGGTTTGGTCTGTTTTCAAAATAGATGTAAGGTATGGTGCAACATCACACCATAATATTGTGAAATATTTTCTGCGATTTATTTCAAATTATAGTTTTTTGTTGTTTTTTTTTAATTCAATGATCTACAGTATTACTATATATTTATCATTCTGTGAAATAGAAATTGATATATTGCTAAACAACCAACAGGTATATAAACAATTAATGTATATTTATGTTGTGATAACACACCATACCCTAAAAAGATCTACACGTTTACAAAATAAGAATGACATATGTGACATATGTGTTAATAAAATAAGTCAAAATAAATTGCTTGCATAACTACGTTTTGAGGCTGAGTTTTATACCAATGGTTGTAGCACTACCTGGATGGTACTTTAGGCCAGACTTTGTTAAAATATGAGTCAATTTTATCCAACAGTCATGCAGTTGCTTGTTCTGTACAAAATGACCCTTTTCCACAATGTTTTGGCTATACCGCTATAGTTATAACAGTCTTATGTTTTTCAACTGCTTGTGCTCATAAATAGCTTCATTTTGATATATTATATTTCTGGACATACTGCTTTTTCTTGGCAAATGAATGCCCTTAAAATTGGGTCTCAAACACTTTACATGAACCTTAATGCGCTATTTAAACCTGTTTTATCAATTTCGAACAAATGGCACGAGAATCTAACAGTAAACAGTTGATTTCACGGCTCACCGCGCAAAATCTACCTATATACATGTATATATTGTTGTAGACGATGTATGTTATGAACAAGTCTGAATAAAGAGTTTTTCTTCTTCTTCATAAAATGGTTGTCGCGCTTAGACAAAGAATAAGAAAACAACACCTATAGTTGCTGAATAATACAGTTAACAAAATCGTGAAATTGACAAGATGATTGATTTGGAATGATTTTGGAATGAAATTGAATGAGGATGTGGAGCGAGTTTTGAGTGAACTTAAAAGGAGGTAATCAAATATTGCTAATTTTGTTCATCTTGAACAAAATTAGCGATATTTATTACCTCCCTTAAATAAAATATACGTAATTTTCTATAATGTTTTTTTATCACATAAGTAACCGTGTCTCCCATGTCTAAAAAGCCAAGAGAGATATCCATGCCTTACGGGTGTACACATCTCCAGAATCACCCTGAAATTGGCGTCAGCATTGCGTAATGTTACGCATATTATCACGGTATTAGTGTCACTAGTGTTAACGCATTCCAGCAATTGGTTTTAACGTCAAAAAATGAAGCTCATGTGAGGAAAGGATTCGATTCTTTTACTCAATTTTGTTTAAGACGAACTGATCTCAACCTCCATTAAATTTAAAAGGTTATCAGTCTCGTCAAGGTTTGCTTGATACAGTTAATTACATCAAGAAATTGACATTTAACTCAATCAAAACCATTCTAAATCGCTCACTCAGCGCTCCATTCATTCATCCCAGACACTCACTCAAACCATTCAAAATCGCTCCAAAATCACTGAAAAACATATAACAACAAGCCGGGAAAAAAATCGGGATATCACTTAATAAATTGAAATTGTAAGCATCTAATAGGTTCTTGAAGAAATAAGAATCTATCTATAGAACTTGTATGCATATTTTATTAAAGGGAGGTAATCATTATTGCAAATTTTGTTCATCCTGTACACAATTTGCAATAATTGATTACATCCCATTAAATTCACTCAAAACTCGATCCACACACTCATTCAATTTCATTCCTTAATCATTCCATAATCATTCACCTTGTGAATTTCACGTTGTTTTTTACTGTAAAAATTCATTTCTAGACCATGTTAAGATCAGCTTGCAAACACATGAAAAGAGCGGTACCTTTTTTTTAAACCCTTCGAGAACGTTTTCGTTATTAACTTAGGGCTCGTTAGAAACTCCATTTGAACTGCCTGGTTAGGGTCATTCACCATTTGATGAACGTGTAATTCTGACAAGTCAACGGGCCAATGGATTTGAAGAGTAATATTAATGATTACCGGGTATATAGTGTTACTGTGAATATATACGATTACCATGTATTAATTATGTGCTACGCAGATTTATACTAAACTGAAATGTGAATACCACAGGCAGTTGGATTCAGAATTTTTTTTTAAACTTACAAATGCAATGTCAATATACAGCCGCCATTGTTTAAAAGAAAGGACGTTTTTACATTTTTGGCATCTTTGGTATCTATTCCCACATGAAAACACTTGGCAGTGTCGGACTCCGAAGATGTCTTTAAAAAACATCTGTTCTCTAAAACAATGGCGGCTGCATCGCCTTGTGTATATTTATTTCAGTGATATTTATAGTTATTGTAAATTCTTGAATCCAAGTACCTATGGTGTATATAATAGACCGTTCCGTGCACAAATATCTAAATATATTGATTCATAGCAATAATTGTTTAGAGATTACTCGCCAAACAATAACATAAAATCTGCATGGCTGTGCTTTTTGAACAGTAAAAAGTTTAAGGTTTTATTTATTTATTTTTTTTTCTTTAGCGCAATTTCAACAAAGTAGGGCACGTTAACACGTGATCTCAAGATGTTTGTTATTACATTATTTGTACGCCCGACGTAAATGACGTTAATGACGTCAAATGACCCGTGACGCTTTACTTGTCTTTGATAAATTTGATTTTTTACAAACTCAACGTGTGCAAATGAGTTTAATGAATTTTGTTTTATTCGTTGTTATTTGTTGGCGGGCAAAACCATTTTCCCTTTATTTTATTTTTTTTTCTTTTTAGTCGAATGACCACGAGAGATATCATAATTAAAGTCTCAAAGCTCTTGATATCCCTCGTATACAAGATTACAATGTACAAGTATTAAAAAGAAAACAATGTTTCTCCTAAAAACAAATTTGTCGTGTTTGTAAAAACTCTGAACAAACCAAAAAGTGTCATTGGTTGACCAAATGTCGTTTCTATAGATATAAACCCGCATCCTGCTGAAATTGTATGTTATCTTTAAATTGTGTTTTAAACAAATTGCCAATATTTGGGACATATAATCCAATATGGAATACTTTTTCCCGACAACAATTAAGTAAAAATCAGACAGTATAGACTAGGATCATACTGCACATCAGTGCAGGCTGATCTTAGTCTTAAATGTCTGACAAGGCTTTGTAAACAGCAGGGGCCTGTTTAACTAAACAACCTACGATCATTTTTTTTGCGTATAATTGAATTGCTTCTGCAGAAGTCACTAAATATGGAATTCTGCCGTGCATAATTTCATTGGAATCGTCTTCTAAAGACGATTACAATGAGATATAGCAAGGCAAAATCTAACAATGTATGAAAACACCAGGTACGAGTTGTGATTTTGACTTAAGATTCATTTTTTCGTAAGAAATTAAGTAAAACCGTCCCCTGGAGAATATTATGATCAGCAATAGAAGGCTTAGACATTCTGCTTGCACACGTAGTAATTTGCAGCGTACAGAGACATCAACATGGAGATAGCCTTTTCGCCGTTTATAGAGAGTTAAAAAGGTCAACACATCTACTTGAATTAAAGGTACATTGAGGACACTTAATTGACCACGAGGTTTCAAAGAGTGGCGCGGACATATATAGACACGCGATATCAAAAGAACTTTGGTCAGTAATTGGTAATTCTAGAATCAGTGTTCAACAACAATTTCAATTATACTGCGATATATACTCCAAGAAATATGTATCACAATTAGTTGACCGTTGTCAGTGGAAACAATTTCTTTGAACCTACCACGAAATCAATTAGCGACGCTGTTGAAAACTCTGAGCGAATTTTCTGAAAGCAGCGGGCTTTTCTTCCGGAAACAGAATGACTACATTCGTCAGGAGAAATCTTAGCCGGGGGATTAGACCTTTCCCGTCTTTCTATTTTGGATCATTTTGTCAAAGGCACAATAAAGCTGGCTAAATGTGTATATTAGATAAAACGATGTGACATTTACACAATCTGTCCTACGTTCAGCATAGCAAAACGGTGCCCACTGTTTGCGAGTTATACCCCGCTTTGCACGCAAGTGCGCATGCATAGCGGAATATAATTTGCAATAGTTTACATCGATTTTCATTCTAAACGCAGGGCTGGTCATTTTGCTAGCGCATTGAAGAATAAGACATACATTGACACATAAAATCTAGTTCAAGTTGACAAGAATATGGCCTACACTGATACGGAATTACTGTCGTTTAGAAATGTATTTTTCCCTTTTCGGCAAATCTATTTGGTATTCCAAATTCAGATCAAAATAATTCTAAATCCATTACGAAGCGCTCCATTCATCGATTTCAAAAACTCACTCAAGTCGATCAAAAATCCGCTCAGCAACCATTAGAAATATCTCAAAACCGCTCAAAACCATCCAATAATTCTACGATTTTATTGACTGGTGTGAAGTCTTAATGGTCTTATTGGTCCTTGAAGACACGGAAAATTTCTTTTAAACAGAAAATTACGTATATTTGAATAAAGGGGCGGGGGAGGGGTGAAAATATCGATATTTGGACGAAATTATCGATTTTGTATTAATTCTCTTAAATTTATCAAAACTCACCCATTGCACGCATTTAATCTCATTCCAAAATCATTAAAAAAATCAAGAAGAATTACTACATAGTGTAAATATACATATAAAGAATGGATCAATTTCGTTAATAGCCTGTGTTATAATCTTTCCATGCCATACCATGTTCACAACATAACGGGAAATTAAAAAAAATCAAAACTAGTCTTACAAGTACCCAACATTAATTAATTGCAGTCCAAAGTCGCATAGAACTTAAATAGACCTGGTATTTTTAACTTTTCGATTTATGAAAATGCACAAACTCTTTGTTGTTCTAACTCATTGAAATCATTCCAAAATAAACATATATGTCTTGCGTTGCTCTCTCTTTTATATACTTCCCCTTTACAAATCTTGATCTTGGCCAAATTCCTTAGAAAATTTAAAATCAAAATCTTTTAAATTATGAAATTTTCTATGAGGGACAAAGTATTAACTCAACATTTTTACAACACTTTGTGTGAACAATAAACTCATGTTGGTTAATTTCTTAATATCCAAATTGATTTGTTCCGATTATTTATATAAGATAACGTTTTTAAATTATTTGCAAGTCGATCAAAAGTTGACAACCCCAAAAAGCAGGAAAAACGAATCTGAAATACAGCGCGCAATGCTGTTTCGCTCTAGTCAGATTCTAGACACTTCTTAATTTGAAAAAAAAAATCACAGGGACAACTTTTCTTTTCAATATCATTATAAGCCTTTGAAAATCAACCCCCACAAGTGTATGCTATTATTTTAATGCTTGGTGATGGTTTGCTTTAATTGTGTAAGAGATGATTCTCCTTTACACATATACTGTTCCATACTGATACAGTAAGTAACATCGTGAAATTAATATTCACCTCGATCAAAACGGTTCTTAAACACTCACTCATCGCTCCAATTATTCATTGCAAACACTCACCCAAACCATCCAAAAACGCTCCAAATCGTTCAAAATCGTGAATTTCAAAGCGTTTTATTAGCCATAGAAGAAATCCCCACAGGAAAATGCGTTAATTCCTTAAAGGAGGTAATGAAATATCGCTAATTTTGTCTGAAAGCACTTTATATCGATATAGTATAACCTCCCCTTATTTCTTTCACAACTCGCGCCTGCCCCTCATTCAATATCATGTCAACGCCATTCCAAAATCATTCACCTTGTCAATTTCACTGCGTTCTTTTCTTAAAACGCTTTCAAATGAATGGTCGATCTTCAATTTTTTTCTCTTTGTACATAAAATGACCTTTGATCGCCTTCTAAACTTGAGTACTATAGATATAGTGAAAGAAACGATTGCGGTAAACACTAACGTTTCTCTCGTATTTAATATAGACAGTAAAACGTATTGGTCCCTTCGGACTGTGTGATTTGAGTAACTGAATTATTTGGTTGGGTGGTGAGAGAACGAGGGTCTTTAGAGACCATTGAACACATATAAATGAATAAAAAGGAACAAAACGTTAACATGTTTATTGATGTCAATGGGCTGTCGTGCCATTATCAACTTATAATCACCTCTTACATGTAATGCGAAAAGACTGATAAGAATTAATAGTTTTTTGTTTCTTTTTATTATCATTTATTTATTTCGGGTGCAACATACAAGAAACATGAATATGTAGGGAAAAGAATACCTGTTTCCCCAAAATAGCAATACTACATGTACGTCTCTAAAAGCTAGTTTATTTGAGGCTAACGGAGTCCATACGGCGCCCGTAAACTCGCCGAGTGCCCTTGCGGCGAAACCCGTGTCAGCGCACGTTCTATGGATACTGTAGGGCTTGTATTTTTAAAGTCCTTCCAGAAGCACACAGGCACGTCGTAATGGCATCGCAAGAACTTCAAGCAGGCATCGTACAGTGACAATTTTTATCGAAACATCCTACATTATCCGAGCTATCACCGTACAAAGACCGGGGGTCGTACGGAATAGAGTGGATGCAGTTGACTGATTGAACGGTCTTCGCATAGCGACCTCGCGTTTACCTACGCGTTTAATTTTTATTGCCATGCGGTCACCGCACATGCACCCAAAAGGATTCTTTATAAAAATCTTGAAAGTGAAAACATACACCTTAGAAATTAAAATCATACGTTTTTTTAACATACACTCACAAATCGCAGACTTCGATCTCGTACGGCGTTCGTGGCAAATGTAAACCAGCCCTGTGTTCAGGATTTAAAAGCGTTTCGCGAGCGCTTTGAGATGATTCCCCGCTTTGCACGTGCACATACGTGCAAAGCGAGGTATCATTTCGAAAGCGCTTCGCTAACGTTTTCATCCTGAACGCAGGGCAGGTTTAAGTCGATGGAATTCTGTTGTAGAGAAACATATTTCTTTTCATTTTCGACAATTAAGAATTATTATCCATTGAATGACAAGATCATTTTTCCAAATGTGTTATGAACAGAAAATGTCACACCGAAGAAAGAAAGACGGTTTCAAAGAATTGAAGGAAGAGCCGGTTAATTATCAAAATATCGTTTGTGTTTTTCAGGGCTAAGTTAACTATAAGCAATCGTCTTTGAATGAAAAAGTAGAGTATATGATCGTTACAACTAACATATATATTTGGAAACCCATAAGTGTCTTTTGCATATTTAATTTCTCAAATGCATCCGAACAGAATTTACAAAACGATTGATCTGCTAATAATTTCATTTACTCATTTTCAACATTTTTATTATCATCATCTAAAGTAACTTTAAAAGATATTAGTTGACGCACTGAAGGATATGTATCTTATTTATTCTATCTGAAATTCATATGAAAAGCTTATAAATTATATTGTCAATGTATTAACCAGTGCATACCAAAATCATTCAAGTTCAAAGGCATAGCAAAAATTTCAAACAAAAGTGTTTATTTCTAATTAACCTGAAAACATGTAAATGATACGAGTGGTGTCAAGTTTAGATTTGCCTTTGAGGCGTAAAACAAACAAGCTTCATTGTACAATATCACATCAAAATGCATCTTTCTCATTCGTTTTAATACGGTCAAAAGTTAGTTTTTTTTCTATTTGTTTGGTTTTCTTCCCATGGAACGATTAATCAGTAAATAATCTAATTGTTATTATGACCAATCAAAAGCAAAATGTTCGGATTGGCTTGAAAAAAATGTTTAGCTCGACGTAAATGGCGGGTGCGATTTTTTAGCAACTATTTAGCTCTCAACTACAAGGAGTTCCTAAAAGAGTCAAACTTGCACAATATGTTCCTTTTTGCTTGGTATAAACATTGAAAAATAATGATACCGTTGACGGCTTCTTACATTGGTGCAATGATAGTTCTAAAGTGCTTGTGTCAGTGTATTCTTACACAATTGTATTAATTCTATAAATAAGACTTACCTTTTTTGGACATTTTTATCTCTTATCCCGCTTATTTTCAATGCTTTAAAAATCCAACATTTTATTAACTTTTTGCCATGCTTTCACAAACTATACAACAATTTTGTCATGCTTTGACAAACTATAAAACAATTTTTAAGTAACATATGGTTAAGTCCTCCGCTGAAACAAATTTCCAATTCTAGAAGAAAAATGAATTCGGAACTCAATTAGAATGCTTTTGAACTTGCACTTCATTGTTTTTACATCGTCTAGATTTCTGACGGAAATATATGTCTATATAATCATCGTGAAACACTATTCCCGACAGAAGTCAAGCCAGGTATCAATTTCATATAATTTCCCCACTGCCTTTCTCCATTTCTCTGCAGTCTTTGTAACGGCAATGTCGCAGTGTTTTTTATTGATTAGCGGTGGCTGTGTGCTCGCCCAATCAGTCAGGTATAAAACACTCGTCACCAACAGACGTCTGTGGATGACACTTGCTGCAAGGGCGTCATGCTAATACGTTCGGAAGCAAAGAATTGCCTCATAAAATGTTACTGTTACTGCTTTCTGATAGTTTCCTTTCCCTACGAAAAGCTTATAGATAAATAAAATCTTCATTTCGCATTCTCAGATCTAGTCTTTTTTCGTCAAATCTTCGTGCTTTATAAATAAAGAAACAAGATATGTTTGGAAAAAATGTTTTCAAATATAAATAACAATGAGTTATTGCAAAGTTGAATATATTTGGAATTAATTTTGAAAGATATTGGATGAGTGTTTTGAGCGAGTATTTTGATGAAATTTAAGAAATATTAAACGATATCTCTAATTTCCTCCTCATTGGACGAAATAAACTGTTTTTCACAATACAATTAATTACATCGTGAAATTGACATTCACTTCAATCAAAATCATTCTAAACCGCTCACTCAGCGCTCCAATCATTTATTCCAAACACTCTCTCAAACCATTCAATAACGTTCAAACCCATTGAAAAACATAGAATCAGCAACGTAAATCAAAATTAATTTTGATGTAGAAAAATTGCGATTTCACTGACATAATTCAAATTCTTAGCTTCTCATAGGTTCTTGAAGAATTATGGAGCGTTGTATAAAACTCGTATGCATTTTTTTTATTAAAGGGAGGTAATCAATATCACAAATTTTGTTCATCAAGAACAAAATTTGCGATATAGGATTACCTTCCATTAATTTCACTCAAAACTCGCTCCACACACTCATTCAATTTCATTCCTAACTCATTCCCAAATCATTTACCTTGTCAATTTCACTATGTTGTTAACTGTAGCTCCTTTTAATAAAATCTCTTTCCTATTTGTGTGTCTTCGCGGAGCATTCAGACGCTTTACTATCTACCCTAGCCAAAACCGTTAAGAACATCGCGAAATTGACAAGATGGGTGATTTTTGAATGATTTTGAAATGTAGGTGTTTGAGTGTGTGGAGTGGATTTTGAGTGAGGTGTCTGGAGCGGCTTAGAGGTGTCTGGAGTGAGATTCGAGGGAGATGATCGCTGATTTTGATTAGGATGAAGAAAATTAGCGATATCTTTTAAGGCGGGACGTTGCAGTTTTGGGGAGATAACTCTCCTAGAAAGAAATTTTGAGGGGAGGGCCTTGTTAAAATCAACTTAATATGAAGTTGCACGCGCACAGCGGAAGGCTTTTTTTTTCAAACAATCGTAATTGTGTCAACCTGCACGCAGGATTGTACTGAATTCAAAATAAAAACGTTCGCGAAACATTTCAGAAACATAAGACTGCTGAGAAAAGATCACTTTCTAAACGTTTGCAAATGTTTCTGCATCCTGAACCGCAGGGTTTGGCAATTATCATGAGGAACAAAATAAAATCCCGACATGCGTTCAGAATAACGACTCACAAACGATCGTCCGAGAAATGGTAGTCTGCATTACCGTGCAAAGTGTAAAGTCAGAGCAGTGTCTAATGAGTGTTTCACACTTGTGCTTCGTTATTCCAACAAAGAACAGGCGACGTTGATAGACCTATCACAAGCCCTGAATTCAGGATGACAAAACGGAGCAAACATTTTGCTATTTGCATGAGCTAAACGTTTGCTCCGCTTTGTTGTCCTGAACGTAGGGCTGTAACATACTCTTCATCACCGAAAGGTAATATTTGAGTTCGGGTTATATCGTTGTAAGTATAAAACTAACATATAATGGATGCTTATAAAAGGTAGTCATTTTTCATTTATTTGAACATTGCTTGGAAAAGAGAAAAAATATGCTTGTTTATTTACAACTTCGGTAAAAACTGGTATGGGTTGACGAATCACATCCCAAAATAATAAGGCTTTGCCACTTGAATACGATTTCTCTCCTTTTCAGTTTACTTTTCTGCACTATTAGTTGTCTGGTCGTTTTTCACTGTTGTTTTTAGAAATATTACAAAATGATATGTTACTTTTCCTTGTAAAGATCCCATTCATTACGTACTATGTTACACGTGAAAACTGAAAAGAAGACAACGTAGAAAAGGGAAAATTTCAACTTATCAAAATTCATTTCTTCTCTCTAAATTTCCATCTTTATTACATTCCCTTTATGTGTGTTTGTGAGAGAGTGAAAAGGATAAGTTGATAGAATTATTATTATTCCATCAATAGCTTTGCCAACATTGAATATTTCAATAAGCAATGATTTCAGAAGGCTTTCGTATTATTCGAAGAGTGTATGGTTTCTAGAATGTAATAGAGAGTTACTGCGTCTGCTCCTTGACCAAAAAGTCCCGAGATCGGGTATAGATACCGGCGATTGTACTTTTTTCCCTTATTAGGTTCAAATTATCAACATAATCACAGAATTCTTAAATCTTCAAAATCAATCGAAAGTCTTTTTTTCTTTTTTTTTCAATCGAGTAATAAACCGTCTTATCTTCCGTGGCAACTGAAATGACATTATATTTATATGTAATTGCCTCATAAAGAAAATGAGTTTATGGAGGAAAACCTCATGTTTTGATCAGGATAATGGCTGTGCATGTGGCGGATCCAGAGGGAATGGAGTGTTCAGTCTCTGGGTAGTTCGGCAAAACTTTGGTAATGATGTGAAATGACTACCCCTTCCCCCTTAATTTTAGTTTAAACCCCGTTACAGAAGACATCCTACAACTGCCATAGGCGTTACCAAGTGTATCAAAATTACAAATGGTTTTATATTGCTGTTTGGAAAATCAGGGGACGTTACAATGTCTTGACAAAATCAAATAAGAGAAGTAAATTATGGGGGGTACTGTATTTCAAACTTATGAAATTGATTAAAAGTGCCTGGATACATATACTTTTCTTTATTAATTTCAGTTGTACGATAGTTGGGCTAGTTTTCTATTGATATATTTCGATTTTATTTAATATACGCGTTTACTTTTTTTGTCCCCTAAAAAATATTCACTTTTTATCTTTAAGGGGCATTTAAAGTAAAATGTCCATTTATCACGTATTTATGCCCTTACTAGAAAGTATATTATATATTTGTGTTTTCCATATCTATGGCTATAAATATATGTTGATTTAGCACACCAGTATAGTGATTGGTCGGTGTAATAAACAGTTCTCTTTGACCTTTTCGAAAACATGACCACCTTAAGAAAAATGTAAATATTTTCAAAATATGCGTGGAAAGCTATGTTGATATTTTCACTATATCTGTGCATATGAATACTCTATAGCATTTATATGTTTCGCGGATATCTGGATACCCCCCGAAACTGCAACGGCCCACCTTAACTCCCTTTTATAAAATATGCAAACCTGTTATATGAATAGCTTTCTATGTCTTCACCAAACCTTCATTTGCTTACAAAATTCAATGATTATTCATTTAGTGAAAGCGTGGATTTTATTCACAGAATTTTATTTTTGATATATCTGGCAATTTTATCTTTTTAGTGATTTTGGAGCGCTTTTGAATGGTTTGAGCGAGTGTTCGAAATGAATAAATCAATGGAGCGCTGAGTGAGCGATTATGAATGGTTTTGAAGGGAATGACAGTCAATTTCATGTCATAATAAGCTGTAAAATCGGGGAATGATTATATATCAATTTGGATGCGTTTTTTGTTTGTTTGTTTGTTTTTTGTTTGTTTGTTGTTTTTTTTTGTTTGTTGTTTGTTTTGAGCGATATCAGATGTTTTTAACGATTTCGGAGAGTTTTTGGGTGATTGATTTGAGTGATTATTATACATGTATGGGTTGAATGGAGCACAAAGTGAGTGCTTTAAAATCGAGCTGAATGAGAATTTCACGGCGTTACTGACTGTAAGATCTGCAAAATTAGAATAATTCTGCTGCTTTTTTTAGTTTCGTATGGACATACCTCCAATTAAATTCACTCAAATCTCGCTCCACACACTATTAAATTTCATTCCGAAATCATCCTAAAATCATTATTCATGTCAATTTCTCGACGTTGTATCATTAACTGTATCAACAACCAATTTCAAAATCTGGATAACTCGAGCTAATTACTTCATGGCTTTTATGCCAGTCCTGTCTGTATTATGGCTGTCGCTAGTTTGACCAAATATCTGTAAGTGACAGCTTCGCTCGCTTATTAATTGTTAATAAACAAGGCATTCGAAGACTCGCCTAGTCTGTAATTATTCAGCTAACGAAATGTTATATATCTTGTCAATTAATTTAACACCAAGATGTGTTTAGGATAAACGAAGACCACGTGAGCGACGACGTTTGAAACATGCATACGGAATGCTTCACTCAGTTGTGCAGACTACCATTGCTTTGCGCTTCTGGTTCTTTCGGTCTCGCTATCTTGTTCTTTGTAAACCCCCCCCCCCCCCGCGCAACGCCTTATTTGCGTAGCATATTCAACCCATCACTAAGGTCATCGGATATGCATTATACCACCAACATATATACATATTCAAAATAGTGACACTTTATTTTTGAACCCAAACCAGATTTCAGCCTATGCTTGGGAGAGGGACAATATATTCTAGCCACTGCTACCCAATTACTGCTGGATGAACAAGACCAACTGTCTATTAGAGGCCCAAAGAATCGCCACGCCTTCACCAGGATTCAAACCCTCGACAAACAGGGTCGAGGGGGGGGGGTTGCCATACCGACTAAGCTTTCGAGGCAGTACTAAGGGTAATTTTGTTCATAATCTATTTCAGAACGTTTGTCCGTGGTATTGGTTTATAATTACTGAAAAAGGAAACAAAACGAATCTCGGGAATTTACACTTTTATAAACAAAGAACAGTCAGAAATGCTGTTTTCTGTCCATATAGTTGTTTCACTTTGTCGTCCTCAAATTTCAGTGCTTATAGTTGCTTATAGGAAAATCGTGTAATTGACACGAATGAGTATGGAATCATTACGGATTAAAAATAAACGACTGTGTTAAGAAAGTTTCGCCTGAACTAAAGGGGAATAATAAAATATCGTTAATTTCGCCCAGTCGGACAAAATTAACGATATTTTATTACATTCCTTTAATACAAATCTTCATTGTAAACGTGCTTTTTTACTTGGAGGTTTTCGTGAACCAAACATGCGCTTTAACCCTTTCCTGTTTTACAAAATTCTGGACCTGTCCAAATTCAAAGGTTTTGCAGACGTAAATATAAAATGGATTTAATTCGAAAAATAACCATTCAGCAGGGTAAAAAATAAAGTGGAAAAAGAAGAAATTGCTTGTCAGAAGCAATTTCTTCTCTTTTCACAATATTTTCTCTTTCATATAATCCCTGGCGAGTAAAAAGCAGGGATTAAACAGTAAAGGGTTAAAGTACACACCAGCCAATGCAATCGTGTAAAGCGTTAATCGATATGATTGAATTGGCGACCGTTTTGATGAGTCCGAAGAAATTATCAACGATTTCAGAGCGTTATTGAGTGATTGTGGTGAGCTTTTGTAAGCTACGAATGAACCATTGAGTGGGTGTTTTAGAATGATTTTGATCGAAATGATTGGGCTAACTTATTTCTGACCCTAGGCGGGTACTGTTGCCCGCAATATCAGAGTATCTCTCAGAAAGCGGGCTACCAGCTGTAGACTGGACCACATATCGACATAGGCTATTCTGATATTCGACAGTGAAACCAGTCTACACCCTTCCCGAAATCGGGTCAGAAATAAGTTGGCCCAAGTCAATTTCACGATATTGTTGGCTTAAATATATTCAAGTAATGTCAGTTTCAGATATTAAGTGTGATGCTCATGTACATCAAAATAGACTGAACTGCGTCATCGACGCTTATTATCACACATTTCATTTACATTAATAGCCGTTAATTATCATTGAACTTTCTGCTACCGCCTAGTTCATTTTATACCCTTTAATCCAAATACTTATAACTATTTATGTTTTCGTGATTTTTGTATGGTTGGAGATGGAGTGGGCTCATTCTTAAAGGAAATGAGTGATTCTTAACGCCAATTCGCAAATCATTTCATTGGATGAAAAAAATAAAGTTTCAATGAACCAAATCTTCGCTGTTAAGGCGGCTTACAAAGGACATACACCAGTTACTTTCATTTTACTTTACGATTTTCGCCATCAATTTTGATAATTATTAACATTTTTTACACGCTTTCTATCAAATAAAATCGACTTATATTTCAAAATAGTTTTAAATCACCGTTTGATATTCCAGCACGGTATTCCTTGTCGAGTAATTTACATGTAAAGTACTTCATATTTTGAAAGGTAAAATATACTTGACGACAAAGATTATTGGTCCTTTTCTATAAGATGCGCTTCATTTTAAAACTCATTCTTATGGTGGCATATTTCTGCCACGAGATAGCATTATCGCAATAATATTAAAAATACCGTGATAAAATTAAGTTTCCAGGAAATTTTATCTTGATCATAATTTTTTTCGTGATAAAATCATTGTGATATTTATATCTATTATCTCACTTTTTTAACGAATAATGCCCACTATTGACATCAAGATAAAGTTATTGCGATAGAAATTTCGACTTTGTAAGTAGAAAATTCATTCGGATAACTTTGTTTTCCTGTAAGTGAATACTGAAAAACTTTAAGCCGAAGGATAGAAATAAAATAATTCAGAAAGACGTAATCTTAAAATAGTTACTGCGGATGTCAATTTCTGGTACATAATTGTTTTATCTCACTGTCAGTAGAGGGCAATATCGTAGAAAAAATCAAGATACTAGGAACAAATATTACGATATTCACATTGAGAAAATTTTGACATACGAGATAAAATTTCCTGGAAACTGTATTTTATCACGATACTGTTTAAATTATCACGATACTACTGTCTTGTATCTCGTGGCAGAAATATGCCACCATAACATTCTATTATATAATACGTGTCTACCATCTTGAAGCAATATTTTATGAAAAATAATGAAATTATGTAAAAGTATACCGCTTCTAGATTTTAAAACCTAACTTGCCCATGAAACAAAATGTGACTTGGTACAGTTAAGAAAAACTTGAAATTGACTGTCATTCCGTTCAAAACTATTCTTAATCGCTTCCCCAGCGCTCCATTCATTTATTCCAAACACTCACTCACACCATTCAAAAACGCTCAAAAATAACTGAAAAATGAGATTAATAACTATATTCAAGGTATGATTCCATTGAATTTTGTAAACATATGATGATTTTTTTGTGAAGACACAGAAAGCTATTCGTAGAGCCTTGAAGCATATTTTATTAAAGGGCGGTAACAAATATGTTCGAATTTTGTGAAGAGTTTTTTTGATGACACAGAAAGCTATTCGTAGAGCCTGAATGCATATTTTATTAAAGGGCGGTAACAAATATGTGCGAATTTTGTGACGAGTTTTTTTGATGACACAGAAAGCTATTCGTAGAGCCTGAATGCATATTTTATTAAAGGGCGGTAACAAATACAGTCGATATTGGTCGAGCGACCACGTCTATTTAGCGACCAATTGTATTAAGCGACCACCATAAAAAGTCCCTCCACCGTAATCAAAATCTCTGAAAAAGCGGACATTCTTATCGAAAAATTGGTTATTGTTAAATCTTATGTTGTTAGAACCCATTAGAATCGTCTCAATAAGACGATTCTAATGGGTTCGAACATCACAAGATTCAGTCCGACTTGACCGACAATCTATAAATGGTATCAAAATGAACTGTCACATTTATCACAGTATTTCGTATTAAGCGAGCATTTCCATAAACGACCGCTTTTTGGTGGTCTCTTAAGTGGTCGCTTAACACAAGTTTTGCTGTATGTTCTAATTTTGTTCAACTAGAATTTCACCCAAAACTTGATCGATCCATACACTCATTCCATTTCAACCCAAAATAATTGCAAAATCATTCATCTTGTCAATTTCACGATGTTTTTAAATGTATAACCAACAACCATTCTTATCTACTGTTTATGGTTCTTTTAAGGAGCTCCTGCCCCTTATTCGATTATCGCATGAACCAGCTAATTCTGTTTTTCATGTATGCGTATTTGGTATAAAAAATCTTTTGGTTGCAATAAGTTCAATGTATAATCTATCGGGTCCAAAAGTCTTGGGCGACTACTCCATTCTGTTTTAATAACATTTTGAAATGAAATGTAAGGTACCAACTGAAAACAAAATTCCTCATTTTCGTCCATTTTAAAAAAAAAGCCATCTACAATAGCAATGGCAAAAAGTTTACAATTAAAATAGGATTTCTCATTCTGCTTACTATGCCTTTAATTTTACCCAAAACTCACTCATCATACTCATTCAATTTCATTCTAAAACCATTCCAAATCATTCACCTTGTCAATTTCACAATGTTGTTAATTGTACTGCTAATCAACTAAATGCTCTCATGGCAAGTATGAGGCTTATTCTTGATGTTCTAAGGCGGTTTTTGCCTTTCAGGTACGTGTCTGAAGTCGTTATATGGTCTGGCACATGGTGCTCTTTGCCAAGTTACCAAGGCCGTGACTAATACCGTAAAGCAATAACTCGCTATATAGGCAATAATTGTTCTCGTACAGCCTCAGTCCGATTAAAGCGATTTCAGGTTCTAGAAACTTTTTTGCAAGATTTATCTGACCTACCTTATTTTGGGAGGTTTGGTTGGCTTTAAGTCAGTGGAACCGTAATAGATTTGCAACGTACCAGAGGTAAAGAACTTTAACGGTGTTAGCCGAGGTTTCCTAATGATTTTCATTAGGAAACCTCGGTTCACATTGTGAAAGAATTTGTGGTCCAAAATGTTACGAAGCTAATACGGGTCCACTACATTAAGCATTCCATACGCACTTGGAGATTCATTCACTAGTATGATGAGGTTTTCTGTTTTGTTCTTTTAAAGGAAAGGCACAAACAGGAATTTGCAACACAGAAAAAAAAAACGCTTGGATAAAAAAGGTAACTTTCTTTTTTGAAGAGGATTGGATTACAATTTTTTTGGGCTGGTTAATAGTGAATAACACGAGCTTAGCCATGCATAGAATTGGAAAAAAGATACACCATGGAACGTTCAGATTAACAGACTAGATGCACAAATAATACCGAGCCGAAAATAAATTGAATTCTTTATTCCTACCTTTTTCCGGGTTTGTAATAGTAAGTCCAGAAACGTCTTCGGGGACAAAAATGTCGTTTCAACAGATTTATTCAGCTTTTATTTGTATCCCAACGACTGTATTAATTTTGTTAAACTATTTATTGACCTTAATATGCCGAGAATACACACATTACATGAGACTGTGCGTGACATTTCCAACAATTTGACTTATGAGTTAAGGGCCAACATCAACCAACATTGACTGCCATGTTATATAATAAGAAGTTTGCCAGACTTTCTAAACACCCTTTTTGAACCTTATCTTTCTACAAAATAAAAGGTTAAGACCCTGACCAGACTGTGCAGATGCACAGGCTGGCCAGAGTCTTTGCTTGGCGCACATTTGAAGTTGTTAAAAATATCACGCATAGGCTCATATTCCTATCAATTTACTTTTTATCTACTTCCTGTTAAATACATGTCCTTCTTCAGTTAAGATTGATTGGTCTCACTGACAAACACTTTTGTGAACTTCTAAAACACCCGAATCTCACTACGAATATTACATTTTTTGTCAGGAATCTTTTCCATCAATTCAATATGAAAACAATTATTTAGAAATGAACGAATTCAATGTGGTACACGAAAATGTAAATCCCATGTTGGCAAAGAACTGCAACTATTAAAAATATATTTTCCTAATGATTTTGATATTAATGGTAAAGTGATGACTTTTGTTTTCTAACTCGAAAAGGGCGACGTCCATTGGTGTAGAAACGGGCAATCTTCTTTGGGTGAATAATGCGTGTTTTATTTACTTACATATGATATGATAGGCTTGTCAGAATCATATGGGCATTGATGTTACATTTTCTTTTACATTTTTTTGTCAATTATGAATGTCAAATATATGACAACCTTTCAAACTGATAAACGAAATCTTGGTAAAGTTAGAACCATCGTGAAATTGACAAGTTAAATGATTTTGGGAATGACTATGGAATGCTTTTGAATGAGTGTATGAACCGAGTTTTAAATGAACTTTAAGGAAGGTAATTTAATTTCGCTTAATTCGTCCACTTTGGACGAAATTAACGTTATTTTATACATCTTTTAAAAGAAAATATTACGACTTTCGTTAAAAAGATTTATATGTCTTCGCGGACACTTCCAAATCAAAACCAGCTTTTAAAATTAAATATATATATATAGAAAGAAAAATCAAAATACCAACGTAATAACTTTCTGGATCACTGGATCCAAAAGGATTCGAGAACAGTTGAGTGATAAGATAAATATGAGAAATATATTTTTGCTCTAACAGTGTTGGAATTTAAGGATTATTAAATATAAGCCGAGCGCTTTTCTAAATAAATTAAATTATAGCTAATTTGACCTACGTACTAACCCTATTGACTAGCGTTAGTACGTAGGTCAAATTATCTATAATTCAGTTTATTCAGAACCCCCGAAGAAAAAAAAAACACACACACACTCGAAGCCGCCGTCATAGCGTAGTTGGTAGCGCGTCGGGCTGTACTGGTGTGGGAATTATTAGGAATCTATTGTTAGGTGCTCAAGCCGCCGCGATATAGCTGAAAGATTGTTGAAAGCGGCGTAAAACCCCATTTAAACAAACAAATTATGTTGCGAAGCGCTTATATATTTGTTCGATTGGAACGAAATTGTGAAGTATTGTTAACGGTTCAAGGAAACTTTCGAATAGTTTTGGAGCGTTTTATTTCTGAATGATTTGAGTAAGTGAAAAAATAAATTGACCGCTGAGCTATCGAATGAGATTGATTTGAGCGAGGTGAATATCAATTCCACATGTACATGTTCAGTTAACAACATTGAAATTGACAAGCTGAATGATTGTGGAATGAAAATGAATGAGTGTAATGAATAAGTTTTGGGTGAAATTAAATGTAGGTAATCCAATACCGCTTATTTTGTTCAGGATTAACAAAAATAGGGACATCTTTTACCTCCCTTTCATTGAATATGCAAACAAGTTCTATATGTAGCTTCCCATTTCTTCAAGAACCAATCTGAGGCTTACAATTTCAATCATGAAATCGCGATTTTTTTCTTGGTGTATTCATTTTGAATGTAGCTGTTGATTTTACTTTTTTAGTCATGTTGAAGAGTTTATGAGTCGTTTGAGTGGGTGTTTAATATGGATGAATGAATGAATGAATGAATGAATGAATGAATGAATGAATGAATGAATGAATGAATGAATGAATGAATGAATGAATGAATGAATGAATGAATGAATGAATGAATGAATGAATGAATGAATGAATGAGCCATTAAGAATAGTTTTGATCTCGATCAGGATGAATTTCAAATCACGATGTGACTTACTGTAAGTCCATTTTTAGTCGACATGTACATGTTTTGAGACTATTCACATTCTGCACTAATACCTAACATACCTTTATGTGCTTTTTAAAACATGCCAATACAACTCCCACAAGGGATTGCTCTTTCAGATGCAGTAGATGGTTGAAAATATCTATTGCCTGAAGGTCTATGTTGTGATTCAAAACATATGAATCGCGAATCCGACAAGTACATATCTAACCCACCTTCTTTCGCCTTCTTTCGAATAGTAGATGATTCCGAATAAGAGGCACATCCCTAGAATTCCGAATGCAAAAGCAAATTACTGCAGGTACAGTAAGTTACGGCGTGAAATTGACGTTAATCTCAATCAAAACCAGTCTAAACCTGTCACTCAGCGCACCATTCGTTCACTCCAAATACTCACTCAAACCATTCAGGATTGCTACAAATTTATTTAAAAGATGAGATGAACAATTATATTCAAAATAATATATATATATAGCTAGAAAAATCGCGTTTTCACTGACATAATTGAAACTATTAGCGTCTGATTGGTTCTTGAAAAATAGGAAGCTACTAATAGAAATTGCATGTAAAGGTGATAAAGGGAGGTAATAAATAACGCTAATTTTGTTCATCCTGAACAAAGTTTGCGATGATGGATTACATTCCTTTGACATTCACCCAAAACTAACATATCGAACCCATTCAAATTAATTCAAAGTGCATTAAAGATCATTCACCTTGTATATTTAACGATGTCGTTAACTGTAAGCCTAGTCAACCATAGTGTTTTTTTGCAGTCGAATTTAAGTTAAGTATAATTACATATAAATATTTAAATACATTTCAAATGGAAATCTTGAATGACGCCAAAATCAAATACACAGTGATCTGATGGTAACAAGTCTGTAAATGTAGTGAATTAAACCTAATTGATTGATTGATTGAATGGAGTTTAACGCCGCTTTCAACATTATTTCAGTTATATCGCGGCGGCTGGAGCACCTAACAATGGATTCCTGGTATTTCTCTCACCAGTACAACCACCACATTCTTTCCTAGCCTCCAGCCGCTATCTCACATAGGTCTACGATTATCAACCCATTGGTGAGAGACAAATAGTCGGAAAGAATGAGTGCCGCCGTCGGGGATCGAACCCGTGAACTATAGATTCACAGTCAGACGCGCTACCAACTGCGCTATGACGGCGGCTGAATTAAACCTAAGCGGGCATAACTTTGTTGTGACCCTAATATATGTATATCCTTCTGGAGTTTTGTAACTGGGTACATATAGCATGATGCGGGGAACCGTAAATGTTTGCAGAAGGAGGAGGGGAGGGGTGTTGGCAGAAGAAACGCAGGGAAGACAACATCAGAGAATGGGCAGGACTTGAGGTGAGACACACAGAAAACGAATGATAGAGTGGAATGAAATACTGTTGTTATACAGAATAAAAACATCGTGAAATTGACACGATGAATAATTTTTGAATGAAATTGAATGAGTGTGGGGAGCGAGTTTTTTGGTTTTTTAATAGGAGGTAATCCAATATCACAAATTTTGTTCAGGATGAACAAAATTTGCGATATTTATTACTCCCCTTCAATAAGATATGCATACATATTTTTGACTGTAGCACTGGGAGACTTCAACGCTCATCGAAATTAACTGTGTGCATCTGTATTATACCTTGGAATCATCATTTTTACTATATACATTTCCGGTATTTATAGACCTCGGGTGACAGTTTAAAACCTAATATAGCTAATGGCTAGATTTGTCTAGATTTATGAAGTAAAAAGTTAATGAACGTTTCCTTGGAGATATCACAATATCTTGTACTTTCCATTGAATGGACAAGCCTTTCTGTTCTACCTAAATCACGTCGTTTAATGGCAAGAAAATGTGACATTATCCCGAGGGGAATTAGTTTCAAATGAGATACTGAGATTGTTGAATATCTTGGAATTTAAGGATGACATTGTTGCCTAAAGATTGTCCACCCTAATGAGAAATGTTGAAATAGATCTGATCACGGCAAAGTTTTAACGATATCGTTATATTTAGGATTCGTAACAGCCCTGTGTTCAGGATGAAAACGTTGGCGAAGCGCTTTCGAAATGATACCTCGCTTTGCACGTATGTGCACGTGCAAAGAGAGATATCACCGTAAAGCGCTCGCGAAACGTTTTTACATCCTGAACACAGGGCAGTACATTGCCTCAATATCGAAATAACGTACATACATTGCATCTATTTGCATTTACGGTATATATCACTACTGTTTCAGCATTCGGAACATTGTTAGTACTTTTTCGTATTCTAAACAGTACATCGGACGGAAGTACTGGTATTTTGGGTCATTTTTTGGCTTCTGTTGGTACTTTTGATCAATACCCATGAAGAAAATCAAATTTATTTTAATGCTTTCCGATCCTCTATGGAAATATTTCTAGCAATTTATAATTTGATAACTAAAGGCAGTAAAACACTTCATCAATGCACGCTCTTCTTCTTCGTTGCTTATAGGATTGAGGTATAAACGTGGGAAATTAATAATTAAAAAAAATATTTTTGTGGTTCTTCAAAATGGCCCAATCGCATCCTATAAACTTGAAACAATTAGATATAGTTGAAAATATAATATCGCACCTTTGACCTTTTTGCATTGATAACAGGAGTTAGTGGCCGTAGAAATGCTCGTTGGTTTTGAAAAGTTTATAATATTGCAAGACAAAGAACACCGAATATTATCTCTTTATTTTTCACTTATTCGGAAATAAACGCTTTTATCTTTTACAAACCGATTTTATAATAATAACAACAGAGATTCTACACACCGGAAATAATTAATACAGCACTGATGATGGTAGTCATTCACACTTTTGGTCATAATTCGAAGTCATATGGTTGTTTCAAATGATACGCGTTTGTATTTTCTTCGTTTTTATGATGCAAAAGTGACGTCAAATTACATTTGACTTAATAGCCTAAGTTCGCTGTGATGTATCAATGTGATTAGTTTTATACCGCTATGAATACAATTGTAAAATGCTCGGTTTGTCAAAAATAGATATTAAAAGAATAAATACCATTTGTTGTTTACAATTGACTTTTATCTTATGGAGATATTATCTCCACCAAGAATTTCATAAACCCTTGAATATACGCAATCCTCCCAAAATCATTCGCATGAACGATATTAAGATTTTCTCAATCATAACAATTTCTTAATGACGAAAACAAGCTTTATGACATGTTGCAAGAAATAATGATATAATGATAGAAAAAATGAAACTGAAAATTATATTCGCCCCAGAAAACACAATGACGAAAACAAGGACGAAAACAACAATACATTGTACATGTATATTGTGGTCAAAGTCATTATAATGAGTTATTATTGCCAAAAAGAACACACACGTCTGTAGACTAAAAAATCTTTTCTCGAAATAATTTGAAATGGATTTGTTTATCCTTTTTAGTAAATACTGATTACACTTTACTGACTTGTGAAAGGATTGGCTCATAAAGGCTACTTATGTGTATATTCTTAGGGAATTAACCCTTGTCATACTGAACCCGGAATATTCCTGCTTTGACAGGAGGTATAGACAAAGATCAGCCTGCACATATGTGCAGTCTTATCTTAGTTTATACCAGCTGAATTTCATTTTCAAACCACAAAGGTATAAAACAATGCATTTCCGAAATCAATACTCACTCACATTTGGTAACTTCCCATGCTTTTAGCACTTTGATTGTACATTTATTTTGCAAAGATTTTTATTCAGCATGACAAGGGTTAAAGTCCACACAAGTCAGACAAAATACATTTTTTTGAATATAGGTGGTAAACGGTGTTTTTTTTTGTAATTCTGTAATTTGTGGATGCAATACTCTTAAAGATATCTTTATGAAAGTAATGAGGGAGCTTTGTATGATTTTTTAAATGCTTTATATATATATATTTTTAAATTTTCGAATATTTTTTTTTTTTTGCCATTTTCAATTTCCAGGCTTTATGTGTCGAAAATTTAAGTAACAGCTTATCAATTATTCTAGTCTTGTAGATAAAAACTACTTAAAAAGGTAGTCATGGATCGTTACGTTTTATTTTGTTTTCTAATAGATATTTTTTCGTAAATTAAGGAAATTATATACGTGTATATCTATAAATCTATATGAAACTCTTAACAACCCGAATTTGACTGAAAAAAAAAATGAAAATTTTTCCAAAGGCAAAGAAGGAAATTAGCTATGAAAGTGTTACCTTCCTTACGTATCATCCAAACTCACTCTTCCTTCAATTACGTTTCAAAATCATATTCACCTGGTCAATTCGACGATATTCCTAAATGTACATGCTGTGTACGTATTTAAAGAAAAAGATGATTGTGCGGTTAGTTACATCGTGAAATTGACAATTAAATCAATCAAAAGCCATTCTAAATCGCTCACTCAGCGCTGCAATGAAATGAATCTACTACCCAATTCTAATTCATGGACGTTTAAAGTAAAGAATTTATAAGAAAGTATTGGTTTCTATGATATTTGTTTATTTCCTGCATCTGTCAATATTAATTTTTTCTTACCCATTTTCCGCAATAGACTGAGGGATTTATACATAAATGATTTGTTTCGAGATATCAATATCCGCCCTTCTTTAACTTGTTTACGAATCTAAAAGATTTTTTAACTATTTCGACCCATTTAGAAAGAAAATACAATTTGTAAGTATAGAAATGCCGTGACAAAATTACGATTATCTGCTCACCAACTATTAATTGAAACAGGACGTCATAGAAATATCCCTAGAAACCAAAGAATTTGTGAACTTTGTGACAAAAACGAACTGGAGGACGAATTCCATTTTTTCCTTATTTGTCCGGCATATACAAAAATGTGAAATACATATTTGAAGAAATATAATTTCACTAGGCCAAATATGATTAAAATGGTTGAATTAATATAATCTGAAAATGTCAAAACTTTGAGCGGTATTGGAATAAGTTATACAAAGGAGATAGAAAAAAGAAAGTTTGAATTAAACAACGTTTCGAATTGTTTTTGAAACTAAAATTAATACTAGATCTATACATTTTTATACAAATTCATATTTGCTAAGGCTCTTCATTGTTCAGTATTTCCGCATTTCCGAATTAGTATCATTTGGAAACATTATGTCCATACTCATGTATGTTATGTATTATGTATGTATGTCGACGATAAACCTATGTGTTCAAGTCGTATTTCTGAATAAAATTCTGTTCTGTTCTGTTCTGTTCTGTTCCATTCATTCATTCCAAACAATCACCATTCAAAAACGCTCAATATAACTAAAAAGGATAGAATCAACAACGCCATTCAAAATGATGAATATTCTATTAAAGGGAAAATAAAAGATATCGCTAAATTTGTTTATCCATAACAAAATTAGTAATTTTGGATTACCCCTTTAATTTCAATCAAAACTCGCACCTGTTACGCATTCAATATCATTCCGAAATCATTCGAAAATCGATCACCTTGTCAATTTCACGATGTTCTGTGACTGTGCTTCATTTTTGGCGTTTTTTTTTTATTCATTTACTTTTTTTAATTTAGCATACGTTTGTACATATAACAGTTGGTACCATAGTAAAATTGACACTCATTCCAATCAAAACCACTCTAGATCACTCACACAGCGCTCATATCATTCGTCCCAATCACTGAAAAATGCTCCGAAATTGTTCAATAACGGTTCGATTTCGTTCGAAATGATGAACAGTTCACTTAATCGATCAATTAAATGCATGGTGTTAAGGTGGCAATATACAGCTGCCGCCCGACTCTATAAACCGGAAGTGGGTTTTCGTTTATTTTACGGCTCTTTTGCGCGTTGTTTAAAAAGACCGGTTTTCGTAAGATTCTGCTTATAGAAATAACGTAGAAAGATGATGGTAAAATTTTATAACTTAGATTATTTTCAACGTTTGATATAAATTGAATGACTGGATCATTTTTACAGCATAAATGCGTTAAAGGCGTCATTTAATTAGGAGGGGTCACTGTAAAATAACGAAAAACTTTCTTATTTGCGTGGAAAGGTATGCTATATTTTTAACATAATAAAGGAAAAAATATGGGTTGTAAACATATCGGAAAAAAAAGAAAAATCATTAGGTAATTTCTTTTAAAAAAAGTTTTTGTGGCATATTAACCCAGGAAGATTACAAAAATTAGTGCATTTTTAACTTTTGAAGGCAAATTGTGCAAATGCAAATGATCAGAGAGATATTTTCTTGCTAGCAGCTATTGAGTACATATATAAGGTCTATCAAAATGTTTATGTTTTATAGTTATAGGCTAGTACTGAATTTATACTAGATCAAAAACAAATATAAACGTTTTACTGAAAAATGGCCAATGCCACTCAAGGTCAGATAACTCTAGCATGAAAACGAGCATGGAAAGGTACCTTCAAATTTTGATATAGTGACTACACAATGTTAATCTACAACATATGAGACCAAGAAAAAAATCATTTGGCGAAAAAAAAAATGACGCCATGTGTCCATTGCTTCCTTAATTAGTTGGTGTTGATTTTTATGAGTCTGATTTGCACGTGAAGATAAAGATTCAGAAATAAAAGTAGATTTTAGTAAATCAGTATCGATCATTTCGTCCGATCGAAAAAATCCCTTGAAAATCATTCATAAAATGCTCCACGCTCTCATTCAATTTCACTCCCAAATCATTCTAAAATAAGTCAACTTGTCAATTTCACGATGATCCTAACTGTAGCACATTGGTAAAAAAATGTTAACCCTTTCCTGTTTTTCGAAATTTTGGACCTGTCCAAATTCAAAGGTTTTGCAGACGAAAATTTGTAGTGAATATAATTTGAAAAATAACCATTCAGTAGGGTAGAAAATAGTGTGGAAAAAGAAGAAATTGCTTGTCAGAAGCAATTTCTTCTTTTTTCACAATGTGTTCTCAATCATAAAATAACAGACACGTAAAAAGCAGGGATTAAACAGCAAAGGGTTAAAAAGTAATGAAAACTTGAAATTTAGGTGAATATGACGTAACTGTTTCGAGTAGAGACTTGGAGCATATGGGCCCGAGGTTATAAACATGTTCTCATTCTCAACTGAGAATGAGAAAAGTTTTATAACCCTGGGCCCTGGTTTCCAAGACACAAGAGGGTGAATGATTTCTACCATCCGAGCTGTTATATTTTGAAAGAGATCGGTATTAACGTAGTTAAAAAATATTTTTGAATGGATTCATTTGGGAGAAATTCAGGAACATTTTCTATTTACAGCTACAAGTTACTTTTCCTGTCTTTCTGTCTGAAAGCCTCGTCAAGGAAAACAATATCGGATTTGAAGAGATCAAGATGACGAAAATAAGCGGCTTATTCTATCGGAATTTCCTCCAGTGATAAATAGTTGTCTTCGTGGACTATTATAAGTCATCAAAATTGCGAGAAGAAGAGTAAAACGATGTCTGAAGTAGAATGTTAATCCCGTAGCTGTAAAATGGGTATTCAGAACAACGAAACTTTTTCGTCAATATTTCTATTGAATGTTTTCTAAGAAAACGTGGAGGTTATGCTCCTTAATTTTCATATTATTATGATTATAAATGTACTGTTTTGTTGTTCGTTTGGTTTTGTTGTTTTTGTGGTGGTGGTTTGGTTTTTTAAGATATAGCAACAACTTCACACTTGACATTCATTCATCCAACCGTGTCGCGCATTAAGAATTACAGTCTTAAAGCTTGCACTTATTACAGGAAACCAACTATTCATCTGTGTTGAGCATTGCAGAGCGGGTTTATATTTTTGGTACGATCCTAGGGCCCTCCGATCGTTAATCCAGTATTCTACCGCTTGACAACCAACCCAGAAATCTCAGGGAAATCAGATTATATACAAGCTCAATAATTTCACACACATGTAAAAAGCAGTCCTGTGTTTAGGATGAGAAAACGGTGCAAACTACAAACTTGCACCTGTGTAAAGCGGATATAATTTGTGAAGAGTGAGCATCCTTTTTGCATCCGGAACGAATGTAAAGTGTTTGAGGCCCAATTTTAAAACTCTTCATTTGCCAAGAAAAAGCAGTATGTCTAGGTATATTGTGTATCAAAATGAAGCTATTCATGAGCATAAGCAGTTAAGCAACACAAGACTGTCATAGCTATAGTGGTATAGCCAAAACATTGTGGAAAAGGGCCATTTTGTACAGAACAAGCAACTGCAAGACTGTTGGAAAAAATTGGCCAATATTTGAACAAAGTACAGACTAAAATACTCATTCATTCCAAACACTCACTCAAACCATTCACAAACGTTCCGAACTCACTGTAAAAGATAGAATCGACAACGTCTTTCAAAATAAATAAGGCTAGAAAAAAATCGCGATTTCACTGATATAATTTAAATTGTAAGCTTATGATAGGACCTTGAAGAAATAGGAAGCTTTTTTATAGAACTTGTATGTATATGTTTTTAAGGGAGGTAATAAATATCACTTATTTTGAACAAAATCTGCGATATTGGATTACTTCCCATAAATTCAATTAAAACTGGCTCCACACACTCATTCAATTGCATTCCAAAAACATTCTAAAAACATTCATCTTGTCAATCTCACGATGTTGTTAACAGTAAGGCAATAGGTTTAGGTGGTATAATTGCAAGATTCAAGTTGGAGTGGCTTTTTTATATCACCAGAAAGTTTTTTGGTACTGTTGACCACTCCATCCTTTCGTATGAAACTCGAATGCTCTGATCTTCTGTGTTCATACATCTATATAGTATTTCAACAAAGAAAAACGTTTGTCTTAAGATAAAGGTTTAATTAACTCTCAGTTGAAAACGTAAAAAGCTTAAAAAAAATTGTTCATTTTTTTAAAACTGAAGTTTGCTGAATGTTGCAGTATTTCTTCAATTTTGGTGATCGATGGCCAGTGCTTTTTGCACAAAAGGTATCAAAACTCTCTTACGCTGCTTACTCTGCATTAAAAATGTGTAATATATATATATATATAAAAAAACAACATCCTGTTTCTTAAGGTATTATGAAAGTCAACAATATCATATTATTTTCAACAATGGCCATTCATTTTCGTGGAATGCCGACTTCAATGTAGAAAATTTAGCTTAAACAAGATGTAGTTACGACGATTTTTCGCACCAGCACTTTAAATAAAACAAAAACTAAATGTTCGTCTAGGTAATATGAAAGACAGTAATGTGTCATTACATTGTCTACGATGACAACGATAAGCGGCTTATTGCAGATATACTCAAATAATTCTTTCTTAAAATGTATAGTTCATCGGATTTAAGCTGGATATTTGCATATTCAGCTATCCCGATTTGTATTTTATTTTCTAAAAGCACATGAGTTACAGCTAACAGTCATTTGTTCAAGATGGTGCAAAGAGTTTGCAATTTATATCACACTTTGCACGTCCCATTACGTGCAAAGCGGGATTTAATTTGCAAATAGTTCGTACCGTAATGTTATCCTGAACTCGGGGCCTTTCGAGTGATACTTTGACGAGCAACCAATGCGCTTTGACGTCGGTTGCGCTCTCAATGTAATAACTAATACTTCATCAAGCTGTAATTAGGACTATGAAGTCGCCCTCAAACACTTTCTCTTTTTTAACAAGGTTTTTTACTCTATGACCCGTTCTCAAGGAAAACCTCCATTAATGACAACCTTTGAATTTCGACTGTCTAACTCAAATAGTACAAAGCAATCAATTTTAGATTAATACTACGAAGCATTGGCAGACGTTAATTCAAAATGCGTCAAAATTGAAAATATACTGTAAACACTGGGCTTACATTGACAAAAGGGGAGAAATTGCTTGAGATACTACAAAAAAATCAATTTAAGATTAATATTTAGAAGCATCTGCAGACGTTAAATCAATATGCGTCAAAATTGAAAATGGACTGTTAAACGCTGAGGAAACATTGACAAAAGGGAAGAATTGAATGGAGTTTTCACACCGCTTTCAAGATTTTTTCAGTTATATCGCGGCCGCTTGAGCACCTAACAATGGTTTCCTGGTATTTCTCTTACTAGTACAACAAACTTTCCTGCCCCCCCCCCCACCCCCCCACCCCAGCTGCTATCTCACATAGGGAGAAATTACTTAAAATAGTCAATTTCTCCTTTTTCTCAATTTTTCCAACTCAAGAAATTTCATTGCATTAAAAAGTCTAGTTTGTAAAAAATGGTTACGTAGACATGTATAAAAGATCTTATTGTTTTCGGAAATAATATATGATTCTCATTGTTACATAAATGATTATATTTGCATCTTTAAAGAATTGCGGTTTGAGTCCATTTTCAATTTAATTGGCATTGAATAAAATTGAACATGGACTTAAACCTCAGTTCTTAGGTTTTGCTGGAAAATAATTCATACACGTGTATGTAACCATTGACGCGAAATGGGACCATCTGGGTAGGCCGTAAAGTGTCGACCCAATTCAGACTGCGGGGTCTGCGCAGACTGACTAGGGTCGAAATTTTTCGCACCGTATTTATTTTTTGAATTTAGAATTTACAAGTTGAATTATTTTGGAATTATTCTGGAAAGAAATTGAACGAGTGTGGTAGGCGATTATTAAATGATTTTCAGGGGGGGGGGTACATTTTCGATAATTTCGTCGAAATACATTGTACCATATTTCTCCTAATACACGCTCCCGGGAGCTATACATAAAATGGTAAGGGAGCCTATTTTTGTATACATTTTTTAAATAGAGATTCATTTAAATTGATGTCTTTATGGCCCTTTCCCTTTAATTTGAGCTGGTTTTCCTCTAACCTATCATATATTATAAATGATTGTTTAGAGAAAATTTGTCTCAAACTAGAGAAGAAGTCTTAAAAAGTTCCTAAAATTTAGGCTTTTGAAGTGGGGTTTCTTAGTAAAGAATGTAGGGGTGCTACTTCTAGGGAGGGCGCTTTTATTAGAGGATATACGGTAATCGTAATTTTCTTACATCCTTTAATAAAACCGATGTATTTTTTTCTGATTCTGTGTCTTCATGGACAAACCAGACGTTTAAAAATAAACTTCAACCACTTAAATCGTGCAATTAAATGGTCGAATTGAATGAAACAGTGATCAGTTTTAATATTTTTGAAAAAAAAACCGCTTTTGTCAATCAAAGGACGAATGCCTGGATTTGAATGAGTGTTTTCAGTGCCAGGAATTGAGCGCTAAATGAGTGAATTAGAATGGTTTTGATCGGAAAGTTGTGAATTTTACGATGTTGATGATTGTGTACTAAAAAAGCTTAATCATATGAAAAACAAGGAAATATATCTAGTAATCCGGTAAGGCATCGCGTTTATTTTCCAAGTTTAGATATACTAAGATTCTTTTTTCAGACGGCGTTACCTTTTAATCGGTAATTTTTACCACTGTTGAAAGAGTGTGGTCATGTCTTTCACTGTACATGACAACTCTATTTTCAATATTTTGTTTCAACATCAGAACAGAACAGAACAGAACAGAATATATATTTTATTTGACAGGTACAAGTTGTACATAGTCATGAATACACAATTTTATAACATAAATTTGGTCAAGTCTCACTCCAAACCATCTCTCTCTCTCTCTCTCTCTCTCTCACTCTCTCTCTCTCTCTCTCTCTCTCTCTCTCTCTCTCTCTCTCTCTCTCTCTCTCTCTCTCTCTCTCTCTGTTATAATGTTTACATAGTTTTGTTTTATATAAGCATTCTATTTAAACATATAAATGTAACATGAGGATGAAAAAACGCATAGTTCTACATGGTAATGAACATTTATTTTTTTTATTAAACGCCATACAGGAAATACGGCAACAATAAAAAATGTAAGTGTAGCTAGTTTTATGGTTAATTATAAAGATTATTACGATTCGATAATGCAGATTTAATACACAGCGCTAAATTTGTAAGGGTATGTAAATCGTCTGTAGAAAAAAGAATGACTAGTTTATTCATACTTGGATTCTTAAAGTAATACTTGTCGATATATTTCTTTCTTAGTTTTACGTAGTTTTTACATTCGAGAATGAAATGGTATTCATCTCCTATTTCGCCACTATCACATATTAAACATATTCGTTCATTTCTTGGAATTCTGTTGTTGCTGAATCTGTCAGTTTGTATTCGTAAGGAAAGTGTGGACATTCTTAATTTACACAGATATGTTCTAAGCGAAAAAGGTATGTCATTTAAATATTTTTCAATGCAAAATGATTTTTGATGGTTTTCAAAAGGCCTAAGGCAGTGCTATCTCTTATGCTTGCAGCCCATTTTTGCGTAATACAGTCTAACAATTTCTGCCTAAATTCCGATAAGAACAAATCTTTATTGTACAACGATGGATTTTCGAAAACGTTTGAGAACCCATAATTATCTAGAATGGTTTTAACATTAGTAATCCTATTCTTTTTACCGATTTTAAAGTCATCGAGAGATTGTGAGTAAACATTTGCTAGAATGATTTTTTTGGTATTTAGAATTTTAAACCAGTAATTAATAATTCTTATGTATCTCGAGAAGTACATTAGAACACGGCCAAGTTCTCCATAAACTGCCATTCAACTAATACTGGCGCGAACTTGTAGAATACGTTTACAAAATATAAGATGTATTCTTTCTATTACCTTTGTTTTACTGAAATTGAATCCTTGTAAAATGTCTGGAAAAAATAAGGACCGTGTAAATGGAAGGGATAATTAATAGACTGAAAGGCGGTTATTTCATTCATTCGCACATATAAAGGCATCAAATGTACGAAGATTAACTACCATGGAAACCCAACTAATCTGTTTTATTGAATAGACGTGTGATATACGGAAACCTTTGGGAACTCATAATATTCCATCGTCCGTCAATAGACTCAGCCAATTCAGAGTTAAAAAGCAATTTACGTCACCCTTCGAAGATGAAGTCAACTTTTCCGCTTTGGAAAAAAAATAATAAGGCTTCCATAACTTCTTTTCGTTTTAGATCATATGGATGACTTTTATTTATCAAGATGTATCGATTTATTTTATTACATAAACCAAGATGTAATAACCGTCTTTCTTTTTGTATCTTTTACGCCACTGGAACCGTATACCATGACCGCCCCTTTTTACTATTGGCGTAAATGTAAGTATACTTTTCTGCGACATAAACTTCCGGAACCGGCATCCTATTATGAACCGCAGGAAAATTCGCCAAACTTCGACTTCCTATGTATAAGCCGCATGTCTATTATAGTAAATAGATTCTTGGTTGTCATAAATGCGAGTTGAAAGGACAGTTAACAACATCGTGAAATTTACAAGATGAATGATTTGGAATGATATTGGAAAAAAGACTGACTGAGTGAGCGAGTTTCGAGTGAATTTAATGGGAGGTATTTCAATATCGCAAATATTCTTCAGCTTCAGGAAAGCAAGATTAGCGATATTTATATTCCCCTTTAATAAGACATGCATACAAGTACTATAGAGAGCTTCCTATTTCTTCAAAAACCTATCGGACGCATACAATTTGAATTATGTCAGTAATTTCGCGATTGTTTTCTGTTTTATTTATTTTGAATGACGTTGTTAATTCTATCTTTTTCAGTGAGTTTGGACCGTTTTTGAGTTAGTGTTTGGAATGAAAGAATGAAACGCTGAGCGAGTGATTTGGAATGGTTTTGATCGAGATAGATGTCAATTTTACGATGTAGTTAACTGTAGAAGTGGAATGCAAGTTATGGAATCTTTTGTAGTACTGGAGGCGTTCACTTGAAATTTGGCACATGTGTTCACTAGCCCGGGGGGATAATTCAAGGTGCATTTTATGTTAATTGTGATTTTGTATCCACTACAGATAACTACATGGTGAAATTGACAACTGAATACCTTTAGATTGATTTCGGAATGGTATTGAATGAGTGTCTGGAGCAAGTTTTGGGTGAAATTCAATGGATATTTTTCAATATCTGTTATTTCATCCAATTGGAAGGATATATATTACCCCCCTTTAAAAATCTACATACTTTCCAATTCGTGTTTCTTTGACTATCGACCAGATGCTTTAAAATCAACACTTGCCCCTCCCCCTCCCCTCCTCCAAAAGAATCGTAGAATATATAGATTAAGTTCATAAAAAATATGGTTTTGAACGATATTGAATTGTTTTTTGGCGATTTCGTAACGATTTTGAAAGATAAGAGTGATTGTTTTGAGTGAATTAATAGAGCGCTGAGTGAGCGATTTGGAATGGTTTTATCGTCATGAACGTCAATTTCACAATGTTACTAGCTGTATACAGTACCCAGCAGCCGACAGTAGACACACGAAGGTGCATAGTGCTCTTGTTTTGAGTGGAGTTTTAGTCGCACTTCGTAACAAAAATCCGATTGAACAATCAATGGAAAAAAATACTGGTATAAGCGTCAATAGAAAGTTACCACCTAATTCCCTTAGATCTTTCAAATGATATTGCCCTATGCCAAAATCTATGTTCGAAAATGTGTACGCACAAATCAATTATTTTCTTGGTAAAGTGTTATCATGATTGACAAAAGACGTCATGTACAAATTAGGTAATTCTTACGTTCTTGACGTGTATGGAAAATTTATCACAAATCGTTTATGGGTTTTGCTAGCCAGTAAAAATGCCGAACATTAGGACACTTAGATTCTTGAACGTTTTGCACAAATGAGACGTTTGACTAACGCACAGCGTTGTTTGGTTTTCAGTATGGTCGAAGCATGATTGTCTTTTCTTCAAACTGAAGACAGAATAGGCTGCCATCACAAAAACAATTATGAAACTTACCCCTAGCCATAAACAAGCTTAGTCTGTAGATGATAGGTCATGCCCAGGACACCAAAAGGTGACATCAACACAAACTGATGGTCAATTAATCCCAAGGCATGTTCGCCATAGGTTCCGATCGGCTTTGAAGACGGCACGGGACACATTAAGGCCTCGAAATGGATGGACGTGTGTATTTTATATACGTGATTGTTTAATCAGGTCGTGTTACGCGCTCATACAGCTTTCCTGGATAACTATTTAACGTCAGACCGTCGATAAGATCATGTTGATTGGTGTATGTTGTATCGGGGATAAGGTAATGGACATTTACAAAGTGTTCTTTATACAGAAGAATCAAGACTCTATCTCGATATGGTCGACGGTGTCAATGTGAACATTGTGTGTAATGTTATGATAGACAGGCTTGACGTTGGGTGGTGGGAGTATAACGGCCTTTCATGGGGACATAAAACACAAAACTCGTTTCGGCCGATGGAAGTTTTCAACGAAACGTTAAGTTGACAACATCTTGAGACCATTTGTGTGTTCGTTTTCAATGAAGTGCGTTAATCTTGCCATTTTCCGGCAGGTCAACGCTTTGTCGCACTCTGCAATGTTGATTCAGGTTTCCAAAGAGTCAATTATGTCAATCCGTTTCTATGTTTCGCTCTCTCTTCCGATCGCTTTCCTGTAAAGCATATGTGGGTCAATTAGGACCTGCGATGTTTGACGATTGACGTTATATAGGGAACCGGCAGCAGCTCATCAATGCTCTTACGAATGAATGCCAAGCCACTCTCTGATAACGCATACAGCATGCGATGTGTAATTTTCGACCTAAAATATCTACAGTTCTCCAAGAAAACGGTGGCGATACTCGTTATTGGTGTTAGTGACTTTTCAATTTTAGGTAAGTTTCATCAAGCCAGGAAAAGAAGTTTGCTCCTAGCCACTGATTTAAACCCTAGGTCTATGTCTTCAGAATTACTCCAATGTATTTTATAACTTTTTTATATAATTTAGATGCTCAGTATTTTATTGGCGTTATAGTTAGTGGTAACTTTCTTTTGACGCTGGGTATATTATATTTGCAGATTATACGTTTTAGCCGTTTCAGAAAGTACTGTTATTCTCGGTGTTGACATATTGTGACAACGGGTCTCAAGTTTAAATATCATCTTTTTGTGTATTGACCTATTTGTGGTATTTTTACAAAATTGAATAGGTATCTTTTTTCCTCACGTAGGATGTCGCTTAAAAAGGATAAGCCCTTATTTACTAGGAGAGGCATATTGTGTCTTTTCTCGTTGGACATTGAAATATATGTCTTATGCCTAAGAAAAAAAAATATAAAAATTGTTTTTGAATAAACTAGCATTGAAAAGAGTAAGAATATACCAACGTTATAAGATTTTCTCAACTACAATAAAAAAAAAAAAACAATGAGAGAGAACAGTTAAGTGGTTGTTTAAATTAAATTTTCAAAATAACGAAATCTCTTTAGGTATCATGCCCAAAAATGAAAAGCCAAAATGCTGCTGTTGTTTTCCTTCAAAGTGAAGGAACTTATGGCTTTAACAAATGTGACGGCATGAAATGTGTCAGACACAATATGAAGATAATGCTATTTTCCCAAAACAACTCCATTAAGTAACAGTTGGCTACAGGCAGTTAAACAGGATTTGGAATTGTTCCCATGACAACGCTACGATCATAGAACGTTACAGAAAAGAATCAGTCATCTCTTTAAATATGAGCTGACGTATTATAACAAATTTGTAAGAAAAAAGGAGCTACGAATTGGGGTTAGTGATTAAAGAGTAGGGAGAAACTTGAAGCTAAAACGCAAAAAACAGTGTCATTTATAATGATATATAAATGGAATTATTCATTAAAAATTACAAATCGTTTTGCAATCAAATCATATTACGTAAATTATGTCCTGGTTAATTGTTGCTTTTTCAGAATTTGTTAGTTCACGATTAGTCTTACAAAAGCTTTTAAATGCAGAAAATGTCAGAATCGGGAGAAAATGCCGTGTTTCAGTTTCATTCCAGATGATAAGGATCTCTGCTTGGGCCTTTATTTTCGGGAAGCCTCGGCGATATAACGAAATAGACCTCGGGAATAATACGACCGCAGTCATGAATATCGCACCTGGATTTTTATGACGTCATCAACATCAAACATCCCGCTAAGGATGACGTTGCATAAATCAATAAATCAACACAAGAATGAAAGTGGGCATAACATAATTTGCGTTTTGTCATTAAACTATAATTATCCTCCAAAAGATCCCCTCGGAAGATCGGAAACTTTCAGTGCTTTGATTTTGTTATGTTATGCTGTGCTATGCTTTGTTATGTTTAGTTATGCTACCTGGTTCTAGTGACTGGCGTAGATTTGGAAACGCTAATAAATCCGCGAACATACACAATATATCTATATGTTTGGTTTTTCAAAGCAGGTCGATAATAAATGTATTTGGTGGAAAATACTGTAGAAGGAGAAATTACTTATAAAAAGCAATTTCTACTTTTTCAACAATATTTTCCGAAGCATGATATCAATCACTGGACGTAAGATTCCAAAATTGTACAGAAATTAGTCAATTTATTCTTATGAACTGATTTTTTTAGGGGAATCTTTGCGATATGTGTACTTACTAATTTGTGATTAACGTTGTTTCAAATTGTTCGTTCTTCCAATCGCTCTTCGGATCACAAAGAGTTGCGGATACAGAGGGATCGGGGGTTTGAACGAACCCAATCTGTATCAAAATTATTTCGTTTTAGCAGACAAGTTCAATCAATCAAAATTTTGTAAGAAAAGCAAGGTAACACCCTTTTTGTAGTGTTCGACCCACGGAAAGTAGAAATTATACAAGTAAAAGATATCAGATGTAAACGGAATTTGAGCAGTTATTCCCATAGTGTCCCTATCTATATAGATGGGACTCATTACTCGAATGTTGTAGGCAGACACCGAAATCCTTTATAGAACCCCTAGATCCGACGTTGGCATAATACTGTACGAATTATTTTGATATAGGATATTGGATTTCGGAAAAGGCTACTTTATAGCAACAGTTGGCTTACATTCCAAACAAAAGAAAACTAACGATGGAGAAAATGTACTCAATAACGTTTCAAGATTAATTATCCACTTTCTGTAGCGTCGTCGAATTCCTTCTGATGAACGCACTAAACATGTTACCTTTTTCATCCGAATTTTATGTAATCATGTGCAATTTTAGCCTTCATTAAGGAATTTTTAATCAGTCAAATTGCCACATTTCTCCCCTATTATTTTCCCACTAAAACAAGTAATTGGTTTCTAATTGAAATTGCATTTGAAGTGCTTGTAGTTGGTAGTCTTTTTTTACATGTGAAAGGATCAAAATGTTCAGGTTTTCTCCGATGGAACCAATCAGTTTTCGAACCATTAGATCCGTTCTCCAGGAAAACCTGCCTAAATGACAATAAAATTGACAATAGACTGAATAACTTAAAATATTAAATGCAAAATTTATCTCTCATTAAACAAGTGAAATTGAATGCGTGTGTGGTGCGAGTTTTGAGTGAATTCAATGGAAGGTTTTCCAATATCTAAATTTTTGTTCAGATGAACAAAATTAGCGATATTTATTACCTCCCTATAGTAAAATATGCATACAAGTTCTATAAATGGCTTCTTATTTCTTCCTATCAGACGCGTACAATTTGAATTATGTCAATGAAAACGCGATTTTTCTACTTTCATTTATTTTGATTGACGTTTTTGATTCTGTCTTTTTCAGTGAGTTTGGGGCGTTTTTGAACGTCTATGAGTGAGTGTTTGGAATATATGGAGCACTAAGCGAGTGATTTGGAATGGTTTTGATCGAGATGAATGTCAATTTCACGATGTCGTTAACTGTATGTTTTAAAAATTGAGGAAAAAGGAAAAATGCTTGTTTCAAGCTATCCCCTTTTCTCAATGTTTTAGTCAAAATTTTGCAATCTTAACTGTTTACTAATATCGAACGTGGATGTTATGTAGTAGGGATGTTTGAGGTTACCGAAAGACTAAAGCATAATAGTAGATACAGGGCAATTTGGATTGTGGTGTATGATGGGTTTCTGTTTTAAAAATGAATGTGGCTTTAAGCCGCATTTAACACTTTTTTAAGTCATGTTGATGCTACTGGATCACCTAGGAATATATTCCTGGGGTCCGTTTTACTAATAAATTTATCGTTAGTCAAAATCGAAAATAGTACCTGATGTTTTCATTCATTGTGAGACTACGCCTTGCAATATCTCATTGGAATTGTAGAAGCAACTAAAACTTTTGACTTACGCAAAAAATGATCGTAAGATGTTTAGTAAAACAGGCCCCTGGTATTTGTCACACCAGTGCTTCCATTACATCCGTGCCTACCCTCCAGCTGCTACTACATATACAGTAAAATCATCGTAAAATTGACACGGCGAATGATTTGGGAATGATTTTGGAATGAAATTGAATGAGTGTATGGTGCGAGTTTTGAATGATTTTCAAGGGAAGTAAAACATAGGAAGGAAAAATTTCGTGCAAATGGACAAAAATACCTATATTTTCAACCTCCCTTTAATAAATTCTTCGATTTTTTTCTGATTGTATATCTTTGCGGTCAATTCAGACGCTTTAAAATGATCACCAGCCGATCAATATCATGCAAATATTTGATCGATTTGATTATAATATTTATCGTCTCGAACGATTTTTAAACGTTTTATTATGATCTCGGAATATTTTTGATCGATTTGAGAGAGTGTTTGGATTGAATGAATCGAGCGCCGTGTGTCAATTTCATGGTGATATTAACTGTAGGTTCCTGGTGGGTAGACAAATGGTCGGAACGGATGAGAGCCGACATTGGAGATTGAACCCTGGCCTTGGCAGCCTGTTTGACGCTCGTTCAACTGCACTATGATAGCGGCTAGAGAATTTGATAGTAGGGTACGTAATAAAGTTGAACCCTATAGAATATAACGGATTTATCTCTCTTTACAGGAACGGTCTTAATTTGAGATGCAATTGTTTTTTAGTTTTTCTTTGTTTACAATTAACAATATCGTGTAAATGACAATAGAATGAATCTGGAATGATTATGAAATGATGTTGAATGAGTCTGTAGAGCGAGTATTTAAAGAATTAAGTGGAGATGGAGGAAGAAAAATATCTCTTATTTTGTCCTCACACACGAAATTACGATGTTTTATTGCCTCTTTAAAAATCAAAGTACTGAAAGTTAACGAATTCTGATGGCATTCTAGAGTGATACATTGAATTCGTCGAGATAATAGAAATTATAAATGTAAAAAATAATTAAGGGAAAGTGTCTCGACAAAATTCCGACATTACTGCAATTTCACTGTAAATTCAAAGAAAGAGAAAGAGAGGAAAAGAAAGATAGAGAGAGCGACAGAGACAGACAGATAGACAGAGACAGACAGAGAGACAGAAAGCGACAGAGAAAAGAAAACGGGCAACTATAATGTCTAGACTTATAATTCTTTTTTTAACTAAAAATATAGCAGTAACAAAGGTAGTTTAATTTTCACATGTGGAACCCATTTTTTTTACTAGATCAAACAGCAGTATAGATTCATTTTGACTATTGAACGTAATCCGCTATGGCTCTGGAACTTTGACGACCTGAATGGGTCCTCCATCCTCTGAATTAAAAGACCACTGTGTCGTCTTCGACCAAAAAGGCCGTAATTACAGGGTTTGGTCTCTTTCTGTAATATTAAGTTTTGTGAAAGAATGATTATCTGATGCCATTGCGTAAAAAAGAATTAAAGAAAAACAATACGATTTATGTAGGTAGCGGTAGGTATTTTGTACAAATAAAGTCGTAGTTTAAATTCTACTGCTCCAACCAATCGGTGGATAATCGTGAACCTAAGAGGTTAGAAGATGGCAGCTTTGTAAGGATTCATACTAATAATATACCAGACCGGTGCGAGAAATACTAGATTCCATGTTTAGATGCTCCAGTCAACAGGCGATTGATTCACAATCCAAATTTCGTCTAATAGGTTATTATATATTAACATAAATGGCAAAACTCATATTATGTTAAGATCGCATGTGCTTCAGCCACCGCGATTTTACACAAAAAATGTTAAAAGTGGCGTTCATCCCTAATTAAACAAATGATTCAAGTAAGTTTATACATTTGAAACACGTGACGAAAAAATTCTTAAAACCCTTCTCGAGACTGACTGTCGCGTGTTGAAAAGTTATGTAATACCCGATTGCATAAACCACAGATGTCACTAGACTGGTTATCGTTTCTAATCATACAGGGAACAGAACAGAACATATCTTTTATTTTCATCAAAGTTCAAATGAGGTACAATATGGACAATAAACATAAATAATGTGTTTTTTTTTTTTTGTAAAGTATTTCCGATGAAACAAATAGATGAATGATCGGATTTAGGCAATTTTAAACTAATCCGAGGGATAGAAGCGCTTATATACAGTTGCAGTTACTATGTCAAGTACATTGAAGAAAAATAATTTGTTTTCAGTGTAAAACTAGGAACCAAAACGTGCCGATGGGGACTTAAACATCGCAGCTACAGGTTAAGTATGCTATATTTACGACTTTTCAGTCTCCATTCGATGTTGAAATTCGAAATTAGATATTTTGTGTTGGGAAGATTGTTTATTCTGTTATTATGTTTTGTTTGGATTCGAAATTATCATATATTTACAGTAAATCGTGCCGTGATGGCTATATCCCCTGTTTTCCGTCCTTGCTCGAAACGAAAAAGCAAGGAATGGGATTTTGGGAATATGATAAAAAAAAATGGTAACCTTAGAGAAATAAACGGGATTTAAGCAAGAGGTGCAAATATTTTCGTTTTATTTAAGATTATAAGCTTCACTATTTCCCCGTGTCTTTCATGCGCCAAGATTCCACATTTCGCTTTCGTAAAGATACAGTTAGTTACATCGTGAAATTGACATTCGCCTCAATCAAAACCATTCTAAATCGCTCACTCAGCGCTCCATTCACTCATTCCAAAACACTCACTCAAACCATTCAAAAACGCTCAATCCCATTGAAAAATATAGAATCAACAACGTAATTCAAAATAGATTTTGATAGAGAAAAATCGCGATTTTTTTACATAATTCAAATTGTTAGCGTCTCAAAGGTTCTTGGAGATATAGAAATCTGTGTATAGAACTTGTATGCATATTTTTTTAAAGGGAGGTAATCAATATCGCTAATTTTCTTCATCCCGAAGGAAATTTGCGATATAAGATTACCTCCCATTAAATTCACTCAAAACTCGCTCAACACACTCATTCAATTTCATTCCTACATCATTCCTAAACCATTCACCTCGTAAATTTCACGATGTTGTTAACTGTAGGTCTGGAACGCTTAAATTGAGTTAGATTTAGATCAGTTAATCACACGAAATAGGCACGATGAAAAACTACTTTTTAATTTTGTACAAAAATAACTTTGATATCGTTTAAAACGACGAGTACCTTGTGGTTTAATATATACTATTTTACTATTAATTTTTACTCGACTTAGATGGCATGCCCCCTCATTGTATAAGAGGGCGGAGTCGAGAGATTTCGCGAATGCGCAAACCTGTGTGAAATAGATCTATTATAAAACTAACATTTGAGAGATGATATGATGGTTGATCAAAATATGAGCGGGAGTCCGCCATGAGAAGTTTTGTGATTTAAGCTGTTTCCCATTTCAAGTCAGCAAGGGGGCTTATATGTAGGGGAGAGAACTCATTTAAATGAAAATTCCATCGTCGTGGTTGACTTTCTTCCGTTTTAAAAGTTAGTGATTTTGCGAATGGCAACGATATGCTCCATCCTATAAGGTAATGGTATCCCATTTAACTACACCTTGTTCAAACCGAAACAACAAGGTAGAAACATCCGGTGAGTAAATGTTCATTTGTATATTTATTTTATAATATGACCGACGTCGCGGGAGTGAAATAAACTCGTTGAATATTTTTGATATTACACGGGTGTTATTACACTAGTGCAATAACTATGCAAATGAGCTCAGAGCGAATAGCATCACTATTTTGTGACGGCGAAAATGACGTCATAATGTATGTATGTTGTGACGTCTGTTTTAAACGATGTTATAAGTTTCGCGGAAAATTGAAAAGTCTAATTTCAAGAATTTTGACGATTTTTTTGCTAAAATTCTGGTCATATTATAAATAGAATATAAAATTTGTGCTCATTAAATACCGAATTTATTAAACTCGTCATCTACATACAGATAAAAACTCGGCACAGCCTCGTTTTTATCTGTTTATAGATGACTCGTTTAATAAATTCGGTATTCAATGACCACTCATTCAATATCCTCTATATATTGTCTAATAATTTAAATAATACATGTAGTTTGACATGTTTTACTTTTTTGAGGGATTTAAGTCGCTTTTAACAGCATAACAGAGTTATTGCAGATCTATCGTGTCTGCTGGTGGACCCAACCATATTTTCCTGGTGCTTCTCTCACCATCACCAACACAGCATTTCATTCGGACCACCAGCTGCCTAGGACTTACAAAAAGAAATAATTATACAAATACAGTTAACAACGTAAAATTGACATGATGAATGAATTTTGAATGATTTTGGAATGAAATTGAATGAGCGTGTGGAGCGAGTTTTGAGTGAATTCAATGGGAGGTAATCCAATATTGCAAATTTTGTTCAGGATGAACAAAAGTAACGATATTTATTACCTCCCTTTAATAAAATATGCAAAACAGTTCTATAAGCAGCCTTCTATTTATTCGAGAACCTAACAGACGCTTACAATTTGAATTATGTCAGTGCAATCGCGATTTTCTGTTCCAGTCTTATTCATTTTGAATGAAATTGTCGATTCTACCTTTTTAGAGAGTTTGGGGCGTTTTGAATGGTTTGAGAGGGTGCTTGGAATGAATTAATGGGGCGCTGAGCGATTGATTTGTTACATCACAGCATTTTATCAGGACCACCAGCTGCCCAGCACTTATAACAAGTAATAGGTATACGAATAGTATACGAGGGATGATCCAGAAGTTCGTACAATGGGCTAATAACTTTCGCATTTCTAGCTTGTTCAGTATATATTGTGGTCAATGTACAGTTTAGTAACTATGAAGAGTATAAATGTAACTATTTTTGCAGAATTATCTTTAGCGGCCTAAGAATACGTTATCATAGTAACATATGTCTGCTGTGGCTGGGGAGCGAGAAAAAAATGAAAATCTGTTAAATGAATCAAGTTTTCTGAAACTTTAGTTGAATTCCTTGGTTGAATTAAATGATTTGCAAATATAAAAATATATGTCATGATTTAAAGCTTTTTGTGAGACTTTGTTACGAACACGGACTATTTTGATTATTTTAAAGACTATTCGATGAAATAATTGACAAGACGTCAAAACCAAAATATGAATGCTTTTATTTTTGAATTTTGTCATGTACTTTTAATCATTCCAAACATTTCAGATAATTTAGAAAATTGATAAAAAAATATGACGAAGAGAAATTTTCCTTAAGCTTCCCTGAATATTCAAAGAGGGCCAGGCTATACAAACTGACAATCACGATCTTGTGTCCTTATTAACATTAATGATACCACTTAAAGTCACTTGATATTCAATGGGCATGCCATGTTAAGCCAATATAATTATATGTATTGCCTAGTTTTAGTTTAATCTTTCTGTTAAAAAAATCATATTTTTTCTGACTATTTATGTTTAAAATTTCATTTCATTAAATTATTCAACAAAACAGGAGTACATGTACCTTATTCCTTTTTTTCATGGCATGTAATTTTAACCACATTCAGAAGTCCGTGTAAAACATGTTAATACTTTTTGTATTAATAACTCTTCTTTAATAAATCGTTTGATAATCTTAGTTATCAGTAAGTGCTTAGTTAACATTATGTATATATTCATTTCGGAGCTCAAACCTTTATAGATAAAGTGATAGATAGGTTTTTGGTATTTCTTTCATTGTTACATGTCCGTTATTCAACAAACTTGAACATACTGGGTTTTCTCTAAAACCACTGGTTGATGTAAACTTTTCTTAAATCCCTATATATAGTCCAATCGAGTAGAAAGTGCATTTTATCCTCAAGTTTGTTACCTAATTTGCACTTTCTATTCTCAAAAGGGATTTACTGAGGTTTATGCCATCTTCCTGCCTCAATTTCAAGTCTGTGTAAAAGCGTTTCGCGAGCGCTTTGAGATGATACCCCGCTTTGCACGTGCACATACGTGCAGAGCGAGGTATCGTTTCGAAAGCGCTTCGCTAACGTTTCATAGTGAACACAGGGCTGAAACTCTCTTTATTAAAATCATTAAGGTATGATTGAAAAGAAAATGAATAACCAGATCAGTTTGTTCTTGCTCTTCTAGATTCTAATAAGTTAGTATTGAAGTCTTGAAGATAGATATCTTGGACTCTCTGTTTAAAAATTGTTAAAAAATACTTACAGTTTTCTACCCATTGATTGAGTCACAAATCATTGAAACTATACTCTTCAAGAATCTCTTAAACAATTTTAGCCCAGGATTTTTTATTTGGATAAATTTCAAGGTCATTTAACATTATATATACTGTACTACTCAAAGTTTGCTAAGCACCAGGCTTTTTCGCAGTCCTTCAGAAGCTGATTTAAAAAAAACAAACATTCGTGTTCGTGCTTAAAATTGTACAATAATGTATTGACAATATATCTATCTAATGTACACATTACCAAATTTGTCACGCAATTTTCTCGCGAGACTAGTGCAAAATGAGGAACCCCGGTTTCTTACCTGTCCTTTCTCATTTTCTACATGTACATGTTTCGTGTAGATGCTCAGTTTCTGTTTTTCAGTACTTAATTGACTTTTAAGTCGTTACTCATGGCTAATCCAAACGTCAGACGACATTTATCTGTCGAACAATTACAGCGTGCTGTAGGTATGGTGGAGCAAGGGGCTTCCCACCGTGATATTGGCATGGTACTGGGGGTACGCCATACTGTTGTAACCAGAGTTTCGGCACGATACCAACACTATGGTACACCTGTAAGGAGGCATGGTGGAGGTAGGAGTAGAGCTACCTCCGTCGCAGAAGACGGGTTTTTTGGTACTTTAAGCCCGAATGAACAGGTATGCTACGGCAACGTAGCTACGTTCCGACCTTCAAAACGCCTCGGGAGTGCGAGTTTCGTTTCAAACCATATGAACACGGCTGCATGAGCATAACCTGAGGTCAAGAAGACCATTTATTCGTATTCCGCTGTCCCGAGTTCATTGTCGACGTCGATTAACATAGGCATTGGACCGCGTTGGCTGGCGCATAAGACGCTGGCACCCCGTGTTTTTCACGGATGAGTTCAGGTATTGCCTGTACTACACTGATAGGCGGTCTAGGGTTTGGAGAAAACCGGGGGAAAGGTTTCATGCAGCAAACATTGCTAAGCACGATCGTAATGGGGGTGGGTCCATCATGGTTTGGGGTGGCATCAGCTGGGATGGGCGGGCTGATTTTGTTATTTTAGAAAGAGGTACTTTGACAACTCGTATTTATATTGATGAAATCCTAAATACCAATAAGATTTTACGCTTGTGCTATTGGAGATGGATTCATTTTAATGGATGATAATGCCCGTCCAAACACGGCCCGTATAGTACAAGAGTATCGCCAAGAAGAGGGCATTCCACGTCTGGACTGGCCGGCTCGCTCACTGAACTTAAATCCGATATATTATGTGTGGAGTGAGCTACAGGTCCGAATTTCGGCTCGCTAGGTCCAGCCAATGACACTCCAGGAGCTCCGCCAGATCCTTAGAGAAGAAAGGTCTGTTATTCCCCAAAGAGAAATCCAGAACTTGGGAGTATGCAGAGGCGCTGTCAGGCTGTTATTGACAGTGCCGGCTCTCATACTCGTTATTGAACGAAATTCAAATGAAAGAACACCTTTTTGGTCGAATTCGATTTTTTTCAATTTTCAAGAAAACAGATCAATTTTAGGGTCTCCCTATTTGATCTACATTTAAAGTGTTCTTATCATTATAAAGTTTTTTTTCTCCTTAAAATTTGATAAACTGATAACAATCGACCATTTTCCAAAATTCTTATAATGAAATTTCATTTTTTCCCTGAAAGTATAGTATAAAAAGATTTGGTGCTTAGCAAATTTTGAGAAGTGTTATATATTTATTATTTTGACATTTAACGGCTTTCAAGCAAACTTTAATAACTCTATTTCAATTCATTACCCCTATTGGAAACCTGCCTAGTTCATCATTAATGAAAATATTTGATGTCTGTTGTCTAACCCCTAGAATATATTTATGAAATTTTAAATTTTGGCTTTCAGTGTTTTGTATCTTGTTTACAGCCAATTTTTCATATCCATAACTTAAGGTTCGAGCAAAACGTTTATCATATAATTCTAACAAATCGGATATTGATAAATCAGGGAATTTAATAAAGTATGTCTATTTGTAGCTTTCAGAGCCTGCACATAAAGAAAAGCATGTGTACTTATGCAAGATCCTCCGGTGGTGAAATTTACGCCTTTATACTTGACTTCGTTTACACTTTTAAAATTTCATCTTTGTATTTTAATATTTTGTTGTTGTAAGCACCATTTTTTTTTAAAAAAATCATTACTTTTAATTTATTGATGTTAACTTGAAGTTTCCATTCGTTACAACAACTCTCTAAAAGATCTTTGAAAACCATTTGTAGAGAAAAACTCTTCAAAGTAATTTAAGGTTCATGTAAAGTCTTTGGGACCAAATTTTAAGGGCACTTCATTTGCCAAGAAAATGCAGTATGTCCAGGTATATTATATACCAAAATGAAGCTATTTATGAGCAGAAGCAGTGGAGCAACATAGGACTGTCATAGCTGCTATAGCGGTATAGCCAAAACATTGTGAAAAATGGTCATTTTGTAGAGAACAAGCAACTACATGAACATACTACACTACTAAATATACTACATGACTGTTGTAAAAAATGGCTCATATTTTAACAAAGTACAGTCTAAAGTAATACCCAGGTAATACTACAAACGTTGGTATGAAATTCGGGCCCAAAACGTAGTTATGCAAGCAATTAATTGTGACTTATTTTATAAACACATATGTCATATATGTCATTCTAATTTTGTAAACGTGTAGTTCTGTGTATGGTATGGTGTGTTATCACAACATAAATGGACATAAATAGTTTATATACCTTCAAGGTTCTTTAGCAATATATCATTTTCTATTTCACAGAATGATGAATTTATAGTAATTGATTACAGATCATTGAGCTAAAAAACTATAATTTGAAATAATCTATTTTGAAAACAGACCAAACCGGTTTGACACGTATGTTGACAAAATAAATTGATTGTTTCAAAAGAGCCTTTTGAGACTGAGTTTTATATCAACGTTTGAAGCACTACCTGGATAGTACTTTAGACTGTACTTTGTTAAAATATGGGGCAGTTTTATCCAACATTCGTGCAGTTGCTTGTTCTGAACAAAATGACCCTTTTCCACAATGTTTTGGCTATACCACTATAGCTATGACGGTCTTATGTTGCTTAACTGCTTGTGCTCATTAATAGCTTCATTTTGATATATAATGTACCTGGACATACTGCTTTTTCTCGGCTAATGCAGGCCCTTAAAATTGGGTCTCGGACACTTTACATGAACCTTAAGTACATGAATAATAAGAATGTGAATGCTTTCTCCTCGTCTTACCCCGAGTGAGCAATCAAAAGGTTCTCTTAATTCATCATCAAATTACACTTGACAAGATTTTTTGTAGTTTTCATACTTTGTTTTTATCATATCAAGCAAGTGCCAACGAACACCTAACTTTAATTTGTACTTAAAACAATATCGCTCTCAAGGTTATCGAAAACTTTAGTAAATCTATGAATGCAGCAAGTTGTCTCTTATTTTCATTTAAAAAATGGTTAATCATTCCATGTAAAATGAATATATTATCGCATGTATACCCATGTTTTCCTTGAATCCAGCTTGTGCTTCCATATAGACATTGGTTTTTTTCCCTCCCTATCTAGTAAACCTGTTATTCAAAACTTTTGTGAATAATTTTCCAAGCTTGCTTTAAAGAGTAGTTCCCCTGTAATTACATAGTTCATCTCAATTTCCTTTCTTATGAATCTGAATTATAAATCCCATCGACCATTTTGTAGAAATTACCCTTTTAGAATTTTTTTTATTGAAAAAATCAGTCATACAAAATTTAAAAAAAAGAACCATTATCAACACCATATTTGAAAAATTCATTAAACCTTAGTCTGGACTTGGTGATTTCCCAGTGATTCTTTGCAAACTTTCAAAGTTTCATGTAATATATTATCTAAATTTAGTTCTCTGAATATTTTTGCAGTTCACAAAATAAGGTAACTGAGAAAGATAATATTGTCAAATTTTCGACTTTCTCTAAATCTCACAATATTACTGAGATTTATCTTCGAAGTGCGAGAATTAACTACCACGAAATAAAAAGGGTTTGAAGCTCATTAATTTGACATCGTGACGTCATTAAGAGGACAACCCCTTTTCGAACGTAAAAAATCAGTATTTACAAATAAATTCTGAATTGATGGGCCTATTTTTACGAACACAGTTTCATTTAAAAAGTCCAGGAACGCCCAAGCTATTAGTTTGTATAGGCCTGAAACGCTGTCTTTTTCGCGATTTTCAAAATTTGACGTTCATTTTATACATTTGTAAATTAATAGAAATTTCTCGAAATTTTGTCCGGAGACATATGCGTTTTTATTATTATTATTATATTGTAGCGAAATGAAAATGCATTACATTTATCAAATAAAAATGATATATCGGGTTATTTATCAAAATCGATTTTGTGAATTTGTTTCAACATTTGGCGTCGAATTCGACGTCGCAGCGAAATTGTCGATACTATGCTTAGACCACGCTTGAAGCGAATTGGCCAATCAGAGAGCAGTATTTCAAAAGTAAATATCACAGATACAACTCCGAGCGTTGTATTTACAGATATACAATGGAAGCATGTCGCGCACGTGAATCTCGACAGCTTTTGCGTGTCGAGTCGTTTCAAAAAGATAACGAGCATTTTATTTGAGCGCTTTTCGCCAAAAGACTTTCTATTGTCGCAAAAATGCAAAAGATCTGCAATAAGTAACAGAGACAGATTCATAAGGAATTCCAGTATAATTTCACAAAATTACAGTAATACCACAGTGAGTTTTACTCGTTTAGAAGTTCGGGTAATAATGCAGACATTTTTTTAGAAAAGCGTGGTCTAAGTCAGATAGAAAATCTCATGCCGCGGTATATGGAAAATAGACACTCGCTTACGCTCGTGTCTATTTACCATATACCACGGCATTCGTTTTCTATCCTATACTTATTTCAACCATTATCACCATGCAATAGCGTATTCTAAAATAATTCAAATAGAGGTTTTTGTAAACAACAGATTACGTGATATATTAAATCTAAATGTGATCTTAAGAAAGACAAAATATCACTTAATTTTCAACCGTTTAAAAAGACAGCGTTTGTGAACATTTGACGCGACATTGAAATATCCTGGCGTTTTGGGGGAAAATCGCTCAACGAATCCGAAAAATGGACAATTACTGAATTTGGACCCTAAAAAGGGGTCGTCCCCTTAGTAACGACATGACGTCAATTATACGTTATGAAATCAATCCCTTTTTATGACCGAAATATGAAAGCGGGTCTTTTAAAATAAAGTTTTATAGCATTAGGCAAGATTTGCAGACATTTTGAAATTTAGACCTAAATTGACCCGCTATGTGTCCGCAGTTACCTTACATGAGAATGTATTCATCCGGTTGAAAGAATTTACACTGGGGGTCATTTACTGCTTTGAAATATGAATCAAAATTGTCGAATTTTGTTCACGCTTTTACAGCTGATATATTATTTGATCAGAATGGCTGTCTTCATTATATCTTGTACAAAGATAAAATTGGGTCAAATGGAGTTACATCTTTTTGCTCAAATATCTTTAAACTTTGCAAGAATCTTGATCTATATCAGAGCTATTTTGAAATTGTGTCAAACTAGGTCACAGGTTTAAATCTAATAAAACACTTGACTTGTGTGCACTAAATGGGTTTCAGTTTTTGCTCAAATGTCAAGAAACTTGGCCTGTATAAATGTCTACATGATTCATGGAGTGAATTTGAATTTCGGTAAAGTGGGTGACAAAGTCAAATCATAGAAAACCCATATATGTACTCTAGATACCACATTTAAGTCTCATTTGTCCTTAAACTTGATCAGAAAATTCCCAGGGGCGGCTATCGATCTTAGCCCTTTTAATTGCCCACACATTCGGCGCGAGTACTGGTGAATTTTCCAGGAAGCAGAATCGAGAGTGGTTAATCTAAGTTGTAAAAACTTTTTTCCCAATCGATGTAAAATAAATAGGTTAAAACAAGGAAGATTTGTCTGCATTATATCTTGGAATGGCTGAAGTTGGGATATTTGCGGTCAACATCTAGGTAACATGATTTATGACTCATATAAAAACTTTGAAGATTGCCTTGTATATTGCAATAGCAGTAAATAATGCCCAGGTGAGCGCTTAAGGCCCAATTTTCCCCTTGTCTGTGTGAAACAATAGTGTGTTCCTGAACGGTCAGTTACACAAAGATTGGGAAAATAATAAAACTGTTATTACAAGTTGATAGTGATTTAATATCCATTGATATGAGATCAAGTGTATATGATAAAAAATTTATGCTTCGTTGGAAATCGTTACAGTTAAAAACATCGTGAAATTGACATTCATCTCAATCCAAACCATTCTAAATCGCTCACTCAGCGCTCCAATCATTCATTCCAAACACTCACTCAAACCATTCATAAACGCTCAAACCCATTGAAATACATACAATCAACAACGTCATTCAAAATAAATTTTGAAAGAGAAAAATCGCGTTTTGACTGACATAATTCGAATTGTAAGCGCCTCATAGGTTCTTGAAAAAATAGGAAGCTATGTATTGATATTGTATGCATATTTTATTAAAGGGAGGTAATCAATATCGCAATTTTGTTCACCCTGAACAAAATTTACGGTATAGGATTACCTCCTATTAAATTCACTCAAAACTCGCTCCACACACTCATTCGATTTCATTCCTAATTCATTCCAAAATCATTCATCTTGTCAATTTCACGAATTTGTTAACTGTATTTAATATTCAAGTGTGACACGTCACGCGAAGAGGGGGCATTTTGGTAGCGCTTAAAGTGCCAACCCTAGCCAGGCTGCGCGGAAAGCGCAGGCTGACTGCGTTGGAAGCTTTTCAAACTTGGCTCATTATCTCAATATAGATTTATCTTTCTACCTTTTTGTAAAAGAGTTTTAGAAATACGACCTCTAGTTGACCTATGCTTTGCAAAATCACTTTTTCAAAAATTTAAGAGTTCCTGGGAGGTCCCTTTTCGCATGACGGATCATAATAATATTTGTGGACCATCATGTGAGAATGGGGCATTTTTGGGAATCACTTGACCCACATTTTTATGCCCCCGATAGGGAGGCATCATAAATTTGACTTGTCCGTCCGTCCGTCTGTCCGTCCGTCTGTCCGTCCGTCCGTCATTCCGTCCAAAAACTTTAACATTGGCCATAACTTCCTTATTACTATCAAAGCGGTGTCGGGGGCATTGTCATCTTACAGTGACAGCTCTTGTTTTCATTTTAAATTCGATCTAGGTCAAGAAGTACTTTTAAGTAAGACTCGACACTCAAAAATGGATCATATTAAAATAAGACCATACTATGGTTCCCACAAACTTTATAAAGTAAAATTCCCTGACTTTTCGCTGACTTTTCACTGACTCAATCTCAAATTCCCTGACCAAGATCGTTAATATTTACTGAGCGTATGTAATGATTCAAAACAAATGCTGGTCTCCTTCCACCCCTTCAACCGAGCCTAACCATCATCAGATTTATTCACTAGATCTGTTGCAAAGTAGACTAATAGCTCCACAAGAGCTTTGTACCAGTTCCTGAAACGTTTACAAACAAAGCTTAATCATGAATCTCGACCTTCGTGACCCAAAATAATAGGGCACTTACTTGGGTCATAGGCAACAATCATATAATTTGATGATTCTAGGTAACTTCAATTTTAGTTTAAGCAAGAAAAGAAAAAGTTCTACAGACAGATGGAGAGATGGTCAGAAAGACAGATTGGTGAAATCAATAAACCCTTAAAATGTAATATATGGTAAACATTTTTACCTAGGGCTGGGCTGTCTGCCTCATATATTATGGTTAAGCTTATATTTTTGTCCCAACTTTATTTGTTTGTTTGTTTGAATGGGGTTTTACGCTGCTTCCAACATTTTTTAGTTAAATCGCGACTGGAGCTTCTAACAATGAAACCCTGGTATTTCTCAGACAAGTACTACAATTACATCCTTTCCTAGCCTCCAGCTGCTGTCCCACAGCTACGATTATGGACCCACGGTGGGAGACAAATAGTCGCAAAAAATTAGTGCCGCCGTCGGGGACTGAACCAAGGACCTCTAGATCGTCAGTCTGACTCGCTGACTCGCTAAAAACTGCGCTACGAAGGCGGCTTTATTGTCCCAACTTAAAAACGAAGTATAATAATCTGAATCATTTAATCGATCGAATTATCACTTAATCCATTTAAATAGATTCTTGAATTGTCTGCAATATACTGACAATTAAACTTTATCTAGGATTGTCTCTCGGTTATATGTCAATTGAGAAAACTTGCACTAGAAATAAACTAAGCCAAAAAAATATCAAATGGCGAATAATCAAAAAGCTCAAGAGGCAAGTAGTGCTTAACATCGTTTCAGTTTCTTCTTATGTGTTTTTGCACTTTCAGCTAAAAGGACAAGCAGGGTCCCAAAGACCCATATGAATTTCGGCTGGGTCTCTAAACATTTGGAGAAAATGCCTATTCCCCTAATGTTAAAAATTGAGTTTTGACAGTCTGGGCCCCTAAAATAAAATTGTCAGTCACTGATTCTGCATACAAAACTGTCCCAATAGACATTTTTTCTCTTTTAAACAGAGACTCAAATTAGGGATGAGTTCACCAGAAAATCATCAAGTTGTGCTTTCCAATGAGCGGCAATAGCGCAGTTGGTAGCGCGCCGGACTTCTAATCCAGGAGTCAATATTTGCACGGGTTCGATCCCCGGCCGCGGCACTTATCCTTTCCGACATTAATCTTCCACCAATGGGTAGATAATCGTAAACCTATGTGGAATAGCAACTGGGGGCTAGGAAAGGGATGTGGTGGTAGTACTGGTGTGAGAAATACCAGTAATCCATCGTTAGGTGCTCCAGTCGTCGCGATATAACTAAAAGATTTTTGAAAGCGACGTAAAACCCCAATTCAAATCAAATCAAATCCAATGAGATACAATGACAAACGCACCCAAGCCCCTTTTTTCAGAAGAAACTAACATGGCTACTGGTTGTTTTTCCTTCACTTTCTATATCATTTCTACATCAGATTCTGAAATTCCCTGACATTGCCCTGCTTTATGCCATATTTTTAAATTTCCCTGACTAATTTCAAAATTCCCCGACATTTCCCTGACTTTAATTTTTTTGCATTTCTCCTTGACTTTTCCCTGACTGTTGGAACCCTGCATACAAGCGAAAAATGACCATATTGGTACCGTGCATTCGATCAACCCTATTTAATATGCGCGGATAAATATGTGACCCGTCAGGTGAAAAGGAACCATATGGGAACTTTGTTATATAAATATTTGAAAAAGAGATTGGGTCCAGCAAAGGTCAACCAGGAGTCGCATTTCAAAAATTATTTCACTGGAAGGTAAATTGATCTTTCTAGATTCAGAAAATAAGCGTATAGCGACAACTTTCGACTGAAGTCAGTCTGCGCACTTCACGCAATCTGACTAGGGTCGACTCAGCTAACTACCCAGAGGAACCCTTTTCGCGTGACGGGTCATATATATTTAAAATGAAATCGCGGAAATGTCGGAATTCAAGAGTTATTTCATCATAAATAAGTGCTTGATCGGTCTATCGATTTGTTGATTGATAACATGGAATCATAGTTCTGAACTACTTAAAATCGAAATAGTGAACGATTATGGATGGAATATTTAATGAAATGTTGTGATTTGGATGCGCGAGTTTTGAATTGATAGAAAGGGAAGTTAGGTCGATCAATAATTACCCCTTTTAAAATCTGCATATTGTTGTATAAGAAGATTTTTTCTTGTTCGAGGACTTATATTAAAACGCTTCCAAATCCTCGCCAGCCAATAAGATTATGCAATGATTTAATCGGTTTGGATAAAGCTTGTTGAGCGCGTAAACGAACAACTATCAAACCTTTTAATACGTTGTTTTGTGTTTAAAACCGCTTTCATTATTATTGCTGTTTTATAGAGACTGGTGCACCTACCCGCTGTTTCTCCCACTAGCACTACCACAACATTACATCCGGTCCACCAGCTACCCATCCGAGTGAGGAGAACTACTGCCATTTGCGGATGAAAGGAAAACATTTTTCTTTAAATGTCGTTCTTGAATTTTCTTCACCATCCCTAAAGGGCAAGAAGTTCCTTGAGAGGAATTTCCTGGCCTAATAATCGACGTACTCTCCATTTTTTCCGTAACTATCGGAAGCTTTAAAACCCACACCATAGCAAAATAAGTTGAATAATGATGATTGTTTTGAGCGAGTTTAAATTTTCTTTTTAACGATTTCGGGGCACTTTTCGCTTTGCACGTATTTTATATAACTTTTAACTCTTGGCAAGCGTTTTTACAGTACGGTCGTTTTTTACAATGCGTCTGCATAGATCCACGAAATTTCAAAAATGGAAACCAATTGGATAAAACCATGATATTATAGTCAAACCTCGGTCTTTGAAAACGCGGTAAAAGCCAGGAGTGGCGGTGTACTGCATTCGGAACACCACTCGGCCAATCTCGAGATCAACCTCGGATGTACATAGACGGATTATTTTTAAAAAATACGGGAAAACCTTGGAAAAACTCGATGACGTCAGTTAAAATGGCCTTAGCCCTCGAAACTGCGAGTGAAAACATTCGACGTCGCCAACGTTACTCGTTTAAGTCACTGACGTGAAACCATCGAATCCTAACATAAATATATTTAGATTCTTAAATAACGGCTAAAAAAAATCTTAATATTTGAGAATGATTCATTCTGAAAAATTAAGATTTTTCAGCCGTTTTTTTACTATAAAAAATATAAATCTACAGTGCTAGTTTTTCTAACACTGTTTCCGCCTAACAAAAGGCACAATTTTGTTACATACCATCCGTCTTACATACATCCGAGGTCTGTTGCAGTTTACGGAAATGACCGAGTGATGTTCCAAATGCTGTGTACTGAACGGAAATCCAAAAAGCGTGACATCCCTATGTACTGATAGAATAAAGAAACTCGTCACGAAAACCACTTTTCTCCCTATCGATATTCATTGTTTTTTGCCGTAGAGTCAAAATGTTAGATTCCTCATCATGAAGTCAGTTTCGAAAGGATGTTACACTATGGCACATGACGTTTTCCTGTGTTAAGCCAAATAATTTGAATAGCTTTGCCTATATGTGTATTTTCTAAACTAAGCTCTGACGTAGGCGCTGAGTTTAATTCAAAAGGTGTATCGGGTTCTTCAAAAAAAGCATATGTTAGGAATCTAACCTGATCCCTTCACTTCAATTATGAAAGCATACGAACTTGTAAACATTGTTATTTACGGCAAGCAATGACTTTCCTTTGAAAGGATAGTTGTTACTTTTTTAATGAGTTATCTAAAGCTGTTTTATCTATATCGAAAACATGGCACGGGAATATAAAGGTTAAATGTAGATTTTACGGCTCACCGCACAAAATCTACCTATATCTATAATACTTGTATGTAAACCGATACGTCGATAAGTATGGAGGACAGTTGACATTGTGAACAGCTTCTTTAAAGGAAATTAAGAATGTTTTCAAACAAAAGCATCCTTTTTAACTTGGAAAGATAGTGTGAATGAACCGCATCTCAGTTGAAATCAAACTAGCATTCTTTCTTTATTCTAAAACACATATGAGCGTACGTATCCTTTTTCAAATTTGAGATAGCAGTTTTTTACAGTAAGCAACTTCGTGAAATTGACAGTCGCCTTGATCAAGACCACATTCTGAATCACTCGCTAAATGCTCCATCCATTCATTCCAAACAATCATACAACCATTCAAAAAATGTTTCAAAATGTTAAAAAAAAACACAAGTTTAATAAAAATTGTACAAACCGATCAATATTTCATTCAAATTTTTCAAATAATATATGACTTGATTGTCTTTTGTTGATTTTTAAGCGTCTTATATGTCAAATAAACAGAAATGACGAATATTTCATTAAATGGAGGTAGTAGATATCGCTTTTTTTGCTTACATTCACTTTTTTTGGAACAAAAAGTTGAGCATTTCTTATTCACCTTGACGTCGTTTGCGCGGGTGCGTTCATTTACGTTGGCGTTAGCATAGAAAATTTAACATTGGCATATCTCTATTGTTATAGAAAATATCTATTAGAAACTTGGCAAGAGTGTTCATAACGATAACATCTATCCAGAATATAGGTGCTAAATCTGACATAAGTGTAGCAAGAATTATGCCCTTTTTATCCCCGCCGTTTTCGGCGAAAGGATATAATAATGGTCTCCGTCCGTCATTCCGTCGTTCTGTCATTCCGTCGTTCCCGTCATTCCGAGTTTCCGTCACTAAATCTGTCCATAGCATATCTCCTAAAGTATAATAGCTATAAACTTGAAACTTTATGGGTAGATAGATCTTGTGGAGGAAAATTGCAGTGCACAATAACTACAACTCTTGCTTGCATAATTTTGGAGTACTGCCCTTTGTTATTTTTGATACTTAGATTTTGTCCGGAGCATATCTCTTAAAGTATACTGTTCACAAAAAGTAGAGGATATTGTAAGTTTGATTTGTGGTATTCCGGTCAGCTTTGGCACCCATACATCTTCAGGACCCCGTTTTTGAATCATCAACAAAGAAGCCAGTTGTTTGATATCATGACAATATCTGACTGTGAGACACAGGGTTTGACAGCAGTCTGGACTCACGTTCTTCTGATTTCCAGCATACCATTGACTCACTAACGGTGAGCTTTCATTAGACCTCACATTATTCCAACAAAATGTGATGCGAATACATGAAAGAGATAAACACGAAAAAAATTTTCTCGAAGTAATGCTCAACTAAAGTAAGAATTTCCATTACAACATACGCCATGTTAAAATAAGCGCCATACCCTTCTCTTCTTAAATGCTGAGTTTGCAGGACATGTTAAGCAGAAATGGGAATTCCATAACTACCATATTACCACGAGACAACTGCTAGTTGGCCAAGAATAAGTTAAATTGTCCTAAATTGTTTGCAACCACAATAACCTTATGGGTTAACAGATTATCCCCTACTTTTTGTGAACAGTATATAATAGCTATCAACTTGAAACTTAGTGGATGGATAGATGTAATGGAGGAGAAGTGCAGATCACAATAACAAAAACTCATGCCTGCATATTTTTGGAGTTATTGCCCTTTGTTACTTTTAATACTTAGATTTTGTCCGGAGCATATCTCCTAAGGTATAATAGCTTTCAACTTGAATCGAACTGGGTGGATAGATCTCATGGCGGAGAAGTGCAGTGCACAAGAACTACAACTCTTGTTGTGCTTAGATTCTGTAAATTATCCAGCGCCTGCAACCGAGCATTAGAATGCGTGCGCTGTGCTCCGATAATATTTAATACATGAATAAGAAACTCTGGTCTACATTTAATCTCTTGCAAAAGTTGAGTAGTATATACAGTTAAGAAAATCGTCAAATAGACAAAGTGGATGATTTAGAATGAAATTGAATTAGTGGAACGAGTGGGCTTTGAGTGAAAATTAAAGGAAGGTAATCCTATATCTCTAAATTTGGTCAGATGAACAAAAAATATAGATAATTATAATCTCCCTTCAATTAAATATGCATGGAAGTTCTATAGATAGCTTAGTATCTTTTAAGAACTAATCGGACATTAAAAAATTCAATTATTCAGTGAAATCACGGTGGATTTCTAGATCTTATCTTTTAGTGGTTTTGGAACGCTTTTAAATGGTTTCAGTGAGTGTTTGGAATGAATGGATCGATGAGTGAGCGATTGAGGATGATTTTGTTTGGTATGAATGTCAATTTCTCGGTGTATCTTACTGTATATACCATTTTGTTCAGAAGTTTGTGTTCAGCCATTTTCTGTGCTCCCTGAACGGTCCTGAACGATCCTGAACGGCCAGTCACACTAAGATGGGGAAAATGATTGGAATTTGTTATTATGATTTGACAGTGATTTAATATCGGATCTATTGAAATGAGGTCAACGATGAAACGATATAAATAGACGCTTCGTTGGATTTTGTTATTAACTATTCAAAAATATAAGGACCGTCATGTAAGAATGGAGCATTTTTTGGAAGAGCGAACTATATAGCGATAACGTTACTATTTGGTCTGTTCGAAACGCAAAAGTTGATCAATATACATATGTTTTTCTTAAGGTAGTGGAGCCGTAATAGTTCCACGATGTTTTAGAAATCATTATCTTTCACAATAAAATAAAATAATAAATAATAAAATCATAAGGAAACCTCAGTTCAAGTTCGTGGATTCCGAAATGAAGTGGAACTATTGCGAGTCCACTTCCTTAAACTGTAACTTTTCTTGTTATTAACCAAGCATTAATTTATGCATATATTTACAATGTGTGGCCTATGCTGGAGTTATTGTCTTTTTAAAATTTACAATCAATGTACATTGATCATTAATTGCTCTTTTTCGCTCGACGCCTCATCTTATATCTGATCTAGGATATCTAGGTTTAAAATATTTTATGGGGTATAGGTCGACAAAATAAAATGGAATATTCTTATTTAATAGCTCCTTTTAACAAAATACGCATACAATTTGTATAAAAATCTTCCAAATTCTTCAAGAACCTTTAAGACGCGTACAATTTGAATTAAGTCAGTGAATTCGCGATTTTACTTTAATTATTTTAAATGAAGTTGTTGATCCTAACTTTTTCGGTGGGTTTTGAGCGTTTATGAATGGTAAGAGTGAGTGAATGAGTTGAAGGAATGGAGTGCTGAGTGAGTGATTTGGAATGGTTTTAATCGAAATGAATAACAATTTCACGATGTTGTCAACTGTATCATTGATTCGAGACATTTTTACATTGACTGTTGTGGTATAAGTAAAGTAATTCAATTTCGCGCGATCTGTCACAATTCTTTAGGGAAACTCCGGTCCATATAAACAATCGATCAACGTGATCTCTGATTGGTCAATATTATTGAAATTCAAAATTATTTGAACATTTTTCTTTGTTTGTAATCTGTTGCTGAAATACTAACGAAAAATTGAAGATTTTAAACCATTTTTGCTGTCCAATCGCTATTTTTGAACAGGGGTATATTTCTTTGAGGGGCCGGTAAAAACAGCTGCGTGGCAAGGGTCATCTCAAAAATGGCCCAAAAAGTCGTAGAGAAAAGGGATCATGCCATACTAATTTTTATTTCATTTCATGCGCGATTAAATGCCCCTCGATTTAATGCAGGTTTGACCACTTTCGCAAACTCTATGACCAATTATGTTATAATGGCCGCCTACGGAAAATGAATTACTTACTTAGACCTTGTGGAATGCCGGATGAAATATGGCCGAGTCGGAATTGATTCTAACGCGTTATCAATTGAGCTAGCCGGATTCGGCCGAACGGTTTTGAACGATATGTGTAAGTCACAGGAATGCTACACATTTAACGTTGGACGAGATAGCTGGATTAACGAGAAACTTCAGAACTTCAGGGAAATTTACTAGAATAACTTCGATCGGTATGAATATCTATTTCACAGTGACACCAACTGTAGCCTGGATCCAAATTGACATCACTTTTTAGCTCACCTGAGCACAAAGTGCTCAAGGTGAGCTATTGTGATCACTCACCGTCCGTCGTCCGTCCGTCCGTCAACAATTTCTTTAAACGTCTTCTCCTCCTAAACCACTGGGCCAATCAAGCTGAAACTTGGCAGGGATGTTCCTTCGGTGAAGCTCTTTAAAATTTGTTAAAAGAATTTAATTTCATCAAAAACTCTGGTTGTCATGGTTATATAAATGCCCAAAATGGCTGAAAATTTTAGAAAATAATCTTCTCCTCCTAAACCACAAGGCAAATCAAGCTGAACTTGGCAGGGATGTTCCTTGTGTGAAGCTCTTCAAAAGTTGTTAAAAGAATTTAATTTCATCAAGAACTGTAGTTGCCATGGTAACAGAATGTCTGGAAAATGGCCCAAAACTGCTGAAAATATTAGAAAAATTCTTCTCCTCCTAAACCAAAACGCCAACCAAGCTGAAACTTTGCAGGGATGATCCTTGGGTGAAGATCTTCAAAAGTTGTTAAAAGAATTTAATGTAATCAAAAACTCTGGTTGCCATGGTAACAGACTGTCTGAAAAAGGCCGAAAATGGCTGATAATATTAGAAAAAATTCTTCTCCTCCCAAACTGCTTGGCCAATCAAGCTGAAACTTTGCAGGGATGATCTTTGGGTGAATCTCTTTAAAAGTTATTAAAAGAAATAATTTCATCAAAAATTACAAATAACAAATTATTAATATCATCTTTTATATTCATACATTTTATGCAAAATAATCTCAGAATAGCAACTTTAATCTCAATTTGAAACTTGAGTTAAATTTGATTGGTGAATGATAAAAAGTTTCATAACCTCTGCCAAGACTGCACATCAACGCATACCGTCCTTGATCTATACTTCTTTTTAAAGCTTTATGTGTTCAGCAGAAATTGGTCGTGAAAAGCACGAGAATGCTTGAGTAAAAAGAATTTGAAACTGTGCCCGACAATTCCAACAATTTCACACCTGCGCAAGTAACAAACGTTCAGCAGCGTAGACAAAGATACAATACAGTTAGAATAAATGCTGACTGCCAGACCTCATCTTCGGCGGCTGCACAGACTGGACAGAATCTTTGCTTTGCTCACATTTGAAGTTGTCGGAAATGTCACGCACAGTCTCATTTACGCCTATGGTTGCTTTTCACAGATTGATATTTAGAACAAATGTACCAGTTTCAGTTTGATGGGTCACTATTATATGTCAAACATTTATCGGATGAATTATCGTTTTTCGAAGGCATTGAACCCGTATAAAACTCAATAGAGCGTGATTAGTAGCGTTTTCCCCGCATAATCGTAGTGAAAAATGATACCAACGATTCGTTTTGGGTAGTGTTTTTCAATTAGTCTTTTATCAACATGTTGCCGGCAAATAATCGACATGCGCCCATAACGAAAAAAAATCGCGAATCGTTTCAGAAAACATAACTCGCTTTGCACCTGTATTCACGTGCAAAGGGGGTTACTATTCTAAAACGTTCGTTAACTCGCTTGCATAAACTGAACGCAGAGATGGTTGATAAATTGATCTCATCAATCAGGCAAAGTGATATAAAATACTTTATAGGTAATTTAAGTCAGTAAGCAATGATTTGAACTGTCTTGATATTTCTTCTGAACTCACGAATATAAATCTTAAGAAATAATTGAGTTTGGATTCATGTCGTGATGACGTTTATCGTAAATAAACAAAATTCAACGGGGAAAGTAGGCCGCTAAAAGGAAAAGCATACCTTTTGACTTAAATACTCTTTAATTTAGTTAAACACCGGGATTTAATGTAAGATGTTTCGTACCATTATACCTGTGTTCCGAGTAAAAAGTAACAATAATGATCAAGGTTGTTGCAAAGTTATGCAAACAAAAAGTGTGGAAAATTTATCGGTCAGTAATTTTTACAAGCACCGGACTGTATTCATCACCGGAAGTACGGGGTTTCTTGGCCAGTGCCTCGTAGAAAAACTTCTCAGATCCTGCCCGGAAATAAGACGTATTTATTTACCAATCAGGGCAACGAACAGAGGAAATGCGACAAAGAGGTTCGAGCGGTTTCTACAACATTCGGTTAGTACTATTAGAAACTTCGGGATATTGACAGATTTAATGTGTTTGGAATGATATTGATTGCTTGTGGGGAGCGAGTTTTGAATGAATTTTTCAGAGGAAATACATTATCGTAAATGTCGTCTAAATTTGACGAAATTTACGATTTAGTATATTCTCCCTTAGAAAAAATACATACTTCCATCTTGTTTGTCTCCACGAACCATCATATCATAGAATGATTGATCAACCTGATTTAATTGTTGATTGTTTTGAATGAGTTCAAATTATCTTTAAGATTTCGGGGCGTTTTCGACTGATCGGAGCGAGTGTTTTGATTGCATTGAATAGAGCGCTGGGCGAGCAATTTAAAATGGTTTTGACCTAGGTAATTGTTATTTTCATGTGTTTCTTACGGTTTTTATGATATATTAGACGAAAAAGATTTATTTATCTAAATAAATACATAGATAATAAATGAATATTTTAATAAGGAGTTGGTTTCAAGAACAGGACAAGCGATTGATATATTTCGAAAATGAATTGCTGTAAAAGGTCAATAAATTAAATTTTCAACGTCAACTTACGCAAAATACACCATGTGTATTTTTAGAGTCACTGTATGTAGTCCTATTAGACCTTATTCTGCTATGCACCATCTTATTGGAATCGGCTTCTTAAGACAATTCCAGTGAGATATTGCAAGGTAGAATCCAACAATGAATGGAAACACCAGCCCTGCGTTCAGGATGAAAACGTTAGCGAAGCGCTTTCGAAATGATACCTCGCTTTGCACGTATGTGCACGTGCAAAGCGGGGTATCATCTCAAAGCGACCGTGAAGCGCTTTTACATCCTGAACACAGGGCAGGAACGATTTGTGATTTTGACTTACGATTACTTATTCCGTAAGAAGTTCAGTTAAACGGGCCCTTGGGCTCCAATGATAGGATAGCCGAACCTGACTCACGACACAACATAGGAAAGCGCGTTCAGAGGACGCCTGGGGTTGTGGAAATCCTTTCTCGACACAAAGTTCATATGCAACCGCTAGTCTTAAGGAGCTTTTTAAATGTCGGTAACTATCATAATGCTGTCGTATCTCCGTTCGTTTCATAATTTTTCATTACAATTGCGTGCCAAGACGTTTTATTCCCAAAACGTTTAAGGTTACGATGTTTTATTCTCGACCTTATGTCCATAGTTAGTTAGTACTGTTGAAGCAACTTAAATTTTTGATTCTCGCAAAAATTGATCGGAAGATGTATTGTAAAACAGGCCCCGGGTGTAAAGCATTTCGCTTCTCTGTTTTCATTACTTTTCATTCAATAAAAGTAGTTTACGGAATGGAGCGACATTGGGTTACTAGGGACGGTCTCTTGTTAAGGTCTACCATTTTGTTCACTCTTACAAGGTTCTAACTAGTCTTCGAGGACAGAGATCTGTTAGGGTCTATCCTTTTGCTCACTCTTACATGTTCTAAATAGTCTTCGAAGACGGAGATCTGTTAAGTTCTTAAATTTTGTTCACTATTACATGTTCTAAATAGTTTCGAGGACGGAGATCTGTTAGGGTCTATCATTTTGTTCACTTTTACATGTTCTAAATAGTCTTCGAGGACGGAGATCTGTTAGGGTCTACCATTTTGTTCACTCTTACATGTTCTGAGTAGTGTCCGAGGACGGAGATCTGTTAGGGTCTATCATTTTGTTCATTCTTACATGTTCTAAGCCAAATATCTTGGCTGCTTTGGACTTTCGATTAGTCAGATCTTATCAATTCGTTTTAAAGTTAATTGGCATACAGTACGTTAAGGTGGCCGTATACAAGCATCATTTTCTCTGTCTTTCTGTCTGTCCGTACCGACGTCAGAACTTATGTTTTAACGTCTGTACGCCCCAATCTTGTGAACACAACTCATCCTTCATTTATGAACCGATTTGGATAAAACTTTCACAAAAAGTTCCTACGCACCTTACCTTGTGCACAAAGTCACAGTTTGGTGAAATTCAGTCGCTTCGTGGAAAAGGGGGCCTTTATGTCAAATCTATTGGAAACGTAAATCCTTCATTAATGGATCGATTTGGAGGAAAGTTTAACAAAATATTCCTAGTCACCTGACTTTGCGCAAAATACCGTGGTTTGGTGAAACACAACCGCGTCATGGTAAAAGGGGGGCCTTTATATCCTTTTTTTCTTGTGAACACAACTCCTCCTTTCTTAATGGACAATTTCTGATTAAATTTCACAAAATAACTCAAGTCATCTGACCTTGCGCTTATTGTAACAGTTTGGTGAAATCCAACATTGTCGTTCAAAAGTGAGTCTTCGTGTCAAATTTTTTGTGATCGCAACTTCTCTTCATTTATGGAAAAGTTTGAATAAAATGTTCATAAAATATTCCTAGTCGCGTGACCTCTTGTATATTTTCGGGGTTTTTTTGTCAAATTCTGCTATGTCAGACAAAAAAGACATTCATGTCAATTTTGTGTTTGTCTATACGTTCACATCTTCAGAATATTCTTAGTCGCCTGGTGTTGCAGTCGGAATTTTGGGATATTCTCTTGAGTCACTGAAAAGCTATTGTCACATATACGGCAATTATCGTAGTAAGTCGTACTCCATTTTACCGTAGGTAAGCCGTGTTACTAAAACGATTAACTAAGTTGAAGTTAGATAAGGTACATTTAACAAAGGTACCATCGAACAGTTTCCGTAGAAAGAAGCGCGTGCGAGTAGGAACAACTACGACGAACTGCTTAAAAATAAGAAGTTAAATTAGATTAATTATTATTTTTTATAAATTGAAAATCGCCATTTATTTATTTCCCAGGCCCTGATATCTCTTGTTTGCCATTCTATAGATAAGAATCACGATCTTTAACTATATCATAAGGTTTAAAAGCTAGCATTTCTATCAGTCACCTTCGGGTATTATAATTAATTTGTTGTAAAAACATGCGAGTTTCAAACAATTGGATTCACGTCTACTTCATGATTAGATTTTATCAATTTCACCGATTCTATTCGTACTTTGAACGTAGTCCAACCCCAGTGTTTCCCTGATTTTCGTCGCATTAAATTGGACAGATGTTTATTAAACGGTTTGTACGGCAAACTAGGGTAAACGATACGTTCTAATTTGGCAAGAGTACGATTCAACAAGATCTTATTACATTGAACTACATTCAAACTACGACAGAAAATCCTTTTTCACCGTAGGGATTTTGAACATGCCTAGGATTTGTGCGGCCACTACGGTAGGATTATACGGTAGAAGAACGTTCAGTCCACGGGCGACTAGGTTAAACTACGCAGTCTACGGTAGGGTACCTTTAAGTACGACATTCTTTCACTACGTCGAGATTATGTTTACAACGTGAAATGTGACCGCGATTTTTTACAACGTACTTTTTCCCTACCTAACCGTTGACAAAAATCAGATACGCGTACTGCAAAGTAGTGAATCGCTAGTTCAACCTTGGTTTACCGTAGTATCGCGGACAAACGTTTACGATATCATAGCGTGCTACTACGGTTAATTTACGGATAAGCAAGGATCAACTACTGTGACAGCACGGCCAAATTGGGGACAAATCAACGTACTATACCATCGAATAGACTTTTGAACATTTTTTACAATATCCAAGACACTACGGCCAAACTTACGAGTTTGCACTACGTTACTCACTACGCGTAAACACGGCTTACATCGTCTTACTGCACAGTATACGCTCAGCTACTTTAATTTTACGGCTTACTTCGTTGATGCATAACTACGGCCAACCACGTTAATTAACGTAAATGTGACCAAGCCTTAAAGGGGACAGTAATATAGAAGTTCCGATTAATGCTATTCCTCCTTTCCCTATGGATGGACTTTCACGAAGCATTCGCATACTGTTCATTATCACATGGTCTCGCGTATATTGTAATCATATTGGCATGTGCATATTGTCATGATTTAGTGAATTTTGTTATGTCATGGAAAATATGCCTCTTTGAAAAATTTCTTATTTAACTTCTACATTTGTGGATGAACGGAAATAACTTCTTATGTACAGTTAACAACACCGTGAAATTGACAAGACGAATGATTTTGGAATGATTTAGGAATGAAATTGAATGAGTGTGTGGAGCGAGTTTTGAGTGGATTTAATGGGAGGTAATCCTATATCTCAAATTTTGTTCAGGACGAACAAAATTTGCGATATTGATTACCTCCCTTTAATAAAAAAAGTTTACAAGTTCTATATATAGCTTCCTATTTATTCAAGAACCTATGAGACGCAAACTATTTGAATTATGTCATTGAAAGTGCACTTTTTCTCTATCAAAATTTATTTTGAATGACGTTCTGGATTCTATATATTTCAATGGGTTTGATTGTTTTTGAATGGTTTGAGTGAGTGATTGGAATGAATGAATGAATGGAGCGCTGAGTGAGTGATTTGGAATGGTTTAGATCGAGATGAAAGTCAATTTTACGATGTTATTAACTGTAACGATTGAAAGAGTTGATACTTTCAAAAATTACTTTTGTAAACGGAGGCACATTTCCACATTCCATTTATATGATGCAGAATGAGGTTTCTTTTTAATGATGATACTTTTGCCGGCATATGTGGAACCGCATATCTTGTGTCAACGTTCACTTTTGTTAATATGTATTTAAATTTACATGTACCTGAAATAGGAAATGACTGCGCTACTCTGAACTTCATTCATTCATTCATTCATTCATTCATTCATTCATTCATTCATTCATTCATTCATTCATTCATTCATTCATTCATTCATTCACTCACTCATTCACTCATTCACTCATTCACTCATTCATTCATTCATTTATTCACTCACTCAAACTATGTATTAATGCGCCAAACAGAAATACAGACACAAACACAGAAATACGTGGATTTTATTGAAGGGGGGGGGGGGTAAGAAAATGTCACTTACATGTATTTCGTCTAATTGATCGAAATTACGGTTTTGGATTACTTAATTCAAAAAATTCTCCTCCCATTCATTCCATTTCATTCGAAAATCATTCAAGATTAATTAAACCAGTCAATTTCACGATGTTTCTACCTCTATAATGAAAGAGATTGGATATAACACACTTCTTTAAGTCTAAAAAACTTGAATGTGATTAAGTGACATATCTTTTTTATTCAGCAATAAAAAATCCAATTCAGTTCAATTTTTATCGGGGTACCTAATCAAAATTTTATAGGAAAATGATAGATGATGTAATGTTTGTATCTTCAAATCGCTATTTCTGATCATTTTTACAGCCATCGAAGCATAAAATGCAAATTCCAAGTGATAAATGACAAGGATTTCTTTTTACCTCAAAATGAGAAAAAATACTGAATTCCATATGAAAGTGTACACTTTCACTTTTTTTAATTTTCTTATCTTTCAATTGTTCGGAAGCACAGTTAGGACGGTTCTGACCGGATGGCATCTAATCAAATTTGCAAAACCTATCTTTTTACCAACTTATTTCCATTTAACAGATAGTTTGTTTGGCATAAGTTGAGCTTCAGATTTTCTCTGAACATAAATTCCCGCTTTATTAGCAGTTCATTCCATAAATGGCTGAGCATTTCATTCATTCAGCTTAACAACACAATACTTACTGTAGTTTTCTAAAAAAAAAAAAAAAAAAAAAAGAAACAGTTGTATATTTGCACTTTGAAACTATGAGGGAAAGGGCTTCAGAGATAGACTGTGGGACCTGGCTCCTTGGAATTACCCCTTATAATACATACTATGATCCTTGTCACTTTTTACAGAGTATATGATAAAGTGCGCCACTCTTCTCTCTCTGGCTTTAAATTGGTATATTTGTCTCTGTCTGCCTGTGGTTATTCTACATGTACTTTTTTGAAAACTTGAAACTACAAATTTTCAAGATGACGTTGTAATTATCTCAAATGATGAACATGCTAAGCCTAACGTGTTTTTTTCTAAAGTGCTTTTCGAAAATTTATTTTTTATACATATTATTTTATATCATTTTAACAAACTCATGACTCGACGAAAAATGGTTCAATAATTCAGTACCACACAATTAAGTGCTTACAGCACTTTGAGTTTAATTTGAGGCCAATCCACGGGAAAGGGGGCCTTCATGCAAAAATAAGCCGGGTTCTATTTCAAGCCTTTGGGTAAGATATTGTTTCGAAAGCACTTACTACATTTAAGATATCAGTTTGACGTCGTAATATCATAAATATCAAACAGTTTTTTTTTTCTTTTCTTTCTCGCTAGAGATTTAAAGGTTTTCAGACGTCGTCGAGAATTCACGAAGTTGGACCAATATAAAAAAGGATACTGCTCGGACTTAATGACTAGGCTACAAGTGCACAATTTCAATAGGTGTTATAGATGTAGTGCGATCATTTAAGTATAGATCTACGAGATAGAGTATTATGATCAAAGGCATTTTTATATAAACTGCACTATTACGGACCTTTTGTATTTAAGAATGCTAAATTATTTAAAGGACGTGATATAAATATTATAGAAAAAACGTCCGATGGATTGTGGAACAAAGATATAATTGGACTGTTAACTGGGTGACTAAAATTGGCTTTACGGAAAGCAACATAATAATTATAACAATAATGTAAAAAAAAATAACTATAAAAAATAATAAATATTATTATTATCATCGTCTGGCTCGTTGGCCGAGTGGTTAGCGCACTCGATTCGCAATCTGGTGGTTGCGGGTTCGAGACCCACAGGAGGAGGGTAGTGTATTTGGGAAAGGTCACTTTACAGAGTCCCAGTCCACCCAGCTGTAAAAGTGGGTACAGTTAATTACATCGTCAAATTGACAGTTGACTCAATCAAAACCATTCTAAATCGCTCACTCAGCGCTCCATTCATTCATTTCAGACACTCACTCAAACCATTCAAAATCGCTCCAAACTCACTGAAAAACATATAACAACAACTTCGTTCAAAATGAAAATAGCCGGGAAAAAAATCGGAACATCACTTAATGAATTGAAATTGTAAGCGTCTGATATGTCCTTGAAGAAATAAGAATCTATCTATTGAACTTGTATGCATACTTTATTAAAGGGGGGTAATCATTATTGCTAATTTTGTTCATCCTGAACAAAATTTGCAATACTGGATTACCTCCCATTAAATTCACTCAAAACTCGCTCCACACACTCATTCAATTTCATTCCTAAATCATTCAATAATCATTCACCTTGTCAATTTCACGATGTTGTTTACTGAAGCAGTGGTTAGAAATCATTGCCTCTCTATGTGCAAGATAATATCTGGAAAGACCACGATTAAATAAGAATCATTCGACCCTTTATCGTGTTATCTTCGAGTAAAAAAAAATATCATAATTATTATTATCATTGTCATCATTAAAAAAGTGTTACATGCATGTAAAATCTTCAATAATATATAAATTAAATGGACTCCTTAATACGTAGATTCTTTTCATTCAATCGACCCAAAAGTACAATAAGATTAACTGTCAAGAAATAATTCGGACTATTTCATTCACAATGTTTCGGACACGCATTGGTGTGGTTAGAGAGCAAAACAGTATTGAAAGACAACCTAACGTAGGAGAATCTTTGTCAGGAGGTACGGATGAAATATCAGTCAGGGACTTTTACAGGGATAGGTCTCTGCTAATAACTGGATGTACAGGGTTTCTTGGGCAGTGTTTGGTAGAGAAACTTAACAGATCATGTCCAGAGATAAGACGCATCTATTTACCAATTAGGACTACAGAACGGGGAAATACGGCCAAGCGATTCGAACTATTTCTGCGTAATTCGGTTGGTATATTTCCGCATTATCTCTTGTGTCCTGTTCTTTTTGTGTTACTGAAATGCGATAGTCACCAAAAGTAACTTGCAATCTCTCTCAAAGCACTCGGTATGGGATAAATGACAAGAAAGATACAGTTTGAATTGAACATAGGGCATTTTAATGAAATGCCGGAAAATACATACACATTTACAACCTAAGATCAAATGTGGGAAAATTCAAATGTACTTAGGTCAAAATAATTCACTGTGGTATGGAGTTTATCCCATATCTGGGCATGAAATTCCGCATATACCTAGATATTCCGAAATACATACTTAGAGGGAAACATTTTGCTGAGACACGATTTTACCCATGTCTGAGCAGGAATTCTGCTACTGTGCATGTCTCAATCGAATCCGTAGTAATAATGACATAAAACACCCCCAATTACTCGCGAATGGAATATAATAGAGGGTGAAATGCAATCTTTTTACATAGTATATACATCGGACAACCCGAGCAATATGTACGTAAAAATATTGAACGACCGGATTCGATTGAATATTTCTCACTGGAATGGGAGCAGCCCACGCAAAACCCCCTTTCTTTTTTGAATAGGAGGAAGCGTGCTTCCGAAGCTAGGCTCAACCATACCTCGAAATATCGAGCCACGGAATCTCTCAAACATGCTGATCACATTTTTAAGTTAAAAGAATGCACTAAGATGTGGAGGTTTTACCAAAAATTTAGGCATAGTAAAATTTTTACAAAGATTCTGCTAAAAGATAAAGTGAATTTGTGTAATGTCGACATGCTTTGACTGAAATAATAATATTAAATAAATTGCAATCAAGAAATTAGTATTTATACCCTAACTGGCTTAAACATGAATAAAATAGATAATATGTTAGGAAAGAGTAAAATTATGATTTAAGGACGGGTCTCCATAAGGGCCTTTTCGTGGCTAGAATTGATTTCTTTTAAACTTTTGCCATACATACTATGATATAACCTGCGTGTACTGACAAAATATTGGCATCTCAAACTTATTGGTTCTAGCTGTGAGCTGTGTTAAAAGTGGGTGGGGTAATTTACTACGAACTTGAGTTTCATTTTAAAACTTTTATATTGCCCAAATTATTTACTTTTGAGTTTGAGGCTGCCACACAATACAACAATGAACTATTCCTTAGTTGATATACAGAATTTTTTTGACATATCATATTTTTCATTGCGATTATCTCCCCTTTTTTGTCTTAAGGGAATTTCTTTGTTTTATTTGCTACCAACTTTGCGGGTTTGCACAACACGCTTACAAATAGCCTTGAATATCAAATTTCTTTTATTGATTGCGAAGAAAATACAAAACCATTGCCCCAAGATTTTTTTGGCGGAAATCAATTTATAAATTTTAGAGTTATCTGCCCCTGAATATGAGATATAAGCAAAATTGAGCTTTAAACTGGCATTTTCAAGCCAAAGTAAGATAGATTTCAATGATATTTGGCATATTTGTTTCAACATATGAACTCATCTGTGATTTGAACTGATATTTTTCAAAGGTCAACTTTCAAGGTCACGTGCCAAGGTCAAAGGTCAAAATTAGCTCAAATTCGGCTTGTCAAGTACATAACTAATTTATTTATAATCAGATTTTAAAGATATTTAGCACAGCTATTACCTTTGATAAGCTAAAACATATTTTGAAATGAACTTTTTGATAAGTTCGAGTTCAAGGTCAAATTTCAAGGTCAAATGTCAAAATAAGAGTAGTACATGCTTATAAGTATTTACTACCTTATGTTATTGTAGATACTAAAATGATTATACAAACCTTTGTTGGGTCGTATTTGTAACAAATCATATATGTAACACATTTGTTACATATATGATCACATTCGTAACAGATAAAGTGTGTTACAAATGTGTTTGTCCGAAATGGAGGTTGACATGAGAAGCATATATGTAACAGGTTTAGTTGTCTATTTGTGGTCAAACAATTAACAGCAATAGCAACATCATTATATTCTTTACACTATTGATTTATTCTCGATTGCAAAACAATAGTTAGCACATCAGAGCGATTGAGACTCACTCCAACTTGAATCAACCTCAGAGAGAGAGAGAGAGAGGGGGGGACGTGTATGAAATAATGATTTTTGCCTAAGGTACCAGTGCATCTCGAGAGCGCACGTGAGTGTGTCCAGCAAGATCCAAACAGCAAGAAAATTGATCTGCAGATTGGAACGCAAGGCAAAACACACATCATATAGATCAGCCTGCGCATCTGCAGTAGTAGGAGTCAGTGAAAATTGATCATGTCCCGTCTTGATAATGTTTGTGAAGTTGCCAGTTTAGTGGCGTGAAGGTGACAGCCTAGTGGCTTTAAGTTGGCAGACTAGCCGGCATGTGTGGTAGTAATATGTGACATATGTGATTTCATGTCACATCAAAAACCGGCATCGATCATATTCGTCACAAAATATGATTTCCGAGTCATATATGTAACACATGTTACATAATGTGATCATATATGTAACATGTGTTACATATATGATTTGTTACAAATATGATCCAACAAACCTTCCTCCTTTGATCAGCAAATAAGTAATACTCGAAAAAAAGTTCGGATATGTCTATGTTCAAGGTCAAACATGAAGGTCAAAGGTCAAAATAAGCACAAATTCATCATTACACGTGCATTTTTCATTAATTTATTGACAGACTTTAACAAAATTTGGCACATGTATTACCAATCACATGTACACAAATATTTTGAAATAAATTTAGCAATATGTCCATATTCGATGTCACATATGAAGGTCAAATTTCAAAATAAGCATAAATCTGGCTTCACAAGTGCATTAATCATTCATTTATTGACAAACAATCACAATATTTGACACAGTGGATACCCACCTCAAGTAAAAAATATTTTGCAATGAATTTAGTAATAATTTGAAGTTGTGGTGGGTATCAGCTGTGTGAAAAACTTTTCAAGCCAAATTTGTGCTCATCTTGACATTTGACCTTCAAATGTGACCTTGAACTTCACATATCACTAAATGTATTGCAAAGAATTTTTGTGCATGTGATTAGTAATATCAGTGCCAAATATTGTTAAAGACTGTCAATAAATTAATGAAAAATGCACTTGTGAAAATGAATTTGTGCTTATTTTGACCTTTGACCTTCATGTGTGACCTTGAGCCTAGACATATCACTTACTTTTTTTCTTGTATTTCATATTTGCTGATGTAAGGAGGCACTTTTGTCAAATCATTTCAGGATCTACAAAAACATAAGGTAGATATATACCTATAAGCATGTACTACTCTTATTTTGACATTTGACCTTGGAATTTGACCTTGAACTCAAACTTATCAAAAAGTTCATTTCAAATATGTTTAAGCTATCAAGGGTAACAACTGTGCAAAATATCCTTAAAATCTGATGGCAATAAATTAGTTGTGCACTTGCCAAGCTGAATTTGAGCTAATTTTGACCTCTGACCTTGGTGGGTGACCTTGAAAGTTGACCTTTTACAAATATTAGTTTCAATCACAAATGAGTTCATGTGTTGGAACAAATATACCAAATATCATTGAAATCCATCCTAATTTGGCTTGAAAATGCCAGTTTAAAAGCTAAATTTTGCTTATTTCTCATATTCAGGGGCAGATAACTCTAAAATTTATAAATTGATTTCCGCCGAAAAAAACTTGGGGCAATGGTTTTGTATTTTCTTTGCAATCAATAAAAGAAATTTGATATTCAAGGCTATTTGTAAACGTGTTGTGCAAACCCGCAAAGTTGGTAGCAAATAAAACAAAGAAATTCCCTTAAGACAAAAAAGGGGAGATAATCACAATGAAAAATATGATATGTTAAAATAAATTCTGTATATCAACCAAGGAATAGTACATTGTTGTATTGTGTGGCAGCCTCTAACTCAAAAGTAAAGAATTTGGGCGATAAAAAAGTTTTAAAATGAAACTCAAGTTCGTAGTAAATTACCCCACCCACTTTTAACACAGCGCACAGCTAGAACCAATAAGTTTGAGATGCCAATATTTTGTCAGTACACGCAGGTTATATCATAGTATGTATGGCAAAAGTTTAAAAGAAATCTATTCTAGCCACGAAAAGGCCCTTATGGAGACCCGTCCTTTAAAGGCAATTAGGGAGGAGGAAGGGTGGAGGTGGTAATAACATCGTTTTTAAAACAAATCCGACAAAAGCATCAAAACAATAGGTTATTTTGTCCCGAGCGCATATCGCAAACTAACAGGTAGATGCATTGCAGCTAGTACCTCCCTTCTCCCTTAGCTACGCATCTCTTAGACACAATTCCTGCACACAAATCGTTTTATTTGCATAAAAATTCATTTGTGTTACTGAATTGCGATAGTCACCAAAAGTAACTTGCAATCTCTCTCAAAGCACTCGGTATGGGATAAATGACAAGAAAGATACAGTTTGAATTGAACATAGGGCATTTTAATGAAATGCCGGAAAATACATACACATTTACAAACTAAGATCAAATGTGGGAAAATTCAAATGTACTTAGGTCAAAATAATTCACTGTGGTATGGAGTTAATCCCATATCTGGGCATGAAATTCCGCCACTAACGCCGCCCAGATGCTTTGAGAGAGTTTGTATATTTGATTCATTGTAATAAATATCGAAAAGTATTAAAGTCATAAAACATCAATTGGTGGATATGAGGGTGAAAGCACTGCCTGTTGGTCGTCAATCAAGGGACATGCATAAATAAATCAGCATTGCTACACCAATAACATATTAATTATTGGCACGCATCCACACACGTGAAGTGACCTATTCATATGACCAAATAGCGTGATTTATTAGCGAATAGTCCTTTTATCGGTCCGTGAACAGGTGCTTTTTTGGTTTGACATTGACCAACCAAAAATAAGTAACACAGAGAAAGATTTCAAAACCAACAGGCAGCGATGTCACCGCTACTAAATGACCTTCGGCAAAGAGCAAACTCAAATGCATTACAAACAAAAACTGCATGATAGTCTACAAAATATGTTATCCAAAGATTGGTCCGTCGACGATGATAGGCTGGTTTAAATACATGCCAGTCTTGGCCTATTATTGCAATGTCAAATATTGTGGAAGCAGTATATTGTAGGTACTTGAATAAAAAAGAACTTAACATAAAAGACAATATATAAACATTAAGTTTAGGCAATGACGAGTTAACGAGACGGCTGTTTCGCACAGTCCGTCATTGGTGAAACTTAATATAAATTAGTTTCATTGCAATGTCAAATATTGTGGAAGCAGTACATTGTAAGTATTTAAATAAAAAAGAAACTAACATAAAAGACAATATATAGATATTAAGCTTAGGCAATGGCGAGTTTAAAAGACGGCTGTTTCGCACAGTCCGTCATTGGTGAAACCTAATATAACTTAGTGTCATTGCTCTGTCAAATATTGTGGAAGCAGTATTTTGTAAGTACTTAAATAAAAAAGAACCCAACATAAAAGACAAAATATACACCTTAAGCTTAGGCAATGACGAGTTAAAAAGACAGCTGTTTCGCACAGTCCGTCATTGATGAAACTTAATATGAATTCGTTTCAACGCACGTGTGTCGAATTCAACCGAGTTTTGTCACCGATTACCTTCTGTAAATTTGGGATCGTGAAACCAAACGTTAAAACAGGGCATACAATTTTTACTCCGTAAGCACCGCGATGCCTAAATGTCTCATAAGTTTTTTAACAAGATTAGCCGTATCTACGACACTTTGCCCACAGCGAAAGTCGATGGTTGTGGAAACAATGTTTAAGATGTTAGAATTAATGTGAGACGTTTAGTTTGAGTCGACATTAGAACGATGTCGACCAATCAATGGTGAAATGTAAATATAACCTGAATTCGCTTTTTTGAGCATTATCGGGACCACAATATTTATGTAAACAGGGTGTATAGGCCTATTGATAAACATACTGGGGCGTGACATATGTAAATTGGCAATGCATATGATAAATAAATATTTTAGAGCGACTTCTTATCGATGAGAAGTGGCTAAGACGGCTAGGCACACTGACTGTTGTCGTGGAGAACACGGTTCAAATCCCATTGATAAAAATTTTTATATTTTTAACATTCATTTTTATTAACAGTTCGCCATATTTTATTGCTTTTGGTGGGGACTGCTTACAAAACTTTTCCCAACAGGGTTTGTTAGTCATATTTTCTTATCAATTTTAAAAGACGAGAGGACGGAAAGTATAATTATATTAAAGATGTTTGAGTAGCCAAGAACTTATACAATGAAGGTGTTAAACAAATTGCATATTTTGTTTTTACCTTTTAGGGGGGACAGTGCGCATTTTTATAACTTAGAAGGGACTTATGTCAAAGGGCTTCCTGGTCAAAAGTATCGAAGGACAAGCTCGATTACAGTATTTTGCGGAGTCTTACGGAGGAGTATTAGGCTGCTGTCGGCATGCTCAAGAAAAGAAGGAGAAGTTCTGGAAAAGCTGTCATTAAGCGAGCAGTATTGAATTTGTTTCGACATTGAAAGGGCCTTTGAAATTCATTAAAATGTACTATTTGTTTAAATTTTAGTGTAAATAAATAAAAAAAAAATAACTAAGAAATATATATTTAAAAAGACACTTTACTATTAAGAAAGACGTGCATTTATACCAGAAACTTGCATACACAAGAGAATTCCTGAAAATGTGATTTAAAAGAATTAAAAAAATATCAATAGATAATATCGTTGATTTATGTACGACTCGAACCTATGCGCATACAGTGCGGCGTTAGGACGCCTTTGAGTACTACATGCTAACCATTTGGCCACGGGGACTTTTGATTGTATTGAGCAACGCGTGTTTAAATAGTATTTATCTGCAATTAACACCGGATAACTGATAGTTAACCTGCAACGTCTACAGGTAGATATTGGATTTTCCCTGAAATGTTTACAATAGCGTGTTGAGTTTATATCAGCCAACATGTCTCCCCACAGACATGTGTTGATGAAATCTGGTTAAGAATAAACATATTAAAAACATGGTGAGTCTGACACGATACCGACGAAAGGAAATTGTTCACGCATTAGGTAAATGTTAAACCGCGCATGTACTCATCAACCACTATAAAAGAGTAAGTTTAACGTAAAACATCCCAACTACGGCTGCTCAAGCAGTCTGTATGTTTGTTTAACGGTGAAAGGAACCGCGCTAAGCCAGCCGGCCAATTTACATCTGAACGCATGATTGATGATAAACATGGCTGACCGGAGCGTAATCGAATTTATGACCCCCGTACGTGTTATCCAAGCTGAATCGCACCAGTTGTTATTTTAACAGCGAGATAACCAAGAATTTATTGTAGCAGAAGGAATGCGCTGCAATAATGCATAGCCCCTTTCAGTGAAGAGAACCATTACCATTACATAAACCGAAAATAATTCGACGGATTTCAAAATCATAATGACTTACTTTGTTGTTTTATAATTCGTTGAAGCCGTTGGACGGCAATTAGAGAATGAATGATATTAGGTCGTAAAACAGTATACTGTGGCGTCTAAGATTAGCATAAGCCTTTACATTTAACCTTTTGCAAATTAAGCCACTGAATGATGTGAGGAAACGCATTTAAATGGAAGTACTGTTATGAGGACGCTTATTCAGTCATAACGCCTAACAGAAAATCCCGATTTCAAAACCTGCAACTTAAAGTGATGTTTCGAACAGCCGCACTTACTCATGAATTTTGTTATAAGTGAATTCCCAACAGGTAAAACATATAGTCGCGAAGGGTTTTAGAAAATGTAATAAAAAGAACCTAACTATGCTAGGAAAGGGCATTTACAATAAGACGTCCACTCGGGAAATGCATTCGATCACAAGTTTGACCTGCAGAAAAATGTGAAAGTCCTTGGTAGGATATAGATATAAAAATTAAATAGAGTGCCTTGACGCATGACTGAAAAATATATCTGCTGCATAAATATGACATTGAACCCCATATGCCTACTGCCTCATGTAGACCTGGTCAGATATAAATCTAAAATGTCGAGTGAACCGTCATTACCGCATATTAGCAAATGAAAAGTAAAACAAAACAAAAAACAAAATCAGCAAAATAGATTTGGTAAGCTTGTTCACTTTAGCTAAAAGTTTAGCAGCTTTAGTTCTCAAAAAGCACAAATATAACCACACCCCGAGGAAAGAAAACGTTGAACAAGATATGCATGCTACATGTCAGCAATATTGCCTCTTATACCAGGCTTTCAAACCCCTCAAGCAAATGTGTACCATACCCTTTCGAAGGTATCTACAACTCAAATTGAGCATGCACGATTGGGGAAGAGATGTGCCAGGCTGGCAACTTCCGTCAAAATTTATAAAGTCGAGTATATATATTTTTTTTATAAAATAACTAATGTGTATAGAATTGGGACCATAAGAGTAACGAAATTAAATACTAGACTTGTCTTAAGAACGTATCAGGTAACGATATAAAGAATCGTGCACGTATACACTTGGAATTATGATACAATCAATATTGTAAAATTGATATACATATCGCGGGATATCCAAATCCCATACCGTTCCCATAATATGCGTATCCATATCTATCTTGTCCGAACTCATCCCGAACCTAGGCCCACATCGGTGGATAGTAATTATCCAGAGATAGTCACGTTGTATACCGGGCACTAAAATTTTATAGCAAAAGCGAACATGATTCGAGTTATGTCAATGACGTACCATAGGAGACTCGAAACTGGCACTTGATTCCTTATAGCGGACGAAATCAAAATTGCCAGGAGGTCGTGACAATATCCGTGGTAAGTCTATATTACAATGGAAGTATCCAAAAGCACTAACACTTGTCTTTTTGCTTTATCGTCAACTGTTTGAATTGTTTAGAAAGGTTACATCGCCTTCGAGATAGTGGCTATACGTCCGTTATGTGGGTAATGTATAACACTTTTTTTTGGAAATTCAGCATGTGTGCCTATATATATCTTTCAGAGTTGGTAATACATCCGTAAGTGAAATGAATCACCCTCATTCGAAAACTCGTCTTCGCCGGTTTGTCCGTAGCACCTGTGTAACTACCCAAATGCGAGATCCTGTGTGGTTGATCGGAAAATGGTGCTCAGATCCCAAATTGATAATGTTTAAGCTGGCATCAGTTTGTGCTGAAGCCGAGTAAGTCGTGTATTATGCGTCCCTGCACCTGTGCTACTACCAAGTCGTCACCCCGATGTAGGAACCGCATGCGTGGACTCGGTTTGAGCTGCATCTGCAAAAAAATTAACTGAAGTAAGAATCGCCCTATTTTAATTGTTGCCCAAAAGTAGTCTGTCTCAAATTCGACCTTGTAATAAAATCAGGTAACTAAAAAAGTAAGTCCAAACACCCATAATTCAGGGTTAAAATATAAAAACTCATACAAAACAGTGTCTTGTAGAAACAGTAATAAAGGCAAAGGCGATAAGTGTCGCCGCCAAAAGCTGGATCTACATACAATCCAAATCAGATAAAAAAATAATAAAATAAAATCAAACAGATAGTGTGAGCGCACCCCACCGTGTGTCAGCAATCTCCTTGTATACAACAGCATACTCGTGCATAATCATAATTTTGACAAAAAAAAAATGTTGGCCTGCCATTGGCCTGTACAGAACGATATTTCATATGGTAAATAGGGGACCGACAAACTTAGAAAACGCAAAGTAGAAAAAGAGAAAAATGAATAGAACTAAAAATAAACAAACTCTGCTGTCAGATTCCAGAGAATAAGTCGAAATTTACGGCGATTAGACCCGTTCATATCAGCTGACAAGCAAATTAATGAGGACAAGTCCGCATTCCTGTTCCCGGAAAGAATGCGTGACCTGATTGACCACGGACAGACGATCGTTTGACACCCCGTTGTTTATGGGCACCAGATGTTAGGTTTGTCTAGTTAGGACTCACGATTACCCATAAAATAACCATTAATCAATCGTCGGGTTGATTATGAATAGCATGTTGCTTGTTAAATACAAGATAAAGGGAAAGTGTAGATTTTAGAGGGATCGTCAGTGGGTGCTTTGCGGTCCCCGTTTCCTAACATATACCCACACTTGTTTAAGAATAAAATAATAACGAGATATTAAAAAAAAAATCTCTGTCTCTATCTCCTTTTGGTTTTAATTGTAACATTGAAAACGGTTCCTAAATAGTTTAGAAGGAAGTGACACAACAATATCACAGACCCTAACTATTTCGAGTAGGTTGTGTTACATGTAGACTTGTATGCGCAAGATAAAGTTGTGTAATACGACAAGATCAAACAAATACAGTCTTCCGCTCGGGTCTCACGGTTGGTGATGCATGTAGGTTAATAGAAACTTCGAAAAACAAGAGAAGAAATTGTAAATGGAAAATACTACCGTGCGTACCTTAAAATGCCATATTGAAAGACTAACGTAACACAGAGGAAGTCCCTACTCTCGGGTTCAAAAACAAAATTATTAAAGTTACGTGGGAAATGAAATTATGATTAAACAAGCAAATAAAACTAAGTAAGCTAATATTTCCTATCAATCAAGTAATACCCTTGTGGAATGACAATTATAAATGCATATGACGCCCTTTTAGTAAATAATAATATTGCCAACAAAGGCTCAAAAAGTTGTAATGACACGCCCTTAAATGGGAAAATGGCGTGAAGAAGTATATTCCAATCGAGTTAAATGTAAAACTAGTAAAATTACTTCTTAAATGAATTTACAACTATACAATCTCAAAGCTAAAAATGTTAATATTTCCAATCGAAAAAGTATAACCCATGTGGAATGACAATTATAATTGCTTATGACGCCTTTCCTAGTAATTAATATTGTCAACATGGGTCCCAATAGTTGTAAGGCCACGCACTCAAATTGGTATGGCGTGAAGAAGTAAATCACTCTCGAGTTTAAATGTAAAACCAGTAAAGATACGTAAGAAATGCATTCATGCTTATACAATCAAATAAATCTAAAAAGGTTAATATTTCCAGTCGATAAAGTATAACCCATGTGGAATGGCTGATGTAATTGCGTTTGACGCCTTACAGTAAATAATATTGCCAAAATGGGTCCCAAAAATTGTAAGGACACGAGCCCAAATGGGTAAAAAGCGTGAAGAAGTAAATCACTCTCAAAATGGTTGACCGAAGCATAGCAAGTCAACAAATAAAAGCATCTGTAATGCTAAATACAGTTACCAACATATATATAAATAAGTGCCATGTATAGCACAGGTCGAATATAGGCTCAAACTGGCCTTAAAATGATCGACATGTAAAAAAGCACAGGATAACCCTTATACAGGTATCAACTGGCATAAAATATATAATAATGTAAATAGTGCACAGCAAAACCTTTTTTTTTTTAAAAAAAGGCATGAACTGGCAAACATGTCGTCATATATATAAAAAGTTGTATAAATATACAACAAATAATAAATACTGTCGTATGAAATATACGAAACAGCAACGTGCATCAAAAATAGGAAATTATACATATCTTTGAGTATTTCTTGCTCTAACTTTCATCACAGCCACAATCGCAGCCCGTATGATATATTAATGCCATGTTGCCTCATACAAACAGGTGGACACCATCAGCAGCGAGCGTTCGGGCCCTGGCAGATTCGAACCTAATTCATTTCGTTGCCAAAAGTTGATGGACATATGGCTTGCAATTTTAGCCATTAGGCGTCGATTCAGCTGCTCAACTCTTCCATTGAACCATAACGAATCAACCAGAAATCGTATCCTAGTTCGAGAAGCACTTCTATAAATCACCGGAAACAATAAATCACGTCAGTAACATTCAAATCGTGCACTAAGACATGTTCTGGTTTCTCTTTTGTCTCTGCCTCTTTGTCCACCGATAGCCAAAGATGCTAAATATCATTGGTTCCAGCAAAACACATTACGTAATCAAGTATGAAGTCCATAGCTTCCATGAACCGAAAAGTCGGACAATAGTCGCCCCGGAAATCCACTGTATTGAACATAATTATTCCCGTTGTGATGCTAAATTCAAATCGAATTCAAAGTCTGGGTTACTCAGTATCAAATCCTCCGAATGCGCACAAAACAGTGTCAAAATAGCTGTATTTTATGTACTCTGTCCGACATAATAACATCGTTTTTAAAACAAATCCGACAAAAGCATCAAAACAATAGGTTATTTTGTCCCGAGCGCATATCGCAAACTAACAGGTAGATGCATTGCAGCTAGTATATTAGACTGGCTGCCGTCCCACTGATCTGAAGTATTGTGAAAAAATAAGCAAAATTCAACTAGAGAAAGAAAATTTCTTATCAGCTTATATTCTCTGACTGGTCGATCAGTGGGACTGGTAAACTCTGCAGAGCCCATGTACTGGTTTACAGTTAGAAGGTTATTCAAGGGTCAATATAGGGACATGGAATGTCTTACAATAATAAGATTGTTATCACTTTCTGGTCTGATTTTCTATTTTCTATTGGATTATTTAATCTGTAAGGTCATCTTGATGAAAAATTCTAGACAGGGCTCTAGGAAGGAAATACTTGATTTGCTGACTACCTAGAATATTTTACCAGGACTTTGATTTGAATTATAATTAAATATTAACTAGATTCAAACAAACAAGATGTGTTTGTGAAACACTAATGCCCCCGTAACAGCAATTTTTTTCAAAGTTTGACCTTGACAGATGACCTTGACCTTGTCACATGACCTTGACTTTGGTACCAGTGGATGCAGATCATTGAGATCTATCATCATGCCAAATTTGAGCTTTGTATGTCAAATACTTTTGGAGAAAAGGCAAAGGTTAAGTTTTCGGACAGACGGATGGACAGACGGCCAGACAGACGGCCAGACAGACAGACGGACATGAGTTAAACAATATGCCCCCGATCTCTCGATACGGGGGCATAAAAATAATAAAATCAAAATAATAATAATAATAAATATAACCAGAGCTTTCACAGAAAGTGGGTCCATGTCATGGAAAATAACATTTTGAGAATATGTTTTTTTTTTAATAAAACAGTCTGACCCAGGTGAAAATAAACCTGAAGGGATCATCTGGCATGAAGGTCTGAAGACTTCTCAATATATGTGAAATTTATTATGCAATGAGAGAAGCATGTTATTTCAATCTAAGGAGCAGTTATCAAAATTAATGACATCTCTATTAACATACAAATTAATAGTAGATGACATTAAAAGCATTTCGGCCTTTTACGCAAGTGTTTGTACAAAGTAGGAAACCAAGATTTTAACATTTCACTAACATGTTCATGTTAAACTTTGGACAGAGAAATCTCAAAAAATACCAATACAATATTCTTAAAGTTTCGATTTCTGGAATTGTTGTGATATCAGGCTTGTAAGATTTAAAACGACAACTAGAAAAGCAGCCATCAAATATATTTGTAATAAAAATGATGAAAAACACCCAAAATATGACTCTGCTGAGTACCAACTAAAATTAAATTCCCCAAATAGAAATGCCATCAAAGGACAAAAGAATTACAAAAATGGTAAAAACTATAACAATATGATATGTACATCTCTGATTGATATCAAGTCTATTCTGACAATTGTTCTAACTCGCTCGAAGTCACTAGAGTCTTTTGCTTAAAAGTCCCCGTCTGTGTTCATGAACATTTTCCAAACGCAAAACAATGATCAAAGACGACTATGTACACAAAAACTAGACTTTTATTCTCAAAGATAAGTTTGTATTTGTCATTCCATTATTCGGTTATGTAAATGATTATGACGCGATGATCTTATTATAGGCCTAACTTGATTAATATTTATGACCCGCAACATTTCGAACTCCAATTTGAATACCACTCATATACCGCTTTTACACGTAGGGGTATTTCATGTGACCAAAATAACATTTACATATTTTACTTTATACAGCAGATCATGTGTTTCACAAAAAGCCGCCGTTTGTCGTTTAGTTTGTAATTTTATGTGACTCATCTTTCATAATACTAATTCAAGAAAAAATTTTCAAAGAATATTCATGATAGAGCGATTTGTTTACTCTGAACGCGGACTGTTGCTTTAAGTACTTTTTAAAAGCAATGCATTTGCATGGTAACCAATAGAAATAACATTACTCTAACAACATTTTTGTATAGAACTAAAGGCACTACTAGATGCAGCATGCATAACATTTTTAGCTCACCTGAGCACGAAGTGCTCAAGGTGAGCTTTTGGGGTTACTTGATGTCCGTCGTCCGTCGTCCGTCGTCCATCGTCCGTCGTGCGTCGTGCGTCGTCCGTCGTCAACATTTACCTTGTGGACACTCTAGAGGCCATATTTTTAGCCCAATCAACCCCAAAATTGGTCAGAATGATCATCTTGATAAAATCTTGGACAAGTTCGAAATTAGGTCAAGTGGGGTCAAAAACTAGGTCACAGGGTCAAATCTTAGAAAAACCTTGTGGACACTCTAGAGGCCATATTTTTAGCACAATCAACCTGAAAATTGGTCAGAATGATCATCTTGATGAAATCTTGGACAAGTTCGAAATTGGGTCAAGTGGGGTCAAAAACTAGGTCACAGGGTCAAATCTTAGAAAAACCTTGTGGACACTCTAGAGGCCATATTTTTAGCCCAATCAACCTGAAAATTGATAAGAATGATTATCTTGATGAAATCTCGGACAAGTTCGAAATTGGGTCAAGTGGGGTCAAAAACTAGGTCACAGGGTCAAATCTTAGAAAAAACCTTGTGGACACTCTCGAGGCCATATTTTTAGTCCAATCAACCTGAAAATTGATTAGAATGATTATCTTGATGAAAGCTCGGACAAGTTCGAAATTGGGTCAAGTGGGGTCAAAAGCTAGGTCACGGGGTCAAATCTTAGAAATATCTTGTGGACACTCTAGAGGCCATATTTTTAGCCCAGTCAACCTGAAAATTGGACAGAATGATTATCTTAGTGAAATCTCGGACAAGTTCGAAATTGGGTCAAGTGGGGTCAAAAACTAGGTCACAAGGTCAAATCTTAGAAAAACCTTGTGGACACTCTAGCAGCCATATTTTTAGCCCAATCAACCTGAAATTTGGTCAGAATGATTATCTTGATGAAATCTTGGACAAGTTCGAAATTGGGTCAAGTGGGGTCAAAAACTAGGTCACGGGGTCAAATATTAGAAAAACCTTGTGGACACTTTAGAGGCCATATTTATAGCCCAATCAACCTAAAAATTGGTCAGAATGATTATCTTGATGAAATCTCGGATAAGTTCGAAATTGGGTCAAGTGGGGTCAAAAACTAGGTCACAGGGTCAAATCTTAGAAAAACCTTGTGGACACTCTAGAGGCCATATTTATAGCCCAATCAACCTGAAAATTGGTTAGGATGATTATCTTGATGAAATCTCGGACAAGTTGAAATTGGGTCAAGTGGGGTCAAAAACTAGGTCAGGGGGTCAAATCGTAGAAAAACATTTTAAGATTGTTAATTCAGGTGAGCGATTAAGGGCCACTATGGCCCTCTTGTTATCGTATATACTATTGATGCTTCAAGCCTCAGGTCAGATTTACTTGGTACATTTCTTTCATATAGAAACTATACATGTATAATTACTAATAGTCACAGACACTGATACCCCAGCAAATAATTCTATGAACCCAAACAACCTTTTTGGAATGATCTAGTACTAACCAAAGGGAATATCTGTACAAAGTGATTTTGAAACCCAATCATGTCATAAATGAAGAAAACATGCTGGAGACTAGCCTTATCGTTTGACGTTCAACCGTGACGTTAGAATTGGGCGTATCCAAACAATTTATTCCAATGACACAAGGGCGAAAACTGTGCCAAATTATTTTGCAATCAATATTGCAGTCGATTCATAAAAATCATTGAGATATGCCCCATACAAGACCAATTTTGTTGCTTGACCTTGACATGTGACCTTAACCTTAGGTGTTTCCAAACATACACATATGTACTCATTAAAGAAAGCAACTATGCCATAAATGTAGGAAATATTATCATGGCAAGACTAATTTCCTTTTTAGATATAATATGAAAACAAGTTACGTGACATGAACGCCCTTTTATTACTGTGATGCAGCAAAGTATTACCAACATGACAAAATGCCAAAAGTCTCAAGAAAAGAAACATTCTGTAGGTTTCACACAAATTTATGCATAAATGAGATAGGGGTTTTGTTTTCAAGAATTTTGACATGAAGGTCAAATACTTATGTGAAACAACATAATCAATAAACAGAGAAAATGCTCAAAGTTTATAATTTTAAGAAGGAACATTCTTTGAAAGTTTCATGCAAAAGCATGCAAACAGGTACGAGGAGCTGAACTTTCAAAAATTTGAGATGTTGTTCCCTTTCTCTGTGTTGCAGCAAAATTTCACCAGAAATGGTGAAAATACACAAAGATAATATGATGAATATTCAAACATTGATGAAAGTCTATGTTTACAAGATTTTCCTCTTGGTTGAATACCATTATGACCTTTGACTTATACTAAGTAGATATTAGCCAAGCCAATGCTAAAAATAGCAACAATAGAATTTATAAGCCGGTTGTCAACTTCTTCATCAGCAATGGTCATAAGGAACCATCTATGATCAAGTCAAATTTGTAATCAATTCACAACTCATCATTTTCGAATTTACTCGAGGACAACATCTCAAAGATATGCCAAGGTCATCTCTGTCAACTATCTCATACTTAAAATGAGAATTCAATGTAAGTCAGAGTAAGAGCACAACAACTCTATGAGTAATGCCAGATTAAGGCAGCGTGTATACCCAATGGAAAGCTATGTTGCAAGTCCCTCTTGATTAAATCCCAAACCAATGTGTATGATCTGATGTTCTTTGGGTGCAATATATGTCCAATTTTTGAATTTGAGGGTTGCCATATTTATGCGTTTGTAACTCTTCATTGCGTGTATTTACGTTATCATCACCTTGGTCAAAAATCAACAAATGGTGTACATTCATTTTAGAACAAATATTCTTCCGATCGTGATTTTAAAAGGGCTGTCGCAGGACAGCAAATCCCGACTATTCCCAGCGTAGGATAGCGCAGTCTCAATCAGGTTTTAAATAATCAATCTTGGCCAAAATTATTCTTTGACATTCACTTTTAAAACACCAACAGAAAAGCCAAAAATATTCTTTGTACTGTTGCAACTGGGATATTTTAAGCTCATCTGAGTACATTATGCTAAAGGTGGTTTTTGTAATTATTGAATGTCTGTTGACAGCCTTAGATAAAAATTTCTTCATAAGCACTCTAGATGCCCTAATATTGGCCATTCTTTATGAAACTTGATCAGGGAGTTGGTAAGGTCACAAAGATAAAACATATAGAAAATGGAAAGGTTCCATTGGCAAACATGGTAAAAGAAGCCTTTTTGAAAATATCCTTGTAAACACTTTAGAAGAGGGGGGGGGGGCACAATTTTGTCCCAAATCTCAATCAAACTTGGTCAGATTGTTTATCCTGTCACAAGGATAGAATATCAAAAGTGGTAAGGTACCAATTGAAAACACCAGATAAGGAGAACGGTAATTTCTTTTTGAACACTGTAGAGGCCACAATATTGGTTCAATATCTATGATTCTAAATCATAATATTTTGTAGGTCACATGGATGAACCCTTATGAAAATTGGGAGGTTGCATTGAAAAGAGTGGGATGGAGGCCTGAACGATAATATCTTTGTTAACACTCTAAGGGCCACAATTTAGTTCAATCTGCATGCAACTTGTTTAGATTTTTCTGCTCAAATGCAAGTCCCCGATTAAACATGGGAAGGATCCTTTAAAAACAAGGGTAATGGGCCTTCATGACAATTTCCTTATCTGCTCAACAGGCCTAATTTTTTATGATTGTTACAATACTCTTTAAAAAGAATTTAAACAACATATGTTTCAAATTCAAAAGTTGAACTTTAGTTGTCTGAAAAGAAGACACTTTAATATAAGTCTTTGATTGATTAATATTTATAGATTTGATGTTTTAACAGGTATCTTTTACTTTGAATTCTGGTGAGCTATCTTGGTCTATTATGCTAGGTTTGTACTGTTTAGATTTCATTTCTTTTAAAGATGTTTATCAAATTGATAAAGTTTGAAATGCAACAGTCTGTCAAACCATTCAGTGATGACTGATTAACAGTGCTTACAGTACTTTGATTTCATCAACTATTTTATTCTTTCTAAACTTTTTTCTGGCAATAGATATCTGACCAGGTACAGTCTGTGTTATTTGATAAGGGTCATTTAGGGGTCATAAGAGTTTCCACTAGGGTTGGCTTATCATTATCTTACATCAGTATAAAACTGTGACCTGACCGAGGGGTCAAATTCTTCCAGGAATTTCTGGGAGTAAGCTCTGCAGAGTTGACCAGGCTGTCAGTTTTTGTGAATATGGGAGGTAATTTGAAATAAAATAGTTACACATTAGTGGTCTACCTTATTAATTTTAAAACTAACTGACAGCCTGGGAGCCAGGCTACTAGTATATGATTGGTCGGTACCTCCCTTCTCCCTTAGCTACGCATCTCTTAGACACAATTCCTGCACACAAATCGTTTTATTTGCATAAAAATTCATTTATGTCGTCAAAAGAGCAGTCTTCAGACCACAATCTTACGATGAAACAATTTCAGTCGTGTATGTATTAGAAGATATCGTTGTTGTCTCGAGGTTATAAAACTTCAGGCTCAGGCTCCATTTTCTCAAATTTTAAATTGAAATAAATGGATGAAAATAGAAGATAATATTGATAAGTTTTCATTTATAACAACTTATCAATATTATCGTTTATGTAAATACATTAAGATGATTATTAAAACAGAATTACGGCTTAAATCTCAAATTGAAATTTGAGGAAATTTTGATTTGAGAATGAGAAAATTTTTATAACCTCGGGCCCTGATTGTATTTACGACATCTCGGATAAAAGCATTAGATCAATCCTGCGTTCAGGAGGTCAGTTATGTCATGCAGAACGCATGACTGGCCTCGTACATCGTTATAGGAGTGACCTCACTGGAATTAACTTCCAGAGGTCATTGTATGTAAATGTAGATCTTAACGAAAAAATAGTCCGGCTTGAAAATGGCATTTTGAAGTGGAGAACAGTGATCCACGTGCATATTTATTTGATTTTTTGCTAGTTTTGCACCTCTTCTTTAATATAATACTTGGCTCGATCTTTTTTGTGCACGATTTCCTTTCCGGGAGGACGGATGAGCGACGGCGGGCTTGCCCGAAGTAACTGTCCTCTTCATAGGTGGAAAAAAGACGGTTCCTTTATACTGGCTTGAATAGCCGAAAACTTAATCCAAAAAAAACCAGTTTTTTTAGTCTCAAAAGATCGAACAATGAATGTAGATGAAGCACTGATGACGTAATATAAAAACGTGTTGTTTGGAATGCGCTGCAGCACCTAAAAGTTGAGCAATTTTATATAGAACAAAGAAGGCCAAAAATCGGGTGGGGTCTGACCTATAGAGGGGTCTTCTGGCAATTCAATCAACGGCCTTGCGCAAATTGATTTCCACCATTTCCTGTTATACAGGCCATACTTTAGAGGTTCTTAATTAAAACAAAAGGTTTATCTTTCAGCAATGTTAAACCCTTTCCTGTTTTACAAAATTTTGGACCTGGCCAAATTCAAGGTTTTGCAGATTAAAATTTAAAGTGGATTTATTTTGAAAAATAACCATTCAGTAGGGTAGAAAATAGTGTGGAAAAAGAAGAAATTGCTTGTCAGAAGCAATTTCTTCTTTTTTTCACAATGTTTTCTCATCAAAAAATCACAGGCACGTAAAAAGCAGGGATAAAAGAGCAAAGGGTTAAAATGTTTAAATTGCAAAATAGTATGAATATTATTTCAGCCTTTGACTTTTCCTGGCAGCTAAGTGTGTGTAGTCTTAACATATTCTATTGCCAATTATATAAACACAGTAATACGCATATAAATAAAATAAAGATAAGCAAGAGGGTTTGGCCACAAGTTTAAACAATCTAGGATAGGCCATTCCCTTCGTTAGCTATATGAAGTGCGTCAGTCTATTCGATACAGATAAGAAAACATAAAATCGACACTCAATCCGTTCGAAATCATTTTAATTCACTCATTCATTCATTTTTTTATTAAACAGTCACTCAAACAATTCGTTAAAACACTCAAATATCACTATTCAAAACAGTTTAACAGATATATTCAAATCACAAAAAAGTCTAATACTGACTTGCTTGAATTTTGGGGCATCTGATCTGTTTTAAATGATATAGAATTCTATTTATATAATGTGTTTGTTTATTTTATAAAGGGGAGTAAAATATTTCGCTAATTGCGTTCATAATAAACGCAATCAGCGATATTATATCCCCACCCCCCCCCCCCCCACCACCCCTTTAAATTTGATTAAAAAAATAATCCATTCCACTCATTCAATTTCATTCCATTATATTCCAAAATCATTCACCTTGTCGATTTTACGACGTTCTTAAATCTTCACAATGTAAGGACGAGCTATTGTAACGTTTTTGCTCTTTCTCCTATGTGAGAGGTCTTTTTATATCTTATAACTATATAATTATCCGTGTGACAACATCCCATATGATATTTTTTATGATATCACATAGTTATTTTTAGAACAATAATATCATGCAGTAATTTTTAGAAACTTGCATTTCAGTTAGAAACATCTGCAAAAACAAGACAAAAAGGGTTATAAGATAAATATAATACGTACTAAGTGTATCGTATGAAAAAAAATATATAACTCGATCGTGAGAATTAATCATTGTCTCGGCAGAGCCTCGACAATGATCAATTCTCCCAACCTCGTTAGATATTTTTTTTCATACAAAACACTAAGTATGTATTATATATTTCCTGGATTTGTCACTGCGCAGCCAATGTTGTTTTTACTCCAATTTTCCGTGTATGTTGCACATATATCACATTAAATGATTAAATTGTTATTTAATTATTGTGATAACTTAAGTTTTTTTTATAATGAACGTTGCAAACGCTTTATCAACCCGTTGTAGGAATTTCTGGAATAACCCTCGGATATCAAAAAAATATTCCTCTGTTTTGATACGAAAAGCAAATGAGCGTCTATTTCTTAAGACGGACGCATTTTTGGTGATCTATGGTTTAATCGCTACATTCAGCTTACATGTAGACGACTACATTTTCGGTCTGGCTCCCCTCTTGGACAAATTCTGGTCCTGCGCTGACCAAATGGGGTTCGGGTGGCTGAAACGAACCCTTTTAAAACCGAAGAACCATTATTTAGCCCCTTTTAAAACTGAAGCACCATTATTTCATAATTGTTCAGAAATTCGATAAATTCTATTTCTTTTCTAGGGAAATTAACGGCCATTTGTGTTGTTTACTGGCACCCTGCGTCTTCGACTGTGGATCAGGGCTTTGCGAGGAACGTAGGTAAGCACAAAAACGGTATATTCTTTTTCAGGTATTTGATGTTCTTCGCCAAAGTAACCCAGACTTCGGAGACAAGCTCACCCCGGTAGAGACAGTGCTTGAAGACCCGAACCTTGGACTCTCCGATGACATGTTTAATAAGCTGACTGAGGAAGTTTCAATCATTTTTCATGTTGCTGGGAACATTAAGTTTAATCCGCCATTGAGGTTGGTACAGTTAGTAAAATGCTGAAATTAATAAGCCGAATTGTTTTGGAATGATTTTTTGAATGAAATTGAATGAGTGCGAGGATAGAAGTCTGGGTGAAATCGTTAAGGACGAACAAAATCTATTACCTCCCTTAAAAAAATGCTTACAAGTACTGTGAATAGAGCCGTATTTTTTTCAAGAACCAGTCAATCAGACGCCAATCCATTATGTCAGTTTAATCATTTCGAATTTTCGAGTTATATGTATTTTGAATGTAGCTGTTAATTTTATCCTTTTTTGTTGTTGTTGTTGTCGTTGTTGTTGTTGCTATTATTATGAGCGTTTTGAAGGTTTGAGGTAGTATTTAGAATGTATATATTTAGAGCGAGATTGAGCATTTACATTGGTTTTTATTTAGATGAATATCAATTTCACGATGTTTTTAGCTGCACCAGTTAAACAATATCAACCTTTTTTAATTGAAAACTCAATGAAAAGCTCAAGGAGGAATAGTTTGATTGATGATCTACATGAATTGGTTTATAATTATAATAACTCACTTTCATTTAAGAAGTGATTTTATCATGAAATGCACTTCTTGAATGATAACGCGTTAAATTATAGTACAAGGAAAGAATTCTCGACGCCGAATATGATTTATCATTTAGATTGATGACTTGTGAGGCTTTAAATACATATAAATAATTAAGCTTTAGAACTGGCTTTATTAACATTTAAACTATAGATAATGTCCAGGCTATTTCAGCATTTAAATGGTTTAAACCGTTTTATTCTACATCGATTATGAAGCAAGTTCTTACAATTTAGAATAATCCCTCTCGATTCTGCTTCCTGGAATGTCCACCAGTACTTGCGCCGAATGTGTGGGCCAACGGAGGAACCAAGATCGATAGCCGTTCTCGGGAATCGAATTCAGGACCTTTTGGTCAAGAGGTCCACGCTCTAGCTCTAGACCACGGACACCAAAAAGCAATAAAATCAAAATTCACTAATAATTTCAGAGCTTGTGCTACCTTTTTAAATTTGGGGGTCATTGACCCCTTGAACATAAAATTCTGGAGGTCAACACTGTTTTGGTAGGGGTCAAGAAAGAGCAAAACCTCAAAACTTATCAGTCCTTATAGTAATTTATATAACTGAAACAACATAAACAATAAAGTGTAGACACACTTTATTGTTTATGTTGTTTCATTTCTATAGATCTTTTATAAAAGTATGATGAAAACAAGGGATCAATACAATCTTATATTGCATAAGTGGCACCCCTGGAAATTTAGTGGGTCAAAATGACCCATTGCAGGAAATTTTTGAGGGTCAAAATGGGATTTTGGGGAGTCAAAACCCTTGTTTAAGGGTCAAACACGATTCCTAGATTTATGTCATGCATCTTCAAAATAATTCTAGCCGACCCCGGCTATCTCAGCTGTAACACATAAGGCAGTCGAACCAGGGGTTGTGAGTTCGAACCTCGGCTCGGCAACTTTCATGCGACATTTGACAAGATTCAATGTGACACGGGTCAATAGCATAGGCGTAACTAGGATTTTGAAATGTATATGCACTCAGAAGGCGACCGACAAAGAATTAATAGGTAAATTGCGATATATGGACTGTGACAAAAGATTAATGTCCCCTGTCCGCTCCCTTTCCTATTATTGAGCATTGGTGAATAATCTAAACATAGCAACTACTGCTTGAATAGGCGAAAGTTCCGATGTTATCGTCATTCATCAACGTCATTTTTCGGAAGAGGATTTATTTCTATTAAGCGCTTGTAAACGTAATGTGCGTCATAGTAGTTACGCCCTTGATTAGTTTCTCGCCAATGTATTTGATAAGAGCCAGCGCGTGACATTTCCAACAGTTTCACAAATGCGCATAGCAAAGAATCTGGCCAGCCTGTACATCCACACAGGCTGACCAGAGACTTTGTTTTGCGCTATTGAGATGGATTATCTCCTAACCTTTCTTCGGGCGGTCAGAATGAGATTCTTTTTTAATTATTTGGCTGTTAATGTTGTTCAATGTCTCGGGATCACGCATACATGAAATTGTAAAAAATGTCACGCACAGGCTCATAAGTAATACGCCCAAAAGGGATGAGAATCTGGTTGGTTGCACGAACGAAGTATTTTGGTTGTACTGGTGTGAGGAACGACGGGAAACCAGGGGTAAGAGCACCGTCCGCTGGAACAACGTTGCCTTCAGTGCACGAAAACTAAATGAAAGTGATAATCCGATTATTAAATGATATCAGGATAAAATATTAATCTCCATGCAAAGAGAAACAAATCAAAATGAAATCGAATCTACCACAGTTCAACAATGTTTTGCGTGGCTCTCGAAGGGCGTTTAAACCACGAGATAGATTTTCGATTAAAAATAAGTGATTGATACTCCCAAAGTTTCGGTAAAAACCTTCCTTGGCCCGAGATCCTAAAAGTTTTCTTATTCTCTACTGAGAATTTTCTCAAATTTAGAATTAAAATAAATGTGTGAACATAAAAGATGACTTCAATATGTTGTTATATTATAATCTTTTATGTTCATACATTTATTTAAAGTCTAATTTGGATAAAATTCTTATTTGATAATAAGAAAAGATTTTTGATCTCTGGCCCAGTTAAGTTTTTTTTTTATAAATATTACGACATAATTCAAACTCTAATCTCAAGTTAGAATTGAGAGAAGATTCTCAGTTGAGCATGGACAAAAGTTTGTCAATCTCGGGCAAAGATATTATCTATACGTTCGTACTGCTTGTTGAACAGTGGAAATCAGTTCGGAACATTGTGAAGTTGTCAAGGTGAATGATATGGAATTATTTGGAATGATCTTAAATCACGTTTTGAGTGAAATTCAAGGGAGGTGATACAATATCGCTTTTTTCTTCCAAATTTGGCGAAATCAACGATTTTTACTTCACTTCATAAAATAAAAGTACGGTTAACAACATCTTGAAATTGGCAAGATGAATGATTTCGAATGATTTTGGAAAGAAGTTTAGCGAGTGTGTGGGGCGAGTTTTGAGTGAACTTAATGGAGGTAATCCTATATCGCAAATTTTGTTCAGGATAAATAAAATTAGCGATATTTATTACCTGTTTTTAGAAAAAATATGCATAGAAGTTTTATAAATAACTTGCCACCTTCATAGCGCAGTTGGTAGCGCGTCGGACTGTCAATCTAGAGGTTCCGGGTTCGATCCCCGACGACGGCACTCATTCTTTCGGACTATTTGTCTCTCACCAATGGGTTGATAATCGTAGACGAATGTGAGATAGTAGCTGGTATCTAGGAAAGAATTTAATGGTAGTACTACCGTGAGAAATTCCAGGGGTCCATTGTTAGGTGATCCAGCCACCGCGATATAACTGAAAAATATGTTGAATCAACCAACCTATAAATTACTTCCTGTTTCTTCAAGAATCTATAAGACGCTTACAATTTGAATAATATCAGTGAAATCGCGATGTTTTTCTAGCTTTATTTCTTTTGAATGACGTTTTCCAATGAGTTTGTAGCGTTTTTGAATGGTTTGAGTGAATATTTGGAATGAATGAATGGAGCGCTAAGCGAGTAATTTGGAATGGTTTTAACGAGATGAATGTCATTTTCACGATGTTGTTTCCTGTACCTTTCTGTTTGTTTGTCTTCACAAACCAATCAGAAAATCTAAAATCCAAGATAATCAAATAGTGTAATAATTGATTCGATATGAATTAACATAGACTAATGATGATCTTTTTACACCATTTCGAAGCGTTTATGTACAATGTGGATTTTTGGAATATTGGAGTAGGTGGTTCAAATCAATTGGACGAAGTGAGTGTCAAGCGATTTAGTATGGTTTTGATAGAGGTAAAGGCAATTTCAAGAGGTTTAAGCCCCAGTCTGCATTTAGAGTAAAAGAAAAATCGCTCTTTCGTGAATATTCTTTTAATATTTTTTTTGATTAAGTCTTATGAAAGATTAGTTACATAAAAATACAAATCATTCGACAAACGGCTTTTTCGTGAAACGCATTAACTGCCGTATTAAGTAAAATATGTAAATGAGATTTTGTCACGTGAAATACGCCCACGTGCAGGAGCGATATTCAATAAGAGTTGCGGGTCCTAAATATTCATCAAGTTAGGCCTAAATTTAGATCAACGCGTCATAGTCATTTGCATTACCGAATACTGGAATTACAAATTTAAGCTTATTTCTTATAATGAAAGTCTAGTTTTTTGTGTACATAAATGTCTAAGATCACTGTATTGCGTTTCGGAAATGTTCACGAGTACAGACAGGGGCTTTAACTGTATGAACTATTTGCTGTAATATACTTTGTATATTTTGGCTATCCAAGATTCATGTATTTATAAATATTTGCCCTGAATGAGAAAGCTAGTTTTTTCCGTAGATCAAAATATCTTATGATACTAGATCTACCCTAAAGAGGCAGGTGCGAAAACATAAGAAAACGTTATAAAATAGTTATTCTTTTTGCGAAAGCCGGACGTTTCGAGCACGTTTTCATCTTAAAAGTATGGTGGTTATTCTGGAATAGAGTGGAGGCTTTGCGTGTTAGTGGTTCAACACATTAAGGTAGTGGACCCTTAACAGCTCTGCAACGTTTCGGAAGTAATGAGCTTTAACAGTGTTAACCGAGGTTTCCCAATGAAAACTATTACGAAACCTCGGCTAACACTGTTAAAGCTTATGACTGCCGAAAAGTGGCGGACTTATTTTGGATCCACTACCTTAAAGCAAAGTGGCACAATTTTTTTCTTTTGCTGCTGTGATATAACTGAAAAATTGTTAAAAGCGGTGTTAAACCCAATACATACATACAAACAAACATTCATTTTTCTCTTTTTTCCTTTTAACTTTTCAGGGATATAATAGAAACTAATATAACGGTGTCTACCAACGTTTTTCGATTTGGTAAACAGTGCAAACATCTAGCGGTAAGCGAATTTTTCAACAGTAAATGTAGCCACACCATCATTTGATTTCTAGGTAGCAATAGACACATGGCGTCATTTTTTTCCGTCCAACGATTTTTTTTCTATCTCACATATGCTGTAGATTTACATTGTATAGCCATTATATCAAAATTTGAAGATACCTTTCAATGCTTGTTTCGTACTAGAGGTGTCTGCCCTTGAGTGGTACTGGCCATTAAACGTTTATATTCGTTTTAGGTCTAGTATAAACTCAGTACCAGCTGACAGGTATAAAACATACATGGTAATAGACCTTATACATGTAAACAATGGCTGTTGTCAAGGAAATTTCTCTTTATCAATTGCGTTTTCATTAAGCGCATTCAAAAGGTAAAAATGAAGTAAGTCTTGTGATTTTAAGTGAGAAAAACCACCACAACAACCTTTTTTAAAAAACAAATACCCAATTGTATTCTTCTTATTTTCCAATATGTTTAAAAACAATATTTTTCCTTAATTTGGTAAAAAAAAAATCAGCATAACTTTCCATGCAAACAAGGAAGTTTTTCATTAATTTATAGTGACCCCTTCTAATTAAATGACATTTATATCGTATTTTTATTGTTAAATTCAATGATCCAGTCATTCAGTTGATACCAAATGTTGTTAGAAGTTAAGTACTGAAGTATCATCAATATTCTACGTTATTTTCATAAGCAGAAACTTCCGAAAAACGGTCTTTTTAAATTAATGCGCAAAACGAGACGCAAAATAAACGAAAACCTACTTCCGGTTTATAGAGTCGAGATGCCGCTGTCCAATGTCACCTTAACACAAAACAAGAGGACCAAGATGGTCCTAGATCGCTCACCTGAGTCTCTATGACCCCTGGGACATCACATTAATTATATAGGCAGATGTCAAAAAGAAGATAATTGCCTAAGATCAATACCATGGAACATTTTCAGCGAAGAGCAAGACAAATATGCCTTTTGCTCTTTGATTCTATGTAAAAAGGGATGCATCTGGGTGGACCCCAAAAGTGACCCCAGGGTCTTAATATGAACAAACTTGGAAGAGGTCCATAAGATGATGCTACATACCAAATATGGAAGCTGTCTGCCTTCTGGTTTCAGAGAAGAAGATTTTTAAAGGTTATCCCATTTTTACCCTTCGTGCTCAGATGAGCTGAAAAGGATGCGCCCGGGTGGAGCCCAAATATGACCCAAGGGTCTTAATATGAACAAACTTGGTAGGGGCCCACAAGATGATATTACATACCAAAAATGAAAGCAGTGTGCCCTCTGGTTTCGATTAAAGAAGATTTTAAAAGATTTACGCTCTTTGATTCTATGTAAAAAGGGTTGCGCCCGGGTGAAGCCCAAATATGATCCTGAGGTCTTGATATGAACAAATTTGGTAGAGGTCCACTAGATGATGCTACATACCAAATATGAAAGCTGTCTGCCTTCTGGTTTCAGAGAAGATGATTTTTGAAGATTTTCAATTTTTTACCCTTCGTGCTCATAAGAGATAAAGGGATGCACCCTTGCAAAGCCCAAATATGACCCAAGGGTCTTGATATGAACAAACTTGGTAGAGGCCAACTAAGTGATGCTACACACCATATTTTAAAGCTGTCTGCCATCTGGTTACAGAGAAGAAGATTTTTAAAGATTTTCGCTCTTTGATTCTATGTAAAAAGGGTTGGGCCCGGGCAAAGCCCAAACATAATCCTAGGGTCTTGATATGAACAAACTTGGTAGAGGCCCACCAGATGATGCTACATACCAAGTGTGAAAGCTGTCTGCCTTCTGGTTTCAGAGAAGAAGATTTTTGAAGATTTTCAATTTTTTACCCTTCGTGCTCATAAGAGATAAAGGGATGCACCCGTGCAAAGCACAAATATGACCCAAGGGTCTTGTTATGAACAAACTTGGTAGAGGCCCACTAGGTGATGCTACACACCAAATATTTAAGCTGTCTGCCATCTGGTTACAGAGAAGAAGATTTTTAAAGATTTTCGCTCTTTGATTCTATGTAAAAAGGGTTGGGCCCGGGCAAAGCCCAAATATGACCCCAGGATCTTGATATGAACAAACTTGGTAGAGGTCCACTAGATGATGCTACATACCAAATATGAAAGCTGTCTGCCTTCTGGTTTCAGAGAAGAAGATTTTTAAAAAAATTCATATTTTCACCCTTTTTGTTAAGGGTAAAGGGAAAGTTAAGGGTGGATTTCATTTATTTATACAACTTTGGTAGAGCTTGACCTAAGGAACATCCCTGCCAAGTTTCATCAAGATTGGTCCTCTGGATTAGGAGGAGAAGATGTTTAAAGAAATTGTGGACGACGCACGACGGACGACGCACGACTGACGACGGACGACGGACATTCTACGATCCCAATAGCTCATCCTTGAGCACTTCGTGCTCAGGTGAGCTAAAAATTGATTGGACGTTTATTTAGCTCCGACTCTTTCGAAAGATTCATCATTCAGATCACATCTATAAATATCGAATATGGTTGATGCATTGTCAAAACACTACACTTTCCGCTGTAAGATATATATTGCAATGAGCCTGTGCATGACAAAACGATAAACCCTGAGCAGCGTAAGCAAGCACAAAATGCAATAAGAATAATTCCGGGCTGTCTGAAGAACGTCAGAGAATACACTATTTATCTATCTGGTGTGCGTATCCTTACGCTGGCCAGAGGCTTTGCTTTTAGCACACGTGCGAACATGTGAAATTGTTGGAAATGTCACGCACACGCTCAAATGAAAAGTTATCACATGTACATGTATAGGATATATTTAGAAACTGACGATTTAAGGTAGTGGACCCGTAATAGTTCCGAAACATTTCGGAACTAATGATCTTTCACATTGTTGACCGAGGTTTCCTATTGAAAATCATGAGGAAAACCCAAGTAATACTGTTGAAGTTTATTTGTTCCGAACGGTCGCGGAGCTATTATGGTACCACTACCTTAAGGCATTTATGTTTCTGGGGTAACTTCAGTTTTCGAAATATTAAGCAGTTTTAAATATTTTCTTTCATTTCTACACATCTGGCGATAAGCATGATGCCATTAAGATAACTCTTGACTTGTTTGCTTTGATTGATTTTAATGTTAATGCGTGAATGTTGTTCTCAAGTTTATTAAAACTTTTCTTCATTTCTCCAGGCCTACGTCCACACATCGACGTTATACGCACATGCTGATCTCGAGATTGTCGAAGAAAAAGTCTATCCAACTAAGTGGAATCATACAGAGCTGATTGACATTGTAAATGAGTAAGACAGCTTTTCTTCTCTCACTGCTACCATCATCTTATATAACGAAAAGCCCTCAGAGATATCCTAGTTATGCGTGATGACTCTTTAAGGTAGTGGACCCGTAATAAGTCTGCAACATTTCGAAACTCTTGATATTTCACTATGTTAACCGAGTTTTCCTTATCGAATCATTCTTGGCTTTCAATGAAATTTGAATACTGTTTTGATATGCAGAACCGACTCTTTATAATGATGATTTGGACTTTAGTTATTTTCATACCTAGTTTGTAATCAAGGTACACATAAAATTTAATAGCAAATCAGAATGCTTGATTTGTTTGTTTAAATGGGGTACAACGCCACTTTTAACATTTGTGTCAGTCATTTTTATGGCGGCTTTAGCATTGAATCACTGGTACTTTTCTCAACAAAACGGCCATGGCATCCTTTCCCAGCCTACAGCTGCTATCCAACTTAAGTGTACGCCTTTACCACCGTTGGAGGTAGAAAAATTTTAGGGAGGATAAACGCCGCTACAGGGAGCGAGCCAATCCCACCTTACAATTAAAGAAAATGAGTCTGCTTTGCTACATAAATAGTAACGTCGTGGAATTTCCATGTAAATCAATCAAAACTATTCCGAATCGCTCACTCAATGCTCCATTCATTAATTCACTCAAACCATTAAAAAAGGCTGCAAAATCACTGAAAAGGATCAGATCCACAACGAAATTTTAATACATATAGCTAGACATAGATAGCGATTTCACTGACATATATAACTTGTAAGCATCTGATTGGTTCTTGAAGAAATAGGAAGCGATTGATGCATATTTTATTCGAGAGAGGTAATATATATCGCTAATTTTGTTTATCCCAAAGAAAAAAGCGCGGTATTGGATTACCCCCCCTCCCCCCTTTTATTTCACCCAAAACCCGCTCCTTTCGCTTAGCCAATATTATTCTTAAATCAATCCAAATTCAACCACCTTGTCAATTTCACGTTGTTGTAAACTGTACCAACTGCGCAATAGCGGAGGATAAGAGAATGTTTGTGTCTTATAAATCTTCCTTCGAATATAATTGTGACCCGTCAGGCGAAATAGGACAATCTGGGTAATGCATGAACAGTCGACCATAGTCAGACTGCGCCGGCTGCGCAGACTGACTAGGGTCGAAAATATTTGCACCGTGCTTATTTTCATACTCTGGAATTTTCAATCTAGATTCGCGAAAAAGAGTTTTTGAATTGCATCGTCTTGTTGGCATGTTCTTGAACCAATTTCTTTTTCAAATATTTATTTCACAGAGTTCCCGGATGGTCCCTTTTCGCTCGACGTGCCACAATTATAATTTGAATTATAGATAGCTTACTACAATAAATTATAAAATTCTTTATTTAGAGAAGGTAGCACATTAAGCTTACATCATACATTAATCAAACAGAAATATATTAATCAAAAATACTATCAATCAAAAATCGATTAACCTTTCAAAGTACTCATTTTTACATTAATACCACAGACTCTTTACCCCTGTCATTTTTATTTTATTTTCGTGGATTCTCGACTTGGAAAATCTTTAGTTGCTACGGCATGGGTGCCCACTAACGGTTTGATACTCGTTTCATGTCTAAAACTTCTTATCTTATTGACAAATCCTTTAATATCAACTCGATCAAAATCACACCCAATCGCTCGCTCAGCGCTGCGTTCAGAATTTAAAGAATTGCTACAAAATTGTTCAAAAACACTTCAAAATCATTTTAGATGCTCGTTATTTCACCCGAATCGAAAAGAATCTTTCCTCAATCGCATTTGGTTTCTTGTGGGTTTAAAAACGTCTGATTCGTCCGAGAAGGCACAAAAACACAAAAGGGCGTAGATTTTATGGCGGCTTTAGCATTGAATCACTGGTACTTTTCTCAACAAAACGGCCATGGCATCCTTTCCCAGCCTACAGCTGCTATCCAACTTAAGTGTACCCCTTTACCACCGTTGGAGGTAGAAAAATGTTAGGGAGGATAAACGCCGCTACAGGGAGCGAGCCAATCCCACCTTACAATTAAAGAAAATGAGTCTGCTCTGCTACATAAATAGTAACGTCGTGGAATTTCCATGTAAATCAATCAAAACTATTCCGAATCGCTCACTCAATGCTCCATTCATTAATTCACTCAAACCATTAAAAAAGGCTGCAAAATCACTGAAAAGGATCAGATCCACAACGAAATTTTAATACATATAGCTAGACATAGATAGCGATTTCACTGACATATATAACTTGTAAGCATCTGATTGGTTCTTGAAGAAATAGGAAGCGATTGATGCATATTTTATTCGAGAGAGGTAATATATATCGCTAATTTTGTTTATCCCAAAGAAAAAAGCGCGGTATTGAATTACCCCCCCCCCCTCCCCCCTTTAATTTCACCCAAAACCCGCTCCTTTCGCTTAGCCAATATTATTCTTAAATCAATCCAAATTCAACCACCTTGTCAATTTCACGTTGTTGTAAACTGTACCAACTGCGCAATAGCGGAGGATAAGAGAATGTTTGTGTCTTATAAATCTTCCTTCGAATATAATTGTGACCCGTCAGGCGAAATAGGACAATCTGGGTAATGCATGAACAGTCGACCATAGTCAGACTGCGCCGGCTGCGCAGACTGACTAGGGTCGAAAATATTTGCACCGTGCTTATTTTCATACTCTGGAATTTTCAATCTAGATTCGCGAAAAAGAGTTTTTGAATTGCATCGTCTTGTTGGCATGTTCTTGAACCAATTTCTTTTTCAAATATTTATTTCACAGAGTTCCCGGATGGTCCCTTTTCGCTCGACGTGCCACAATTATAATTTGAATTATAGATAGCTTACTACAATAAATTATAAAATTCTTTATTTAGAGAAGGTAGCACATTAAGCTTACATCATACATTAATCAAACAGAAATATATTAATCAAAAATACTATCAATCAAAAATCGATTAACCTTTCAAAGTACTCATTTTTACATTAATACCACAGACTCTTTACCCCTGTCATTTTTATTTTATTTTCGTGGATTCTCGACTTGGAAAATCTTTAGTTGCTACGGCATGGGTGCCCACTAACGGTTTGATACTCGTTTCATGTCTAAAACTTCTTATCTTATTGACAAATCCTTTAATATCAACTCGATCAAAACCACACCCAATCGCTCGCTCAGCGCTGCGTTCAGAATTTAAAGAATTGCTACAAAATTGTTCAAAAACACTTCAAAATCATTTTAGATGCTTGTTATTTCACCCGAATCGAAAAGAATCTTTCCTCAATCGCATTTGGTTTCTTGTGGGTTTAAAAACGTCTGATTCGTCCGAGAAGGCACAAAAACACAAAAGGGCGTAGATTTCATTAAAGGGTGATAATAAAATATCGTTGATTTAATTTCTCGTTAAAATTAGCGATATTGGATTACCTCCATTTAATTTCACTCGAAACTGGCTTTACTCACTCATTCAATTTCATTTCAAAATCATTCCGAAATCAACAACTTGTCAATTTCACCATCTTGTTAACTATACTACCCATCAACCTATTGGAATAGCTCTACTTTGAAAATCTATACAGAACCGAAGAATTGAAAAAGAATGAGCGAGGTATCATCGGAAGAAGCCCTTGTAAATATTTTGCTTCAAAGAAGGTTGCAGAGTACATGACCAAACTGGAGATGGGTTCGAGTCCCGTTGCAATAATGAGACCTGGTAAAGTCTGTCCCTCACTCACAGAGCCATTCCCAGGTTGGAGCCACGGTTATGCATCCTACATTCCTTGGCTTACGTTGGTAAAATAAAATCATATTTCAAATATTTATGCTATATTTTTTTAGCTCACCTGAGCACAAAGTGCTCAAGGTGAGCTATTGGGATTGTAGAATGTCCGTCGTCCGTCGTCAGTCGTGCGTCGTGCGTCGTCCGTCGTGCGTCGTGCGTCGTCCGTCGTGCGTCGTCCACAATTTCTTTAAACATCTTCTCCTCCTAAACCAGTGGGCCAATCTTGATGAAACTTGGCAGGGATGTTCCTTGGGTCAAGCTCTACCAAAGTTGTTCAAATAATTGAAATCCACCCTTAACTTTCCCTTTACCCTTAACAAAAAGGGTGAAAATATGAATTTTTTTAAAAATCTTCTTCTCTGAAACCAGAAGGCAGACAGCTTTCATATTTGGTATGTAGCATCATCTAGTGGACTTCTACCAAGTTTGTTCATATCAAGACCCTGGGGTCATATTTGGGCTTTGCCCGGGCCCAACCCTTTTTACATAGAATCAAAGAGCGAAAATCTTTAAAAATCTTCTTCTCTGTAACCAGATGGCAGACAGCTTAAATATTTGGTGTGTAGCATCACCTAGTGGACCTCTACCAAGATTGTTCATAACAAGACCCTAGGATCATATTTTGGCTCCACCCGGGCGCAACCCTTTTAACATAGAATCAAAGAGCAAAAATCTTTTAAAATTTTCTTTAATCGAAACCAGAGGGCACACTGCTTTAATTTTTGGTATGTAGCATCATCTTGTGGGCCCCTACCAAGTTTGTTCATATCAAGACCCTTAGGTCATATTTGGGCTCCACCCAGGCGCATCCCTTTCAGCTCATCTGAGCACAATGAATGAAAATGGGAAAACCTTCAAAAATCTTCTTCTCTGAAGCAAGAAGGCAGACAGCTTTCATATTTAGAATGTAGCATCATCTTATGGACCTTCCCAAGTTTGTTCCTATCAAGACCCTGGGGTCACTTTCGGGGTCCACCCGGGTGCATCCCTTTTTACATAGAATCAAAGAGCAAAAAGGCATATCTGTCTTGCTCTTTGCTGAAAACGTTCCATGGTATTGATCTTAGGCAATTATCTTCTTTTTGACATCAGCCTATCTTATTAATGTGATGTCCCAGGGGTCATAGAGACTCAGGTGAGCGATCTAGGACCATCTTGGTCCTCTTGTTTAAAAAAATATTGTTTAGTCCAAAAGCCTTATAAAAAGTTTAAAAGCTTTAGATCTATGAAAAAACTACCACGGTAGTAAATGAATGTTTTCACACCATTTTGTCTATGAATAATTTGTTTTGCAGTGAAATATATACTTGGTGCGTTCTCTAGAACGGACAAAGAACTTTTGATATTTGCCTCTTCTTAGGAATGTTTGTTCCCAACATCAGGCACGTTTCTGATACATTGTGTATAGACCCGCTCTCTAGAGTGAGTGATCAAAGGTCAATTTTGCCTGTACCTGTATAGACAAAATTAGCCTTTGATCACTCACTCTTCATTGCGGGTCTATACACAATTAAATATACTGGAATTTTTAAATGTCAAACTTTCAACTTAAAAAAGCTGGCGAAATGTTATAGAAAGAGTACTCCCTTCTGCACGTGTTCGTACGTGCAGAGCGAAATGTTATTTCTAACAGTAAACATTTTTTACGTGCTTGACGTAGCACACGCTTAACGTAAAACCGTTCTATGTCAGGTTGAGAGAGGACATATGCCCATTCATCTGGGGACCCGTGACGGTCATGATGAGATAATTCCAGTCGATCTTTGTGTGAACAGCTTTATCAATGTTGCATGGTACATCGGTACCAACCAGTCTGGTGTGAACGCAATCAACGAACCTTTCGTCGTGAACATGCACAGCGCCAAACTGAAACACCTCACTACACAATATGTAGGTATGGAATTTACTCTTCGCGATGAAATTACCTTATTCGAACGACGCCGATATGCCACGGAAATCGAATTGATAAACATTTGATTACCCTGCGACTTGAATTAGATATATAAGCTAAAAACTTCAATAGTTGCAAAATGTGAACAGTCAGTTGTCACCTGTTAAAGTACTATGTGGGATTTCAAAAATAATGGAGCCTTATCCAAACTATTACGAGCGCAGTACTGGCATATCAGGGCCAAGAAAATCTTCCATTTTATCAAATTTATATTTTCATTTTATATGTTTAAAAATCAACTATTTTCGGGGTTTCGCGGGGTTTTTTTTCGTGTACATCAAGCCCTGATTAGGTTTATATAACTGCAAAAACTGTTTGCAAATTATACCCCGCTTTGCAAGCATAGTTTGCTTGCAAAGCGGGGTATAATTTGTTAACAGTTCGCACCGTACTGTAAGCTAAGACACGCGGATGGTGCTTTTTGTTCAAAATTAAAAGCCACAGGTACATTTACAGAAAATGATCTCGGTTGAAAGAAATCGTCATTCCTTATGTTACTTTCATATTTTGTTTTTAAGTAATAGGGCTGTCACAGTGCATGACACTAACGTTTGCGAACGTTTGATTAAAGCTCACATTTTACAACGCCTATGTACGCTCTATGCGTTCGTTGGCCATAAGTCGTGTGCGTAACATAACACTGGAATACGTCAGTATACGTTCTTATACGCAGATATCCTAATAATTCTTACACATGTCAAAAATAATCGGTTGTCAGCTTAGAGAATATACGCTAATCATGTGGTATACATACGGTCAATACGCCAAAGTGACGGCCGAGGTATGTCTTTCATAAGTTAAGAGCGCTTGGCACAAAATTATCACTTTAGCTATAATTCAAGTCCGTCTCCGCTGTTGTGACCGCATGACTTTTTTTCAAGGGAGAGAATTTGGATGCAGACTTAGCTTCAAAGGCACGTTTTACTAAACTTCATACGAAAAACTTAATCATTAGTCAAAATCAAAAATCTTACCTGGTGTTTTCATTCATTGTAACATTCTGTCTTGCAATATTTCATTGGAATCATCTTTAGAAGACGATTCCAATGAGACATTGCAAGGAAGACCATTTCTAGTTTCTACAGTAGAAGAGACTTTAATTTTTTACTTACATAAAAAAAATGATCGTAAGATGTTTAGTAAAACGGGCTCCAGATGACGAAGAATCACACGCCCGACCATAATGAGCAAAGGTCAGAAAAGCAGTGGCAATGGCGTGTTTTTCGTCCGTCCGTCAGCTCGTGCGTCTGTCTGCCCTTCCGTAGAATTTTTATCTCGTAATAGAGTCAGTCAATAGCTCTCAATTGATTTTCTGCAAATTTATATAGAATAAATGTACCGGATATATCCTTTGGAAATTGGGCTGTGTCCTTTAAGTACTATGGGAAACGGGGTATAAAGACTTAAAGAAATATCGTTGTCGCGACAGTGTTAATCGCTTTCTCTTGGATCTCTTTAAATTTACACAGACCATTATTTGAAAAGATCTGAAGGGAAAAGGAGGCATTTTAAAAATTAAATCATGACAGCCCCCTTAAGGTGGCAATGGACAGCGGCCTTCCGACTCTATAAACCGGAAGTGGGTTTTCGTTTATTTTACGGCTCTTTTTGCGCGTTGTTTAAAAGGACCGGTTTTCGTAAGATTCTATTTATGAAAATAAGGTAGAATAATGATGGTAAAACTTCATAATTTAGCTTCTTTTCAACATTTGATATGAATTGAATGACTGGATCATTAATTTAAACAATAAAAATGCGTTAAAATCGTCGTTCGTTTAGGGGGGAACACTGAAAAATAACGAAAAACTTTCTTATTTGCATGGAAAGGTATGCTGAATTTTTTACCAAATAAAGGAAAAATATAGATTACAAACATATCGGAAAATAAGAAAAATTCATTGGGTAATTTCTTCAAAAAATAGGTTTTAGTGGCATTTTCACCTAGTAAAATTACAAAAATTAGTGCATTTTTAACTTTTAAAAGCAAATTGTGCAAATGCAAGTGATCAAAGAGAAAATTTCTTGTCAAAAGCCATTGTGTACATGTATAAGGTCTATCAAAATGTATGTGTTTTATAGCTATTACCTAGTACAGAGTTTATACTAGACCTAAAACGAATAGAACCGTTTTCCTGAAAAATGGTCTATACCACTCAAGGGCAGATAACTCTAGCATGAAAATGAGCGTGGAAAGGTACCTTCAAATTTTGATATAATGACTACACAATGTTAATCTACAACATATGTGACCAAGAAAAAAATTCATTGGGCGGGAAAAATGACGCCATGTGTTCATTGCTACCTTAACTCACAAAAACAAGTTTTCAATGGATTTTCTTTAACATTTCGTAGAATGATTATGCTATAACAAGAGAATTGTTCCTTTCGAACAAATACTAGAACCCTTACCGTATCTTGTAAAAAAAAACTTTGAGAATATAGCGGTTTTTTTAACGAAATCGTTTTAAACTTGCTGTTTTACCAAAATGAGGACCGTTTCTTGTGCAAATGGCTCGGGTACGACAAGAATTGCCGGAAAAAGATCCACATATACTTTATGCAGAGATTGTCGTTTCTTTTATATATAGCTAATATATCATGTAATTTTATCCTGTACAGATCTACCATATCATATGCCTTCTAAGAGAGTCATTAGGGCGTCTAAAGCCCACATCCTAGACCTCTTGTTTCTTTCTTGTAATCTTATCTTCTTGGCGTCTATCGTGTTTATCTAATGAAACTTAAAAAGATCTTAGCCACGAATTACCCGAACGTTATACATACGCTTAGATTTGTTATCTATACATTACTCGTTCGCTTGGATACGCTACGTCGAAAAACGTTGCCTCTACGATGACCTACTCTGGGGAATGTCCTTACTTTTTGTATTTGCTATGTATTTGCTGGTCATACGTTTCACTTATGGGGCGTCACGATGGTCATTCTTCTAAGATGAAAATTGGCGAGGGCGCTGGTTATAAATTAAAATACTCACGCAGTGCATCAAAATTAGTTTTGAGTTGTGGATAGCGATTTTAGGTCCGTATCCATCTATTACGCGCATATTAAGACTCTGATCAGACTGAGCGGTCGCACAGACTGATCTGAGTCTCAACGTTGCGGACACGTTAAATTGTTGGAAATGTCACGCATAGGCTCGCATATCAATTTTCATTGGGCTACCTACACGTTAAGAATCTCAGAATCAATACAGCATGCAAACCAGCATTGATTCACGTTGATTCACACTCATTGACGTGTATTGTTATTGTTTTTGCAGTGACTGAAGTAAATAATTGTTTAAAAGAATGTGGTAGAAGCAACAGGGTCTATTTACACCCATCGAGGTAAGAGATTCATTTGTTGAGTCTTTTGTCGATAACAAATGGAATAATGATAACGCCGACAGAGATTGAAAATCCTAGGTCCATCCTAACTGGTATAAGGGTTTGTTTTAATCCCTTTATGATGAGGTCAAATTCTCTCTCTAAAATGCCAAAATTTGCGACATTTCAGCTAGTCCGGCCCAAATTTCACCTGAACTTAGTATATTTTAGTAGGAAGCAGGCAGTATGAGCCAAGATCAGACTTTTTATTTGGACAAAATTTAATGTATCTTAAAATCGACAACTTTGTCGTCGGTCATAATATAAGCGAACCGTCATTATAACACAGTTATTAGCTCTTCGGACTTTAATTGAAAAGGTTCAACATTTACCCTTTTCGGCTATTAGTCTCCCACCGATGAGGTGATAATCACAGACCTATGTTGGATATCAGCTGGAGGCCTGGAAAGGATGTGATGGTAGTACTGGTGTGAGAAATGCCAGGAATGTTAGATGATCCAGCCACCGCGATATAACTGAAAGATTGTTTAAAGCGACGCTAAGCCCCATTCAAACTAATGAACAAACAAACTAAACATAACCTATAATACTTCACTGATCGACTGGGCATTCGGGATACCAAAATAAAAATTAGGCCCTACTATAAGGAAGTGTGGTCTGTAATCTCTAACATCCCTGACTTGTCCGCCCTGTGTTCAAGATGACAAAGCGGTGCCAACTGTTTTCAAAATATACCCCCTTTTTGCACGCAAGTGCTCGTGCAAAGCGGACAAAAATTTAAAAACAGTTTGCACCATTTTGTCATCCTGAACGTTAAAAATTAGAAAATTCCGGAATGACTGTGTATGAAGCATTGATATTGCTCATGTAGTCTAATACATGTATTTAAGGCAGTTTCAAAATTACGCATGTGATTTTGTTTCTTTATCTTTTTCAGAAGATTATTTTTAATATGCTTCTTTGAAGTCTGATAACCTACAATATTATTATATATTTCCTAATAATCTTATATTATTGGTTTCCATCAATTTTCGTGCATTCTAATAGGCTGAAAAATTAGCTTTATTCCTTAATGAAAATAATTTTGAGTACGCAGCTATTTTTAAGCTTGCGCGCAAAATAGTCCCGTAAGAAATCTGCCATACTATGGAGAAATACTTCCATTTTGCTTCATCATATTAAATTATAAGATATGAAAAGTGCATTTCTTGATTTCATAGAGGTATGAAACTAAAAACCTAGTCACACTCCTGTATGAATCCGCTTCGCATATTCATATATAGCCTGGCACTCAGGCTGTCAGTTAGTTTTAAAATTAATAAGGTAGGCCACTCATGTGTAACTATTTTATTTCAAATTACCTCCCATATTCTCAAAAACTGACAATGTGCCGTTTTGTGATCCTGAACGCAGGGCAGTTTTACAAATGGCACCTCTGTAGGTTAATTGAATTTCAGGGAAAAAAACGGTCACTATTTTTCACTAGTGGACTTCTTTCACCTATCATTTTGGAGAAAAAAACTTAATTGATCACATTTGCGACCCGTCACGCGAAAAGGTACCACCTGGGTATTGCGAAGAGTTTCGACCGCGTCAGACTGCGCGGTTTGCGCAGACTGAATAGTGTCGAAACTCTTCGCAATTTAATTATTTTCTGAATCTAGAATGTTCAATCTACATTCCAGTAAAAGGATTTTTGAAATGCGACCTCTGGTTGACCAATACCGGACCCGCTCTCTTTTTCAAACATTCATTTTACAAAGTTCCCAGATGGCCCCGATTGTGGCGGATCGCAGTTATGTAGTAAGAAAATTTTGAATTCGCTGACAATGCTTTTCACTGCATTTCCCTTCTTTTTTGTAGGCTACGATTAGCTTTCAGGTTATTCGGACCTCTTCTCAAGCACAGCGTTCGAGCCTGGTTGAAACGAAGAAAGCCATTGTAAATATAATTTCTGTTTTTACCAATCAAAACCTTCCCAAATCTGTCTTTCAGCACTCCTTTCATCATTCCAAACATACGCTCACACCATTCATTAACGTCTTTCAAAGCATATCGAAATGGTTAAAACGATCAACCTTTCATTCAAATATGGACCTGTGCGTGATATTTCCAACAATCTAATGTATGCGTGATCCCGAGACATTGAACAACATAAACAGCCAAACAATGCAAAAGGAATCTCATTCTGGCCGCCTGAAGAGGGGTAAGGAGCTAATTCATCTCCATAGCACAAAGCAAAGGTCTATGGTCAGCCTGTGTGGATGCACAGGCTGGCAAGATTCTTTGCTATGTGCACTTGTGAAATTGTTGGAAATTTCACGCACTGGCTCATATATCAAATTATTTTAAAAGCGCCTGATTGTTACGTGTAGACAGACAATTCGAGGGTACATGTACGCTCGATTTTTATGAAAAGGGCTAGGGGAAATGGAGTGTCGCTGTTTCGACCAATTTGGACGAAAAAAGCGATATTGTATTATCTTCCTTAAATTTCATTTGATATTTTATGCTTATGCAAACACTTTTTCAATATCATTCCAAAACCATTCCAAATTGGTTAACTTGTCAATTACACGATAAGACTTGTTGTTTCGATTGTTTGAATTGACACAACAAGCCTGATTGGCTGAAAGTACCGTTCGATTTAAATAAATAATCTACGTGTTGTCTGTTTAACTTAAGGTGGGACGTTACAGTTTTGGGGAGACAACTCGCCTAGAAAAAAATTGTGCGGGGGCCTTGTTAAAATCAACTTTATATGAAGTTGCGCGTGCACAGTGGGAGGTGTTTTTTTTTTTTTTTTTTTTCAAACAATCGTAATTTTGTCAACCTACACGCAGGATTGTCCTGAATTCAAAATAAAAACGTTCCCGAAACATTTCAGAAACATACGACTGCTAAGAAAGGTTCACTTTCTAAACGTTTGCAAATGTTTTTGCATCCTGAACTGAAGGGTTTGGCAATTGTTACGAGGGACAAAATGAAATCCGGTCATGCGTTCAGAATAACGAATCACAAACGATCATCCGAAAAATGGTAGTCTGCATTACCGTGTAAAGTATATCTGATGAGTGTTTTACACTTGTGCTTCGTTACTCCAACGAAGTACGGGCGACGTTGATAGACCTATCACAAGCCCTGCATTCAGGATGACAAAACGGAGCAAACATTTTTGCTATTTATACCCTGCATTGCTCGCATGTGCATGAGCTAAACGTTTACTTCGCTGTGTTGTCCTGAACGCAGGGCTGTCACGTTCTCTTCATCACCGAAAGGCAATGTTTGAGTTTGGGTCATATCGTTGTAAGTATATAACTATCATATAATGGATGCTTATAAAAGGTAGTCATCTTTCAGTTATTTGAACATTGCTTGAAAAGGAGAAAAAATATGCTTTTTTATTTACGACTTCGGTAAAAACTGATACGGGATGACGAATCATATCCCAAAATAATAAGATTTTGCCACTTGGATGCGATTTCTCTCCTTTTCAGTTTATTTTTTCTGCACTGTTAACGTAGAAAATGGACAATTTCAACCTTTAAAAAATTAATTTCTTCTCTCTAAATTTCTATCTTTATTTGATTCCGTTTATGTGTGTTTGTAAGAGTGAAACGATAATTTGATAACAATTATTAATATTCCTTCAATAGCTTTGCCAACATTGAATACTTCAATAAGCAATGATTTCAAAAAGCTTTCGTATTATTCGAAAAGCGTATGTATTCGAGAGTTACTGCGTCTGCTCCTTGGCCAAGAAGTCCCGAGATCGGGTATAAATACCGGCGATTGTACTTTTTTCTTCATTTGGCCCTGAGACTGTTGAACTCTTCTGTGATCAACAGAATCAAGAGGGATCAATGTAAAATTAAGGAAATTGTTTCCAAACCATTATAAGATAAATTAGGTTAAAATTATCAACGTAAACACAGAATTCTAAAATATTTAAAATCAATCGAAAGTCTTGTTTTCTTTCTTTTTTGTTTCAATCGAGTAATAAACCAACTTATCTTCCGTGGCAACTGAAATGACATATTATTTCTATATGTAATTGCCTCTTATAGAAAATGAGTTCATGGAGAAAACCCTCATGTTTTGATCAGGATAATGGCTGTGCGTGTGGCGGATCCAGAGGGAATGGGGTGTTCAGTCTTTCACTGGGTAATTCGGCAAATCTTTGGTAATGATGTGAAATAACTACCCTCCCCCCCTTAATTGTAGTTTAAACCCCGTTACAGAAATCCTACAACTGCAAAAGGCGTTACCAAGTGCATCAAAATTACAAATGGTTTTCATTGTTGATTGGGAAATCAGGGGACGTAACAATGCCTGGACAAAATCAAATTAGAGTAGTAAATTATGGGGGGTACTGTATTTCAAACTTATGAAATTGACTAAAAGTGCCTGGATACATATACTTTTCTTTATTAATTTCAGTTGTACGTTAGTTGGGCTAATTTTCTATTGACATATTTCGAGTTTATTTAATATAAGTGTTTGCTTTTTTTGCCTTCAAAAAAAAAATATTTACTTTTTATCTTTGAGGAGCATTTAAAGCAAAATGTCCACTTGTCACTTATTTATGCCCTTTCTAGAAAGTTTATTATATTTTTATGTTTTCCATATCTATGGCTATAAATAAATGTTAATTTAGCACACCAGCATTGTGATTGGTCGGTGTAATAAACAGTTTTCTTTGATATTTTTGAAAACATGGCCACCTTAAGAAAAATGTAAATATTTTCAAAATATGCGTGGAAAGCTATGTTGATATTTTCAATATATCTGTGCATATGAATGCTCTAAAACATACATCTGTTTCGCGGATATCTGGAAATCCCCCGAAACTGTAACGGCCCTCCTTAATAGCATATATCTTTTTCTGAACATACTTACACAGAAATTAAAAAAAAAAGATTATTGAAGCATTTTGACACTCTGTATCATCTCATTAACCAGGGCCTGTTTTACTAAACATCTTTTTTGTGTAAATAAAAAATTTAAGTTTCTTCTACAGTTGTAACTAAATTTGGAATTCTGCCATGCATCATCTCATTGGAACCGCCTTCTAAATACTGTTCCAATGAGATATTGCACGACAGAATCTAAAAGTTGATGAAACACCAGGTACTATTCATGATTTTGACTTACGATTATTTTTTTGTAAAAAGTTTAGTAAAACAGCGGCCAGGCCAAGAACAGTCACAACAATTCACGACTCACCCTTCAAACTCAAAGCAGTTTATCTATTTGTTTATCTTTTAAAACAAATGTTTCTTACTATAGACCTACAATTTCAAGTGAGTGATCAAAGATCAATTTTACATTGAAAATGATAAGAGATAACGGTTTCTCGAACCTCACTCTGTCTTGCGGAACTATACACGTTTTCTCTTTCTTTCAGAGCCTTACTTCTTATCCTGTTTACTTTCTTCGACAAAGGAATCCTCAGTGTGCAGCTTAAAAACAACAGAAAAGAGTACAACAATCTAAGTAGAATTAATGATAGCCTCCAAGATGTCGACAAAAAGGTGGGTTAAGTCATGATATGCATAGGCGTATCTAGGACTTTGAAATTTATACGCACTAAGAAGGAAACAACCAAGAATATATAGTATAAAGGCGATATGAGAACTGTGACAAAAGATGAAAGCCCTCCGTCCGATCCCTTTTTATAATTTGAGCGTTGGTGACAAATCATAACATCGAAACTACAGCTTGAATAAGCTGTTGTTTCGATGCTATGATCATTCATCAACGATATTTTTCCACATGGAATTATTTCTTTTACGCACTTTCGTAAATTGCGTAATAGGAGCTACGCCCATAATTTGACCTTCTTCGCGGGAGTAAAATTAGTTGAAAATTTTTGATTATCATATACATTGTAGATCTGCGAAGGTATTATTTCACTCATGGGGTAATAAACTAAACCAACGAGTTTAGAGCTTAAGGCTACTCTACAATTATGGCGAAAAATTACGTCATTATGGATGTTATGACGTCCATTTTTAAACAGTGTTATAAATACTCTGATGCGGAAAATTCTTTACCGACGAATTTCTAAATTTTTGTTGATTTATCACAAAAAAAATCAGATTATCATAAAATAGAATATGAATTGAGCACTCATTTTATGCCAAATTTGTTCAATTCGTCCTCGTCAAAGCATATTTTGTATCTCATCTTATCTTTGTACAGAATACTCGCTCGTTTAATATTTCATCATGCAATGAAGCCTGTAATGACCTGATAATAGCTGTCTGATAAAATAACATGATATCAGGAAGTTTATTTCCAGAAACAATTTGCTTACACTTTCATCTGAATTTCTTTGATTTTTAAAGGTTTATTTCATTAATAATTAAAGCGCTAATAGGTTGAATTATAAATTGAATAACATCTAAGTTTCTTAAAATAATACTGTTATCTGGTCTCGATAGTGAGAAATTATCATGACTCGGCAAAGCCTCGTCATGATATTCTCCCATCCTCGACAAGATAACACATTTTAAGACACTAGTTAATATGTTATTCTCCAATTATACGGTAGGCCCTCATGTATGATCACTCAATCGTTTCTGTCTGTGTATTCGCACAATCTGACGAGAATAATCAATTTACACGCTTGAGATTGCTACCGAATCATGATCAGATAAGCTGAAAATATTCTTTTTACTCCAACTGTTTGTTTTCTCACTGCTTGATACGTACATTTTTTGCGCACGTGTAGTTATTTGAACTCATTCGGAACACCACTCGGCCAATCTCACGAGTTTACGAATGGCCGAGTGATGTTCCGAATGACATCCGAGGTCTGCCGCAGTTTACGGAAATTGCCGCGTGATGTTCCGAATGTTTTTGAACTGTCATTGGTATTGTCCGCCCTATTAGCTCGTAGATAGTGCAACTGACTCCAAATAATGGAGATTGATATCATTGCTTCGATTCCTAAACTTGCACTCTAATAAACCAATCATGTGTTTGATCAGATATCAAAGGAGCAACGGTGGGCAAAATATTAAAAAGAAAAACTAGCTCCCACCGTTAAAAAGTCTAAATCAATCGTTCAAAAAAAAGCTTCAAAATCATCATTGAAAACGCCTTACTCTTCATTTTAACGATTAAATCGTTGCATGTTATAATACGCTTTCAACTGTAGATTTTAAAGAGTTTGTTTGATCAGTGAACACACACAAAACTTACTTTATAATTGTAAGCAAGGGCGTAGCACCTATTACGCACTTTACGCAATTGCGCAATACAAATAAATCCTCTTTCGAAAAATCTCGCTAATGAATGATCATAACATCGAAAAACTACAGCTTATTCAAGCTGTAGTTACGATGTTTGATTATTCACCAACGCTCAAATCATATTAACGGGGAGCGGTCGGACGACATTGGTCTTTAGTCACAGTCGACATATCGCCTTTACCCTATATATTCTTTGAGGGTCGCCTTCGAAATGCATAAAAAATCAAAATCTTAGCTAAGCCTATGGTAAGTAGATTGATATGAAATATGGAGTTAATAGAATATCGCAAATTTCTTTATTTTTAAATAAAATTAGCGAAACTTTCTTGCTTCACTTTAATTTCAACAAAAATCTGCTCGACTCAATCATTCAGTTTTGTTCCAAACTCATTCACTTAATAATTTAATTTAAGTTATGATCATCAATACTCGTGCGTTCTGATTGGTTAAAAATTGATATTTTTTCCCCAATGAAAACAATTTCGACAGCGCAGTTGTTTTGTAAGCTTCCGCAAAAAGTAGTCCCGTTAGAAATCGGTTGCTCAACTGATAAATCTTTACAATTTTGCTACAAGATAAAAAATGATAAGATATGAAGAGAGTGCATATTGGTTTAATAGATTTCTGAAACTAAAAACATGGTAACACTCCTGTATGAACCTGCAGTGCGATTAGGTTTTAAGTGCCATAACCTCAATAAAATAAACGTATTCTCTCGTCATCTCTTAAGTGACCTTTACGTCGTATGTTCTTTTTTTACTGTAGGAGTTCCCATGTGATTTGACACGGGTCGACTGGGGTAACTACATCAGGACTTGGTTCCTTGCTTTGAAAGAGAAGAGAGAAATGGCTAAACGACAGGGAACACGAAAATAAAACTGAAGGCAGTTCTGATCGCAAAGCTTCACTGTGCTCCAAGATAAAACTAAAAGACGATTAAGATGGTGGACTCGTCAAAGCCGAATCCAGGACTTTGAAATTTATACGCACTCAGAAGGCGACAACCAAAGACTATATAGGATAAAGGCGATATGTGGACTGTGACTAAAGATGAATGCCCCCCGTCCGCTCCCTTTTTTATGATTTGAGCGTTGCTGAATAATCAAAACATCGTAACTACAGCTTGAAAAAGCTGTAGTTTCGATGTTATGATCATTCTTCTACGATGTTTTTCAACAGATGATTATTTCTTCTACGTACTTTCGTAATGGTAGCTACGCCCTTGCCCGTTATCATTCCACAACGCTCAAGAAGTCATGAACTTTAACATTTTTTACCAAGGTTTCCTAGTGAATTTACTAGGAAACCTCGACAAAAATTTTGACAGATCATGAGTTCCGAAATGTTGCGGAATTATGAAGGATCCACCATCTTTAAAGAAGTACCCTCATTCGTGTAGATGTAACGGCAAAACTTGACGACCACGTATGTAACAAATGACGTCCGTTTAGAAATAAGTTTTACAAATGGATTATTCTTTAGTAACTTTGACAATTATCAATGAAATTAGCCCCATTTTAAAAAGGGGTGGATAATAAACTGGTTTTGTTGGTTTTCGTCATAGTTGAGTGTAAAATTATGTATTTACGAGTATAACAGACGTCATTTATTACGTGTAGACATGATCGACAACGTTTTCCGTTACGTCTCTGCTACGTCTCTGTTTTTCGATTGCCTTTTGCTAACAGGCACTCAAACAACAAAAAACAGACACTGGTTTAATACTATACCATTGATGATATGTAAGAAATATCCTGTCGTAAAGATTGCCGTTTCCTGATTCAATTCTGTCAATTAACAACATCGTGAAATTGACAATGTGAATGTATTTGGAGTGATTCTGGAGTGAAATTGAATGATTATGAGGTTTGAGTGAAATTAAAGAGAGGTAATCCAATGTCGCTAATTTTATTCATGATGAACAAATTAGCGACATTGGATTACATCCCTTTAAAAAATATGGATGCAATTGCTCTTTAAAGCTTCCTATTTCTTCAGAAACCTATAAGACGAACATTATTTCAATTATTTTATTGATATTTTATATTGATATTAGTGATATTTTAGTGATATATATTTATTTTGAATGTAGCCTTTGATCTTATATTTTTAATGATATTGGAGCGTTTTTGAACGGTTTGAGTGAGTGTTAGGAATGAGTGAATGGAGCGCTGAGTGATTTTGAACGGTTTTGATTGAAATGAATTTCAATTTCACGATGTAATTAACTGTAAATCTTATGTAAATCTAGTGAAACTGCATCTTCGCAAGCCACGGGTTCTAACTTCACTATTCTCCTGACAGTAGGTTACATCGTGAATTTGACATTTATTTCAATTAAAACCATTCTTAATCGCACACTCAGCGCTCCATTCATTCATTCCAAACACTCACTCGTTCTATTCAAAAACGCTCAAATTAAGTAAAAAACATAAGATCAACAACTACATTCAAAATAAAAATAGCTAGAAATAAAGCGCTATTTCTCTGTCATAATTGAGTTTGAAAGAGTCTGATTGGTTCTTGAAAAAATAGATAGAGATTTATAGAACAACTTATTAAAGGGGGTAATAGATATCGCCAATTTGTTCATCTTGAACAAAATTAGCGATATTGGATTAGTCCCCTTTAATTTCACTCAAAACTCGATCCTCTCGCTCATTCAATTTCATTCCAAAATCATTCGAAAATCAATTACATTGTCAATTTTACGATGTTTTTAACTGTACAAAAGAAGCATTGTGGGGTGAGAACCCATGGCCAGCGAAGATTGTGAAATTCAGCGTCTTTTACATCGATTGGGAAACAAGTCCGTACAACTTAGATTAATCCCATTCGAATTCCAGCGTGTATGAGGATACTGAAAGTCGTTGGCGAAAGTCGTAAGTGTAAAACAGTTGTAACGGCCTATATATTTATAGACAGTTACAACTGTTTTGCACTAAGCCATCGAAGTTTTAGTTTAATTCATTGTATATAGTCTACTTTCAAATCGATATTTGCTCAGTACCTCAAAAATAAGATCCACGGCCGTCGAGTCTCAAGTCGGCTGTGGACAGCTTGCGGCACATTTTCTCTTCAAACATCATGAAATCGATATTCACTACGATAAAAAACATTCTAAATCGCTTTTTCAGCGTTTAATTCATTCATTCCAAACTCTAACTTAAACCATTAAAAAAAAAGTTCAAAACTATCGACATTTAATTGAAATCGATAAAATATTTCAACAATTTCATGGCTAGTGTGGGTATTAAAGCTTTTGATTGGTCCGTAAAGAAAAACAAACACAAAATGGCATATATCTTAATGAAAGAAGGTAATATAATATCGCAAATTTCGTCCATTTGGTCGAAATTGGCGATTTAAGATTACACCCCTTTAATTTTATTCAAAACCTATTCCCCTCGCTCGTTCAATTTTATTCCAAAATCATTCTTCGATTATTTACGTTGTCAATTTCACGATGCTGTTACCTGTACCAATTAATGCAACGATTAATACATCTGACTGGAGAGTATTAACTGTGTAGTTCAAACTTAGCAAGAAGAATTCATGGAGCTTGTGAGATTCGAACACTGAACCTTCAGATCCCATTTAATTCTGCATGTGACCATTTAATGGACTTCAACTGTTTGGTTTGGATGCATTGTACTTCGACCGTTTTTTTATACGCCGCCGGAGGCGGACGTATATTGGCGTCATCTTCTCCGTCTGTCCGTCCGTCCATCCGTCCGTCCGTCCATCCGTCCGTCCGTCCATCCGTCCGTAGGTCCGTCCACTTTTCTTGTCAACGCAACTCCTCCTAAACTTCTGGCTGGATCTTCTTGAAACTTGGTCAATGTTATCACCTCAATTGGTAGATGTGCATTAAGGAAGGATTTTACGATTCGTTGATTTTTGCCTGAGTTATGCCCCTTGATAACTTAGTCTCTGGGTCCAATTTTCTTGTCAACGCAACTCCTCCTAAGTTTCTGGCTGGATCTTCTTGAAACTTGGTCAATATTATCACCTCAATTGGTAGATGTGCATGAAGGAAGGATTTTATGGTTCGTTGATTTTTGCCTGAGTTATGCCCCTTGATAACTTAGTCTCTGGGTCCACTTTTCTTGTCAACGCAACTCCTCCTAAGTTTCTGGCTGGATCTTCTTGAAACTTGGTCAATGTTATCACCTCAATTGGTAGATGTGCATGAAGGAAGGATTTTATGGTTCGTTGATTTTTGCCTGAGTTATGCCCCTTGATAACTTAGTCTCTGGGTCCACTTTTCTTGTCAACGCAACTCCTCCTAAGTTTCTGGCTGGATCTCCTTGAATCTTGGTCAATGTTATCACCTCAATTGGTAGATGTGCATGAAGGAAGCATTTTACGGTTCGTTGATTTTTGCCTGAGTTATGCCTCTTAAAAACTTAGTCTCTGGGCCTTATTGCTTCAGTTATGCCCCCTTAAAAACTTAGTCTCTGAGGCTTATTGAAATTGCAGCCTTGTGAATGCAACTCTTCCTAAATTTCTGGCTGGATCTAAATGAAACTTGGTGGATGTTATAACCGAAATTGGTAGATGAGCATGAAGTAAGGATTTTATGGTTCATTAATTTTACCCTAAATTATGCCCCCTTAAAACTTAGTATCTAGGGCTTATTGAAATTGCAGCCTTTTGAACACAACTCCTCCTTACTTTTTGTCTTTATTTAAATGAAACTTGGTCAATGTCATCACCATAATTTGTAGATGTACATGGATCAAGGATTTTATGGCTCATTTATTTCCCTAAATTATGCCCCCTTAAAACTTAGTGCCTGGGGCTTATTGAAATGCAGCCTTCTGAAGGCAACTCCTCCTAACTTTTTGTCTTGATTTAAATGAAACTTGGTCATTTTCAATTTGGTTCTGTCAAAATAAGTAGTGTCTACAATTATTTCTGTGAAACAGCAGCAAAGTGGCGGCGTATTTTGTGACGATGGCACTCTTGTTCTTCGAGTGTAAAAGGTGCAAATGCTTACAATGCAAATATTTACAATTTTTATGAGACGGCAGAACCAACCACTTTCTAGGTTGGTGATATCTTGTTCGCCCTGCAAAGCTTTTTTTCGTTTAACTGTTTTGTTAAATAACTTTGAAAAAGCCACTTAATCCGCTCAAAAACTTACTAAATTGCTCAACCAGCGCTACATTTTTTTTATTCTAAGCATTTAAAACACTCCAAAATGGCAAATAACGCCTCGAAACCGTTGAAAAAAAGGCCACAACACTCATTTAATCAATAATCGATGAAATCATTCCCCTTTTTCATTAGCTGACATGGATCATGAAGACACAAAAGTTTTGAGAACGGTTCGTAGGTTTTGTATTTTTTGTTTGTTTGTTTATTTGTTTGTTGGTTTTGTTTTTGTTTGTACTGTTTTTTTAAGGGAGGTAATGAAATATCAAGTAGTTTGTTTGTATTTCAGGCTATTACCTCCCTTTAATTTTATTAAAAACGCTCATTTTTTCTCATTCAAATTTATTCAATTTGTCAATATTCTTATTGTGAAGTAATACTTTTCAAACTAAATATGCTAGGAAATGGTAGCGATTTCAGGCGAAAAAACAACCCAAGTATTCTGCATTATTATTTAACTGGCAGGGCGTGTCTTAGCCGTGACGTAATTTAGTTTTCTTTTTCAATAATTTTGGTTCTTTCGAAAGTTAGCCGACCATTGTCGTGAAACCGTGTAAATAAATGTATTTTAGAACTAAAGGGATAGACGTGCTAAGCGAAAGTGAATACATTTCATCGTTGGGTTACCAAATCCTCGTAACTTCAGCTTATCCAAGCCGAAGTTCCGAGGCTTTGGTGCCAACCTTCGATTTAAAGAATGTCGGTTGTCTATTAAACTGAGTATATATAAATGAAAGCTGATTTACCCTATCCTTAAATGCAACGAAGCGATATTTAGGCCTCGCCCTGCCAGGGAAATAATCTTGGATTATATTGGTAATACATATAGGTGTATTTTCAAAACTGAGCTCTGATCTAGGCGTTGAGTCTATTACCATGGGTCTATGAGTAAACCGTAAGATCTAAAACAAGCACTAAGTTTCATTTGAAAGGTATTTTGTATCTTTGTTATGTCTGTTTTATCTATTTAGAAAGAAAAGCACGGAAATTTAACCGTTAAAAGTAGATTTCACGGCTCACCGCTCAAAATCTACCTATACAACCGACCAACATTGCAAGTGACGTCATAATTTGTTTATTATTTTATTGCTATGTGAAATATATAAGATTTAATAAATAGTGAAAACGCTTCAATTGAAAATGTGGGAAAATAGCTCAGGTAGTTAACGTGTGCGGACTTACGCCTCCCACTCGAAAGTACAGTAATAGTTAATATTGAGGTTCGAAACTCTGCCAGATTACACATTTTTGTAATGATTTTTTTGAGTTTTTTCAATATAGAAAATAATAAATCATTTTGAAATTGACTCGTTTATTCGTTACATGTGTAAGACCTTTCATTTTATAATATTTTTTCCTTTTCTCCAATAATGTGTAAGTATTTCCATATTTTTTTTTATTTTCAACTCATACACATGTACTCATTGATATCACAAAAATGGAAAGCGATTTTCTTTTTCAAAATCGTTTCGTGTAAAATTGCTAATGCTTATAAAAATTCATCAAGTTTTGAAACATGAATTTATGAAAAAAAAAAAAAAAAAAAAAAAACATTCTTTCGCGCCGATACGAACCAATGAAGCACGTTGCTGAGGCTAGGGTTTGTTACCAACTGCGCTAATTACTACTGTTGTTTTATCGGTTGAATAACAATTTGATTTCAACCTTGCCTTTGAAAAGTAAACAAAAAGTGACGTCACTTGCAATGTAGGGTGGTTGACTTGTAGGTTTGATTGAATACATGAGTTTTGTTTACTTCCTGATTGCCAATATCTAAATGTCTAAGCGTGTATTCTATGAATAAAAGTCATTGAATAAAATGACACATTTTTTTTTCTTTTTTTTCCCAGATGGTCCCTTTTTATGAGTCACAAATATGTGACCAATCACGCGAAAAGGGACCATCTAGAGCGCGTAAAATGTTGATCCGAGTCAAACTGTACGGAATGCGCAGGCTGACTAGAATATTTTCTGAATGTAGAATGAGCATTAGATACCTTTCTCATAAAAAATTTCAGAAAAGCGACCCCTGGTTGACCTATGCTGTGACAGGCCACATATTTACATAAACATAAGGTATTTTTTGTTTTACTTTTCATCTGTGGACAAATGCGTGAAAAAGTTTCTTTCGTTAGAAAGTGAAGCACCCATTTTTGGATCGTGCTGTTGACGTTGCTGCAAGTTCAATGATTGAATCGCCGAGTCTTTCCCTCCCCATGGTTGGTGTTGGATTGCCGGGACCTCCATCAAGCCCAACACGGACGGTTGTCTGGAATATCCTGTGCATGCATTGGTCCAGCCCCTCAACATTGACGTGTTCTCTAAATACTAGTATAATCGGTTTCTGTTGACCATAGGCTTCTTTTATCTCCATTCGACACCATTCACTCTCTACATACTTGTCCGATACAATCGCAATGAAAACGTAGGAGCTCGACACGCATCGAATGATTTCGTTCACCACCGAAAAGCCAGGCCGAAAGTGGATGTCACCGTTACAGAATAGATCGCCTTCCAAGTCAGCTTTGTTTCTGGTGCCTTTATCAAGATTGTCGTATAAATTCTCCATAACAAAGTGAGCATCGTGTCGTGAAAAGCTAACAAATGCGAGATATTTCTCATTCTGGTCAGATCGAAACGAATCAAGAAACACTTTTTCGTCCTCTTGGATTCTTTGTCTTTTTATTCTTACGATGGAGTAGACAATGAGGCTCGCTCCAACGAATACCGCCAAAGTGCTACCTATTGTCGCACCGATTATGATGGCCGTTTCATAGCAAAGAAAACTTGCATGAGAAGCGATTTCATCAGATATTATAAAAGATTTACCATTTTTGTCACAGTAAAGAACATTTCTCGAATTATTCAACGACCACCAACGTAGGAATTCGTGGTTAGAACATGTGCATTTCAGAGAATTACCTCGAAGGTTAACACTTCCTCCCGTGTAATGAATGTCTTTTATAGCAGGAAGGAACTCCTCATTTACATATTGAAACTGATTTAGGCTCAAATCCAAATTCTTTAGATGTAAACAAGGGTTAAACTGAATGGTAATAGATTTGATAGAATTGCCACGAAGGTTGATTGAACGAACATGCTTATTTTTTGAAAACATTGTAACCGGTAAAACAGATATTTTGTTGAAAGATATATCTAAGTATTCTAAATTGACCAGTCCATGAAAGAGCTTTTGAAAGTCTTGCAAACTTTCCATGCTAAACAATCGGTTTTGAGACAGATTTAGAATTCTAAGCGTTGTGAGCTTAGAAAACAGCATAGGAGATATGTATTCGATCGTGTTTTGACTAAAATCTATTTCTTCCACATGAAAGTCGTACTTAGACAAATCACAGTCTATCCTCAACAAATTGTTTTCCTTCAGATGTAGGACTCGCAGAGTGTTTTCAGCGGATGAATAAATCTTGCAGTTTTGAAAAACCAGAGGTCGCTTGAAGATGTTATTAGCATATATCTCTGTGATATTTCCAAAGAGATTGAAATCGAGATACGACAATTGGGTTTGTTGGTAAAAATTGGTTTCAGACGCTAACATTCTCTCATCTGCCCCAGAAATGTCGATTGACCTAAGCATCCCTATTTTTTCTATAAACAGAAAAACGTTTACAAGTTCTTCTTTATTGAAGAAAAATGTAGAGTAAGAAGCATTTAGGTATTGTATGGATAACGATCGATCCCTTGGAATTTTATCTATATCAGTTATGAATGAGATTATGTTACTTATAGACAATAGTTCTATTTTCTTTTTCAGAAAAATTGTCCAAAATGTTTCATCAAAGGTGATATACCTGGTCAACTCTGTACTGACGAAATCTAAGTTTAATTTCTTCAAGTTTGGAAGCGCATGAAGTTGGTGAAAGAAAGTCCTGTCGTCAAGATAGCTGCATCCTGATATGTCCAACTCTGTCAGCGCGTTTAGTCCCCGAAATGTTTGATCCTCGAAGGCTTTCAACTTGTATGAGTGAATGCCAAGTGTCGTCAATTTGTTTAAGTTTTGAAAGCTAAATGCTGAAATAGAAACTTCTTTTTCTGCTTGGACTGTCAGGTCCAATTTAATCACTGACCTCCATGAAGCATCTCCAAACATTGATTTTGTTATATTATTAGTAATCGCAGTGACCTCAACATAAGTTATATTCAGTGGAATTTCACTTGGAATGTTCTCACATGTCAACTTGGTGGTTCCGAATTTTGTGCATGCTAGGGAGCATTGTATGAAAACCAAAGTCCATGCCACACTGATTACCATTTTGACTTGTTTTACAGTCAAATTGACGATTTAAAGATTCCCTTTAAATTCAAAACAGTAAAAAGATAGACGTTTTTTTTACTCCAACGCGCCTTGTGGAAATGTTATTTTTAATTGTAATACAGAACTAATGTTAACTATTTTTTTACTAAAGCAACCGTTAATTTTGATATATCATACAATACAATATCTTTCATTTCTCTCAGTTCCTTGACACAAAGCACGAGGAATGATACTACAAATGTAACAGTGTGAAGGTATGATTAAACAGTTAGATGTAACAGGTAGAGTTAAAAGACTCTATAGGTATAAAAATATGCACCGAATTATCAATTCACAAAAAAAATCCTATAACAGTGCACAGAACTTAAATCTATGTAGTATTTTAAATACTGTGTTCAATTAATGTCCGTATATAATCCACGATTTTTCCCCTGGTAGGGCGAAGCCCGAGATACGGGTAATTGCACTTAAGGTTTAGGTAAATCTGCTTTTATTCATTATTATTTACTTCTAAAGATAGTCAACATAATTAACTTGAGACCATAAAGCGTTGGTTGGTAACCAAACCCTTCAATCTGAAGTTACGAGGCTTTGGTAACCCAACGATGAAATGTGTTCACTTTCTCTAAGCACGCGAATTCTTTTGGTTTTAGAATACAGTTATTTGCACGCGTTCACGATTATTGCCGACTATCTTTTCAATGAACCCAAAATAGTCAAAAGTAAACTCGCCAAATTACGTCACGGATAAGTCCCACCCTGCCAGTTCATTAATAACGCAGAATACCTGTTGACCAAAGGGAAAACTTTTGGTATAGCAAAACAAGGGCTATGTTATAAAGAGTTCTTTTTTTTTTAATCAAATTACAGATACGAGGGGGTATTAACAAATATTTACAAAATTACCCTCTCCTTGTACTGAAATTATTGATCTATCTACAAACACTTTTTTTTTATTTCGCACAACATCTACAAAGTTGAATTAGGCCTACCTGTCGCAACTCCGAGACTCACTGCATCAGAAGAGAAAGGAAAGGCGGTCAATATGTCCTATACTCTGTGGAATAATTCGAAATGGTGAACCTCTATTCTTTTATCAGCGCATATAGGGAGGGGCCGACTTGTTAGCATGTAAAGCTTGTGCTTAATCTGGTAGAAAGACTTTTTATAGCAATAGTTCTAGTAAAATTGCAAGTTTCTAGTCTCCCATTTAGGACCGTTTTTTTTTAGTAAGACCACCACAAACGTAATTTTCCCTACAAAGCTTCCATTGTCTTCTATAACGAATAGCCATCACAGATTTCTTTAATGCTTTTTGGTGGTTTATCGAGAAATATCGGTAGATTATCACTTGATAATCTCACTGCAAAATCAGTGAAATTATCAAAATTTTATACCCTGCTTTTGTGTAAATCACCCTATCTGACGTCATCTAATGCGTGACGAAATAATTGACACCACAATGAACCTTGCTTAGCAATCACGTGCAAAATGACGCGCTTTACGAAAATATGTCCTAGAAATTTCACATTTTGTCTCATTTTGCATTAAAGAAATAGAATAATCGTTTGTTTTTCGAGTAAGATCGATTGATATTTCATTTCGTGAAAAACAAAAGCTATATTTTCACTCGTGGCTCGGCCACTCGTGAAAATATAGCTTTTGTTGTTCACTCAATGAAATATAAATCGATCTTACACTTAAACAAACGATTATCCTCTATATCTACAAACACTTTTTTTGTTTTATTTCGCACAACATCTACAAAGTTGAATTAGGCCTATAGTCTATACCTGTCGCAACTCCGAGACTCACTGCATCAGAAGATAAAGGAACGGCGGTCAATATGTCCTATACTCTGTGGAATAATTCGAAATGGTGAACCTCTATTCTTTTATCAGCGCATATAGGGAGGGGCCGACTTGTTAGCATGTAAAGCTTGTGCTTAATCTGGTAGAAAGACTTTTTATAGCAATAGTTCTAGTAAAATTGCAAGTTTCTAGTCTCCCATTTAGGACCGTTTTTTTTTTTGAGTAAGACCACCACAAACGTAATTTTCCCTACAAAGCTTCCACTGTCTTCTATAACGAATAGCCATCACAGATTTCTTTAATGCTTTTTGGTGGTTTATCGAGAAATATCGGTAGATTATCACTTGATAATCTCACTGCAAAATCAGTGAAATTATCAAAATTTTATACCCTGCTTTTGTGTAAATCACCCTATCTGACGTCATCTATTGCGGGACGAAAAAATTGACGTCACAATGAACGTTGCTTAGCAATCACGTGCAAAGTGACGCGCTTTACGAAAACATTTCCTAGAAATTTCACACTTGGTCTCATTTTTGCATTAAAGAAATAGAATGATCGTTTGTTTTTCGAGTCAGACTGATTAATATTTCATTTCGTGAACAACAAAAGCTATATTTGTACTCCGTGAAAATATAGCTTTTGTTGTTCACTCAACGGAAAAATAAATCGATCTTATGGGGCTGTCACCCCACAGCGTAGGGCCTATGTCACAGCGTATGGCGAACGTATGCTCATACGCTCACATACGCTGATGTACGCTAGGCGTTCGTTACTCATAAGTCGTGTACGTTACAAGTACGCTGGTATACGTTGGTATACGTTCTTATACGCAGAGGCAAAAAAAATATTTTTTGACATGTTAAAAAAAGTTCAGCGTTTTCCAGCGTATAGAATATACGCTATCCATACGGTATGCATACGGTCTATACGCTAGAGGTACGCTACTAATACGTTATGCATACGGTCAATACGCTACACGAACGCTACTCATAGGTCAAGTACGCTTGTCATACGCTGACAGAAAGTTAAAATTCTATTAGACATAATATATATTTGGAACCGTTATAGCTTAATTTCGCTAATTTGACCAATGGTATGATCACAGCTCTATTGAAATTAGTGGTCACAAAAACGAATCGGGTTTAAACATGTACTTTATATAAGTCAGTTGTAGATCTAACTCGACACAGAGAAGATGGATGCAGCTCTTCTAAGTCACCATTTAACCTTGTATTATGTTGAAAAAAGAAGACATTGGAGATGAAAGTAGAGTAAAACAACAAGGTTAAACCTTGGATTGGGAGGCGGTGGCATTTCGCCTTTATGACCGACCAGCTCTTGGTTGAGTTAAGAAATGCGATCAAGCATCTGGTCCTCTTCTTCCGTTGAGAGGCTACACGACCTCCTTTTGGCCCTTTTTCCTTTCCAGCGTGGAGGACCTGGAAGAATCGTCTTCCGAGGTCGAGGAAGTATCTCGTGACTGGCGATGGAGATCTAGATCTGTACTGAACAGCATTTTCCTCTTCTTTCTTTTGTTGAGTATCATCACTCTTTTCTTTAGCTGATGAAGAAACACTTCTTTTATCTTCCCTTTCCCACGTTTTCCCGGTATCCTTACTGCTGAGTGTCTACTTCTAGACTGAAGGAACTGGCAAAGGTCATAAATGATGATAACCGCTGTATACGTTAGTCATACGCTTACATACGTTAGCCATACGTTACTCGCTCGCTGGCATACGCTACTCATACGGTGTTGTACGTTACAAATACGTTTGCAAACGCACACGTACGTTTTGTATACGCTGATAATACGCTGGCCATACGCTACTTAAACGCTGCTCATACGCTATCCATACGTTTAAAATGATTTCTTGTCGATGGCGGGGGTTTACGCCGAAGAGTTGTGCGTATGAACAACATTTTGTCTTTATTCTATACGCTAGGCATACGTTACCCTCATACGCTGTGGTGTGACACCCCCTTTACACTGAAACAAACGATTATCCTCATATTAAAATCATATTCTAAATGACATCCACGACGTCATCTAACGCACGGTTTCGCATTATAAATTATTTAGCATCTGGGCATTCCAAGAATGGATTTCGACGTACAAAACTAGTGCTTATTTGACAAAAGAATTTGCCCATTCTGTTCGAGACAATCTGATCTAAACCTCGTCTTTTGGACTCGGTTAAGATCAGTTTGTCTCATGAAAAATACCAGCAAAATCTCATTTGTGGTAGAAATATCATTACTAGACGTCTAGATCTAGAATGATTATGAACATAGGCGTATCTAGGACTTTGAAATTCACACGCACTCAGACGGCGATAACCAAAGAATATATAGGATAAAGCGATATGTGGACTGTATAAAAGATGAATGCCCTCCTTTTTGTGATTTTAGCGTTGGTGAATAATCAAAACATCGTAACTACAGCTTTAATAAGCTGTAGTTTCGATGTTATTATCATTCATCAACGACATTTTTCGAAAAGGATTGATTTTTATTACGCACTTGCGTAATGTGCGTAATAGGAGCTACGCCCTTGATGAACATCATTGTAGTTATTATTACATGTACTTCCATCATTCCGTTTTGTAATATCAATCTTATCTTGTAGTAAAAATTTATTAAAAATGAGCCTTCCCCGAAATAAAAAATCAAAGTACTGAAAGTACTGATAAGTTGGAATGCGTTCAAGAGACCATGACATCAAGCCACTAACGAAGCTGACGCCTCCCGCCCAAGTGATCACATAATCCGTCTCGACTTTTGACTAAAACATTCACCAAACCGTGACAATAGGCACTAGGTCAGGTGACTAGGAACTTTCTGTGAAGGTTTCATCCAAATCGGTCCATAAATGAGGGAGAAGTTGTGATAACAAGATTTATTTTTACACGAAGGCTCTTTTTCCATGACGCGACTGAAATTCACATAACCGTGACTTTATGCGCAAGGTCAGGTGATTAGGAACATTCTGTGAAAGTTTCATCCAAATCCTACAAGAAATTTTGGAGGAGTTGTGCTCACAAGAAAACTGGACGTACGTACGTACGGACAGACGGAGAAGATGACGCCAATATACGACCGCCTTCAGCTGCGTACAAAAATGAAATCCGAGAAAATACTATGCCTGCACTGTCAAAATCGCAAAATTCAAGACTAGCCTTTAGGTAAGGCAAATTTATGCGTAAATTAAACGATACATGTTTTTTGAAAGCCAAAAATGTTTTTTGAAAGCCAATTTCAATCGTACGATTGCGATACGATCAAATTTCGGTCGTAGGACCTTTCTTGAACGTGGCCACTGAAGGCAAAACACGCGGGGTCTGTAAACTCGTTCAGAAATTTGATAAAAACAAAGGCTGTAGTTAACCTGTGATAATCTTCAATGATATCTAAAGGATTGCGAACGTGTGTATTTTTGCACAAGTGAATTTATGTCTAAGCAATTTTAAAGAAAATGACAAAAGCAGAAAGAGAAGATAATTGTTTGCCTATAGACCCGCAATTTAGATTGAGTGATCAAAGGTAAATTTTGTTTTTACAGGTATAGACAAAATTGACCTTTGATCTATCACTTAAACTTGTGGATCTATACCTTCATCGATCCTTGCTGCGTCCACCATCAAGTGAAGTCGTCGCTCGATTTGGAAATGGGGTTCCATTTTTTTAAAGAGAAGTAATAAAAAGAGAATATTTGCTGGATCGGGTTGTTAATACAGATAAATAATCTGCAGATTTTGCGCGTTTCTAATGATGGTTTACGAAACAATTAGATAAAAAAAACATTTGAACTACGGTATTTTGTTGAAGTGTGTAAAAAGTTCGTTCAGAAAGAGAAACTAGACCTCTAAAAGAAGCTATAACATAATTCTACGAAAAACAGGTCGCGACGTTGCCAAATAAGCAGATCACGTGATTGGCTTGTGTTATTGCCACAATTCTACGAGAAACAGGTCGCGTATTACCAAATAAGTAGATCACGTGATTGAACAGTGCTGTTGTCAATAGCTTACTTTATTGGACTTGACTTATCACATGATTTCCAAATATAGTAATGCAAACATTTGCTACTACTAAATTCGTACGCAAGTTTCAATAAATTTCGTTTAAAACATAAATTAGCGTGTTAATAATTTACATGAAGTGATAGTTGTGTAATTGTTCAACATTATTACTTCTTGATGAAACAAACTGTATGTCTGTGTCAAGTTGAGATATACAAAATAGGCCGGAGTGTATTCACATGCTGTTCACGTGATATGTGTTATCAAAAAACCCGAAATGAAATTATCTTGTGTTCATTTTGCGGTTTTGTTAAATCTAAGTTGGAATTGCTCCGCATTCCAACTTAAAAAAATGATATTCTACCGGTATTCAATTCGAAATCGTGAGCCCATTCCTATTACATATCCTGTATTCCCAAGATCTGGCACATAATTACAGCGTTCGGTAGAATTTTCACAAAAGCAACATTGCTTAAGATAATTCAACGGGAAAGTTTAAGACTATTTTACCAATTCTAATTGTTCTGTGCGATCTAAAATGACATTTTAACAACGCTTTATGTCCTATTTACATGTCCTGTTTCTTCCACTGGCCCATACAATTTTAATTGTTCTGTGTGATCTAAAATGACATTTCAACAACGCTTTATGTCCTATTTACATGACACAAACTATGACCTGTTTTTTCCTAAGAAATAACAGACTGTCCCTGCTCGTAATATGGCATTGTGAACACTTACATTTAGTTACATAGTGAAATTGACATTCGACTCAATCAAAACCATTCCAAATCGCTCACTCAGCTCTCCATTCATTCATTCCAAACACTCACTCAAACCATTCAAAACGCTCATACCCATTGAAAAATATAGAATCAACAACGTCATACAAAATAAATTTGGATAGAGAAAAATCGAGATTTCACTTACATAATTCAAATTGTAAGCGTCTTAGAGATTCATGGAGAAATACGAAGCTATTTATAGAACTTGTATGCATATTTTATTAGAGGGAGGTAATTAATATTGTCAATTTTGTTCATCCTCAAAATTTGCGATATTAAGTTACCTCCCATTAAATTCACTCAAAACTCGCTGCACACACTCATTCAATTTCATTTCTAAATCATTCCGAAATCATTCACCCTGTAAATTTCACGAGGTTGTTGAGTGTACCTTTTAAACAAGCGGTATTCGTGGTCTATAGGTAGAGTGTCGGCCTCTTGACCTAACAGTTCCTGTGTTTGATTATTTGGAGCGGCTATCGGTCCTGTTTCTTTCACTGGCCACACAATCGGAGCGAGAACTGCTGAATTTTCAAGGAGGCAGAATCGAGAGGGATAAATAGAAGTTGTAAGAACTTGTTTCCAAATCGATGTAAAATAAATAGGTTTAAACCAACAAGCGGTGATGCATCTAGCATAAATGATAACGTCTGATATCAGTAAGGATTTCTGCATCTTGGTCAAACGCTATTACATTGATTGATTGAATGGATTTTAACGCCGCTTTCAACATTTGTTGCTGGAGCAACTAACAGTGGTTTCCCAACTAACAGTGGTTTCCCGGTATTTCTCTCACCAGTACAACCACCATATCCTTTCCTAGCCTCCAGTTGCTATCTCACATAGGTCTACGATTATCAACCCATTGGTGAGAGACAAATAGTCGAATAGAATGAGTGCCGCCGTCGGGGATCGAACCCGGGACCTCTAGATTGACAGTCCGACGCGCTTCCAACTGCGCTATAACGGCGGCCAGTTCAAACGTTACATCTGGGCCCGAGTTTATAAAACTTTTCTCAGGCTCAACTTAGAATTTTCTCAAATTTTAAATAAATGTATGTAAATAAAA